>CM031238.1:262994493-263529493 GCA_018340775.1 Taxus wallichiana var. yunnanensis | reverse complement strand
TAAATATATGCTATCGGATGGTAGCATAAAATATGATACCGCTCGATAGCATATTTTGTGCTACCGCCGATAACATAAAAATATGCTATCGTTTAGCATAAAAATATGCTACCTACCGATAGCATATTTTTATGTTTTCGAATGGTATAAAATATGCTACCAAATGGTAGAATATTTCATGTTCTTGACCAGATAATACTACGAAAAATATTGGAAATTTCTCTTTCACGGGGATCGTGAATAACCCCTAACATTAACTTGAACGCATAAAAATTTGGCGACACAAGCCTACTCCCTTCCCAAAAAAATCGCCAATTTCAAATTTTAAAAAATGGAATATTCGTGAATTAATGAATATTCGCCACTAAAATTTTCCCTTGTAAGGGAATATAGCATCATAAGGGTCATTGAAATTGATCTACTTCCTAAAAACCTAATGTGGTAGTGCAACAACTTTCAAAAGAGTAAATAACAAGGGGTATCATAAGGGTCTTATATTATTGCTTATTATTATAAATTTTATTTATGGAAATAATTATTTGAAGAAAAAAACATGTCAAGTATAATGTGGTTCAACAAGCGACTTATGTTTCGGTTAGTGACATAATTATTAGCTTTTGTAAGAAACTATTAATGTGGAGTATATGTTTGTAAGAGAGTTGTTAATATAACTCACGTAAAGGTTTTAGAAGATATAAAGTATGGTAGAAAGAATATAGTTTCCTTCTAGAGAGATTTGTGGGATGTTAGAGAGTTATTTGTTGGAAAAAATCTTCTATATTGAGGTTAGTGGTTATAGGAGGACCACTATATATATGTATAGTGTTTCAATAAATATTATGTTTAATGAATTCTTATTGATATTTTTCTTCTAGATATAGGATAAAATCCACATTTGGTATTAGAGCAAGTTTTGAAAGAGGCCTCTCTAACCTTCACTCCACCCATGCTTTATTTTTCGAGTTAGAAAAATGAAATTGGTAAGCAAGGGATACCTCATACAACCCCATTTTCCTTTTTCTATGTGTCATCCATGTGTAGCTTTTTCAAAACATGCAAACAATGGATATGCCAACCAGACCTTATACAAACCAAATTGTTGATTCATTTACCTTCCTTAAAATTTATCGAAAGTGTAGCAGTGTGGACTTCATGTGAACTCAATTGGCATGCACAATTCATTTCACCACCTTATTATTCCCATTATGTTCATTCTATCCATATTATTTCATCTATTTTGTTCATTTTGTACATTCTAAAAATTAGGAGTGTTTAGCTTAAGTTGTGTGTTTGTGTGTGCCCATGTTTGTGTAATATTTTTCTACAAAATTTTGGAGCAGGAGTTATGATATAATTTAATCACACATAATTGTTTGAAGGATTTCTTATATATCTCTACTATATTAGAAGAGTTTTTGGTAAATCTAATTAGAGATTGGATTTAATTGTTTTCGAAGGAATACATTTATAGGTTTTTCAGGTTTTCCATATCTATTTCTACACAAGTCTTGAGTTACATTCTAGATTTATGAGTCTGCCATTCGATCCTTTGAAGGATCCATCTTATAGATTATGCTTGAGAAGTTGTAGAGTTATGACAAGTTTTACTGGAGGCTCTCTGCATTATTTGTGAATTCATTATATTTAGTCGATCGTTTAGTAATGGATATCTTTTTTCTTTGAAGTTGTATTATATTTACATCGATACGTGTTTCCCATGTGAGCTACATTGGGCTAGGGGGCCGAAGGGATGAACCAGATTTCATCTATACTCAAATGACCATCTATCTCTCTCGATTGTCCGATTGGTATTGAATAACTAAGTTCATCCTAGTTTCACGGTTAGTGAATAAATAAGTTCATCCTTGTTGGTTTATCATGCAATAGGTTTAGCGGGTAGAGTTGTACATGTGAATGACCATCCACATCTCTCTCGGGATTTTTCTTCTTTTTCATGGTTTAGAATAGTTTTCTCGGCTTTCCCTTTCCTTCCTTATATTGAAGTTTTGTGAGCTATCATTTCCCTACACTACTATTTGGCTTCCTCGTTGTGGCAAATTGTGCCTTGTCATTGTTGCACTTGGACTAGCGTTCTAACAATTCGACACTATTCTCTCCTCCACATGGTAGAGGTATAATGAGGCAAATGGAATTAATGGGTTTCTAGATCCATTTTTCTCTATGCAGTAGGGCGTATCATGCCTTTGGTTGAGTTCTTAATTTTTGATAATATTTATTGCCATTCTTATTCTAGGAGATTTTCCTTTCTATTGGATATAGATATATTTGCATATATATAATATTTTTAATATATTGGGGTAGATATAAAAGGGGTAGATAAAATTGTAATGGAAAAATTGATAAGGTACATGGAAAAAAATAGGGGTATTTTCATTATAATAATATAACGATTATTAAAGGGAGGGGTATTAGCAATTGAATAGTTAGAGATTAAAAATAGCATTAAGGGTATTCTTTAAAACCCTTCGAATGAACAAACATGCTATATCATAATTTTATGAAGTGAACCCCCTTGGCTATGGTCTAACCGAAATGGCCATAATTTTCTTTGTATTTGTGCAAGCCCATAAGATATATTTTAGCCATCGCTTGTATTATTGTTCTTTGGGATTAGGTGTGAAAGACATGCTCTGGATAGAGAAAAATTAATGGCGAGCTGTGATCATTGTGTTCTCTTGTTTTTTCGTACCAACCGCCATTCACAGGTGAATCATAATTTTATTTGTTTGCATTCCATTTTGCATAATTCGTTTTCCAGGAAGAAAATACACACCGCATGACATTGCTCCACATCATGCATTATGGAAAAAAATTGATCAATAAAATGTAAGTAAATAATGTGAATATATTTATGAATATGGATCCATTAATTAGTGGGAATTTTATTTAGGGTTTATGTAAGAGTAATTTGGAATAAAGAAGTCTTTGGGAATGTTTTTGTGAAAAAAAAAGAACTAAAATAAAGACTCCAAGATCTAGAAAACAAAATAAACTTATAGGGGAGATCTGGGGAGGATCATTTAGCGAGAAAAAAATATCCTTTCAGAGTTGCACACGGTTTGTAGTAGGGAAGAATCCCTATGGAGACTTAAATCTAGGGCTATATGGCTGAAAGAGGGTGACATAAATATGAAATTCTTTCATATGACCACATTGAAGCATAGATCCTGTAATAGGATTACGATTTCTCTAAAGGCAACAACATCATAAAATATCCGTGGATCATCAAGGAAGAAGCTCTCAGATTCTATGAAAAATTGCTCAATGAGAAGAGTGATACTAATGATATGGTTGACTCTTTTATGTTAGAAGCTATCTCGCATGATAAAATAAAGGAGCAGAGATTTAAAGATATTACCAAAGCTGTTGCTTTGGAGGAGCTTCAGAAAGCTGTTTTTTCTCTTGAAGGAGATAAGGCTCCGGGACCTGATGGCTTCTCTATCAATTTTTTCAAAAATTTTGGGAAATTTTCTTGGACAATCTCCTAAGGGTTGTAAATGAATTTCTTAGAACTGGAGATTTATTGAAAGAGCTTAATAATACCCACATAGTGCTGGCTCCAAAAAAATGGATGCTAAAGATTTCAAAGATTTCAGACCCATTAGCTTGGTTAATGTTGTCTATAGAATTTTTACTAAGATTATTGCCACCAGACTGCAGTTCATTTTGAATGATTTAATCTCAAAACAACAAAGTGGGTTCATCAGAGGTAGGATAATTCAAGATGGTGTGATCATGGTGCATGAGATTATTCACTCTATGGATAATAATAAAAAGGCAAGCATGGTCCTTAAACTTGACATGAATAAAGCCTCGATAAAGTCTCCTAGTTTCTTGAAAAATTCAAAGAGTTATCAAGGCTTGCATTTCAACCGCTATATTCTCTATGGTGGTTAATGGTGAACCAAAGGTGGGATGCTTCCTCGGTAGTAGGGGACTAAGACATGGGGATCCTATATCCCTTCTTCTCTTTATTATTATGGCGAGATAGCCTCAATAAAAATAACCAAAGTTGTTAAATATGGTCTTCTAAAAGGCACTAAACCTACCTCTATGAATCAAACAGCTTCTCATCAGCAATTTACGGATGACACTATCCTGTTATTAGTGGTATCTATGCTAGAAGCTAAGGTGATCAAGTCCATTCTAAAATTTTATGAGGCTACTTCTGGGCAAGAGATCAACTTTGATAAAAGCTCTATTTTCTTTTTCAATACTCCTTTAGAAAGATAGAATATAATTGCTAAACTATTGGGTTGCAAAATCAATTTACTTCCCACTACTTATTTGGGGCTCCCCCTGGGTACTAAAAAGTCTCAAAAAAAGTCTAGAATGAATTATTAGAAAGATTCCAAAAGAAATTGGCCAGATGGAAAGGAGCCATTCTTTCCAGTGCTGGTAAATGTCTACGCTTATCAAAAGCACTCTTCAAAATTTGCCTATCTACATTATGTCTCTATACAACATTCCTTCTGCCTTTAGAGAAAAAATTGAAAGGATTCAGAAACACTTTTTATGGTAGGGAATGGAGGAAAAATTCAAATATCACCTGGTTTCCTGGGATCAAGTGTGCACTCCTAAAAGGATTGGGGGATTGGGCATAAAAGATATTAGAAAAATGAATATGGCCTTAATTGTAAAAATGGGTTGGAGAATGCTATTGGAGGAACAACCATGGATTGAACTCATCAAGGCTAAATATCTTGAGCAACAAATAACTTCCTCCTTCCTCCATGTAGAACAACTTCCCCATGGCTCCATTTTCTAGAACAACTTGATTCTTACCAAGAATTTTATCAAGCAAGGGTGTAGATGGAAAGTGGGAAATGGCAGAGACATCAGTTTTGAGGTGATAATTGGTCTAATCTTAGCCTCAATGATAGATTTGGTGCAACTAAGGAGAGTCTTGAACAAAAATATGGTACTAAGGTCATTGATTACATGGAAATTGATGGAAATAAAAAGAGATGGAAACAACTCTCAGTGGATGGATTTGATTTGAACTCTATGTTGTCCTCTCTTCAGGAGCAACTAGACCTCATCCCCTTGAATCAGGTGGATGTCAAAGATGAAATTGTATGGCACAATTCTAGAGATGGGGACTATACGGTTAAATCTGGATATAATTCTTACTTTGAGAATACCTAGAGTGAATTTAATTGGAGCAAAATTTGGATGACTGAGTTAACCCCTAAAATCAACTTTTTCTTTTGGCTTGTGCTCAAAGGAAGAATTATTACTAATGATAACCTGATAAAGAAAGGGTTCATAATGCCTAATAGGTGCCACCTATGCAAAAAATATTCTAAAGATATTAAGCACCTTTTTATCCACTATGTGATTATGCTACCATGATTTGGAGTTATGCCTTTTCCAAGTTCAATGTTCTCTAGGACGGTGCCTAAGGACTTCATCCAATTCTAGACCCAATGGAATCCTCCTTTTAAGCATTGTGTTGTGAGAAGACTTTGGAAATTGGTCATGCCCCATATTATCTAGAGAATATGGAAAGATAGGAATGATATCATTTTTAGAAATAACAAACAACATTGCAAGCTCAACTTTGTTAAGATTGGGCATGTTGTTAAAGATAATATTGGGAGATTCAAACCTCCCAAAAATAAGAAGTATCCTGTTGACGAAGAGTACATTCTTTCCAATTGGAAGATTGGAACTGCTAGTTTGCAGATTAGGAATACCTCAAACATTGATAGGTATTTGATTCATTGGATTCCTCCTAAGAGAAACTGACATAAACTCAACTTTGATGGTGCCTCCAAGGGTAATCCTAGTCTTGCTGCTGGGGGAGGTGTTATTAGGGATCATAAAGGTTGTTTAGTTGCTTACTTATGCTAGTAAAATGGGGATTCAGATGAATCATTATGTTGAAGCCCTAGCTGCTCTATGGGGGCTAAGGATTGCCAAAGATTATGATATACAAAACTTAATTTTGGAAGGGGATTCTCTTAACATCATCAACCATCTAAATCAAACTTCTCCTCCTAGCTGGACTATCAAGGACTTTATTTTGGAAGTAAGAAATATTTGTCAAAATTTCAAGAATATCATCATTAGACATACCTATAGGGAGGGGAATAAGGTTGCGAGACACATTGGCTAATATGGGCATCAATAATAATCTTATCATATGGGATAATGAAAATTACATCCCTAAGGAGGTTCAAACTAGCATTAATGTGGATAATTATGGGATTACATACGTGGAGTAATAATAATAATGACATGGAGCGGGCCTTAATGGAGGTGAAAGTTCACACATGTGTGAATTATCCTCCTTATTACGGCCACATTAAATCCATTGAACCTTGCATAGGTGGGAGGAATTTCAAAAACAGGACAGATATAAGGAAGAAATAGACTCTTACGAGGGTTTTGAGCAAAAAATTTGCAGGATTAATAAGAAGAAGAAGAAAATGGGAGGGGCACCATGTCAATTGGAGATAAGTTGTGATCGGCCTGGAAAAATAATAAGGTACTTTGGAACCTCTTGCATAAGGGAGGCATCTCCAATTTCATTGAGCGCATTCAAGGTCATGATCAGAACATTTTGGTTCATTTTGCTATGGATTGGAAGGATAGAAGGGTCAAATATGGTGGCCACCATGTTACTATCAATGAAGAGCTGATTGTTGAGGCTATATGCCTAGAACTGGAGGGCTATCATTTTTTCAATAAAAGGATTGATAGGGTTGCCGAGGCCAAGAAATTCTTCGACGAGGGCGAGGAGCTTGATTTTTTTGTTGTGGGCATAAGGGTAAGTTCTATTCCCAAGCCGTATGATGAAGTGACGAATATGATGGTTAGATATATTTCTTTGGAAGGGCATTATAAAATGGTCCCTATTAAACACCTTGTCTTTTTAAACCATTTTAGAAGGAATTTTACGGTCTTCTTCCCGCACTACCTGCTCAATTCCCTTCAACACTCTATTTTGGACTTTCAAAAGCATTCTGTGTTATACCTTTGCATCGTGGGCCTTATCTTCTGTTGCATGCTTTGTGTTTCCAGAGTTCCACTGGATGCCCGAATGCTCCCAGTGATCCGTATGCTACCACCTCCTCTGCTTCCACTCCCATTCTTTCCACCCCTTCCAAATCAAAACCAACAACCCCAAGCTTTCAAAAATAGGCACCCCTCAAACTTTCAGGATTCTCAGAAGCACCAAAGAGTTGGAGGTTTCTTAAAACTTACTGCATATCAACAATGCTGGTATTGATATGGCCCTGCATCAGGAGGGGAATCATGTGCCTCATAGATTGGAGTCTCTAGAGAAAGAGATGAAGCATCTGAAGAAGGACCTTCAGCGTATGGAAAAGCAGAAAGGAAAAATAAAAATTGATGAAGATAATGACAATGGCAAGGATCAGATTGCTGATATTTATAAGAAGCTGAACTCTCTAGATAGTAGACTGGGGAGAGCTAAAGATAGACATGATCACAACATGGCTATCTTCAAAGCCATAAGTGACTTTTTAGAGCAGAAAGTTTGGAGCATTGCCATGCTCAGTGGGATCCCTGTAACTATTTGGGGAATGATAAAGAGAGGAGTCTGACCATCTCGCAGTTGAATGCTTCGGACCCAACACACATCACCACATTGGCGTTGTTCACCTTGTTGCAAATGATCCAGTCCAGAATTGAAAGAGCATCCAAGAAGTAAACTCACTTGGGCTGGAGGGAGTCATTTTAGATGTTGATCTTTTGTGGTCTTTTTGTTGTGACTTTGTTGCTTTTTTGTTGTTCTGTTGTAGTCTATGTCCTTTTTTGTTTCTTGTTTGTAACTATCTCTTGGTTACTTATGGAAATAGTGTTCTATCTGGATTTTGATCCTTTTTGTTGCATCTTTATAGTTATATCAGGTTGTTGAGCCCTTTTTGTAATAGGGTATAGTCCCTTTAAAACTATTTACCAATAATAATAAAAAAACTTGTTTTTGCTTCTTCTATTATGATTACGGCTCAAAAACAAGAACTTTGAAGCCCTGATGTGTGCAAATTTGTTTACGAGATGTTGTTAGTGTAGTTGTGGAAAATTACAAGCACTCTTTCTCCTCCAAATCGATCGCCTACAAGATCGTGTGGTAAGACCGGATGAGAGCTATCTTCCCCAATTAATGCACCGTGCATACATCGTAGCTCCATGTGAACCATCATGCGACCCCATGACGTCATCTAGAGCCACGAGGCTTAAGAGTTAGGACTTATTTTTGGGGGAGATGAAAAACACAGAGTGTTTTTCAACATGGCTAAAAACATAGTTTGTTTCTCAACAGTGTTGAAAAACACACGTGTTTTTCAACAACGTGCATAGAGACCCGGTTGGGTCGAACCGTAACCTCGCGGCTTCCGAATGCACATTCCCACCAACCCGCCTACCACTTACCACATGATGCATTTTGATTTCATTTTAGTTTTTATTAAAAACATGCAAACATGGATTTGACCACCGACACGTGAGTCCCACCAAAGCATGTGCATGGGCTATTTTTATGGGTTATGGAGATGTATGTAGTACATTCTTTGGGGAGGATAGTAGTTGGCATAAGACCATAAGGTTATTTCTATTTTTCTATGCTCTGTTATTTCATATTTGCACATGGATCAAGGAAATGATGGGTTTGGTGAGTATAATGATGGTTGTGCACATTTCTCTAGTGATTTTTGCTTCTTTTCCATGCTTTAGAATAGTTGTCTAGCTCACCCTTTCCTACCTTGCATTGAATTTTTGTGAGTTGTAGTTTCCCTGCACTAATAATTGGCTTCCTTACCATGAAAAATTGTGCACGATCATTTTTTGCACAACGTTCCAACTATTCTCACACTATTCTCTCCTCCACGTGTCAAGGGTGTAAAGAGGTGAATGACATTAGTTGATTTACGGCTCCATTTTGTTCTTGCAACTAGGGTGTATTGTGCCTTTAGTTGAGTTCTTAATGTTGGACCATATTTGTTACCATTCTTATTCTAGGAGATTTTCCTTCTATTGGATATATATTTATTTGAAGTTACTTCGACATACATTATTTATGTAATTAGGTTTTTTCCATTATTCTTGAGAAGTTAATTTTAACATGTCTTAAGCATAAAAACCTTGGCTAATTATCGAACATTAATTTTCTCCATTTGTTTGCATTGTATAGAGATTTATTGAGTTTATCTTCTTATTTTTGTATGAGAACTTGTTGAATGGTATATTTAGTATTTAACTCGAGAATTTGGTTTATAATCGATTATTATCTTTTCTTTGATTATATCCTTCATAAATTTATGTTATTTGATAGCTTGAATACTTTGGAAGTGAGGTATTTGAGGTTTTATTTAATGAGAGAATACCTTCTTCAAACTGAGCCTTCTCAATTAGAAAATCTATGCAAAATCCTCTTTTTGGCTATTTATTTGAGATAGTTTATTGCCTAGATGGCAAAATTGTTGGGCTTATCTCGAGTACCTTTGAGTTGGCTCATTTGAAAACACTTTCTAAGAATCCAAATATCACTGTAATGTTAATGCTTCTCAATGTCTCATGAGGCTTATGCATACAACAAATCCTTAAAATTAACAATCACATTTTATATATTCTATCTCATTTTAACATCATATTTATATGTCTTGTCCACTCCTTTCTTTAAGCACATTACTGGAACAATTTTCATAAGACCACATTTTCTTATTGAGTATCATATAACATTTCTCCATTTGCTATTTCATAACTATGGTAAAATATCTCCAAGCACACACCAAATATATCATTTTAAAATGTAATATAGATCACCTTTGATATTTCATGGTGGGATGCCTATGTACTTCTTTAGTGAAGGGTTATGTGTGAAGTTTTTGTGCCCATTATGTTGCCATGTGATTATGTGCATTTATTCTATGAATATTAAATGAGGATGATGTTCAACATGTTAAGGAAAAAATTCTCATGTTATATCGAATTCAGATTTTGCATGAGAATAAGCCCAAGTTCAATGGTCGAGCCCAACCGTGATACTATGTCACCTTAGGTAGTTAAGCTATATTATCTTGTTCCAATAAAAGTTTAGATATAATATATTTTAGCACTTGCTTAAATAGGTAACTCCCCTCTAATTGTAAATATCGAAATTTTTTTGTGTATTTAATTTAAGTGATTGATTTATTTGGTTGTTCACTCTTCAATTCTATTGTAATTATATTAGCATGACCTTTGGACCTTTTCCCCTATTTTTCTTATGACAATAGGAAATTTGGATAGGACCATCTAGCCGGGGTTTCTCAACATGTTTGTATGAAGGACAACTCGGAGACAGGGTTGTTTTTAATTTATTAATGTTAAAATACTTCTCATCAATTCTACTTGATAGGTAGACCCATATAAAGCTTTAAGGGTAAATAAGTGCACCTCTGAAATTAGTAGGTATGAGTGGGAGATGAATATCCATTGTGCAACAAGATGGTGATGTTACCTTTTCTCGTTTCTTCACCTTTCAAATGTAAACCAAGAATTAATCATTTTCTTGTTTTATTTATTTTTAATATTTGAGTCAGCTAGAATTTACAAAGCAACTCGGGATCAACCATATATATGTTCGGTTGTCGGCCCCTGACCATCTCATCAGATTGATAGGCCGCCAATCAACACATGGGGACCCCAAAGATAGCTATACATGTCGGAAAACATTTTATCTATCTATATAGATATGGTGCCCCCACGACTTCCTCCCCCTTTCAATTTAGAGGGGATCTGGCACTAATGGCAATTTTCTCATGTATTTGAAGTAAATGATCACAAGTCAAAACCCACCACTTAATAGAGATGCATTAAGATTTTTTTAGTCGAGAGGAACTCTCGAATATAGAGATAAATTTCTATATTGAAAATACACATCCATACTTGGATTAATATACAATTTTTTTTTATAAACTCAAAATCAATGGAAATACAATAATTGATCATTTATAATAGATTATTGATTTTTATGGGGTTTTAGTTTTAAGTTATCTCAAGATGGTATATATGAAGGGATTTAAATTCATGTGAATATGGCACCCAACTCTTATCCTAATGAAATTTTCCTCTTGTATTTAAAGTAAATGATCATAAGGCAAAACACCACACTTAGTACAATTGTATTAAGCATTTGTAATCTTGAGACGAAATGCGAATATATATATATAGATTTAACTACTAGAAATAGACATTCGTACTTCCATTAATATTTTATCCATTTACTGCATCTAATTTTGTTGATAATCAATTCCTTCATATTTAATAGGGTTCAAAAAGAATTTCCTTTATCTAAAAAATAAAATGGATTCTCTGTTGGTGGCTCTCCTGCAAATGACATCACGTCTTACAATGGTGGTGTTATGAATGCCGCTTCTGTCATGGGGGATACACTCAATAAGAAACATTGTATGGGGGATACACTCATTAAGTCTAAACTTTATGAGATGCAAGTCCCAGTAATATACAAAGTAGATATATAAAAGATAGAAAAAACAAATGGAACAAATGAAAAAGCGCATTATTAAAAACAAAACTTATAACTCGTGAAACAAAATGAGTTATTAGTATTGTATTTGCAATCAGAAATTATTTTTCATAGTTGCATGTGAACTTCATGAAACTCTTATGTTGGCATGAATATTTGGTTGATAGGATTATTTTGGGTTGAAAATAATTATTTTTAAATAACTTTGTTGTGTTTCTATATGATTTGTATTTGGAGAGGTGCATTGTCGATTTTGGCTCACGATTTTTAATAGTGGTCATTGTAATGAGGCATGATTTATACATATTTCCATATTCAAGACCCTTTCTTTAACGCTTTTGTGAGTGCAATAAATTTAAAACGATTGTTAGTGCAGAATCACAGCACCCCCAACTGAGCTCTAAAAGATCTACTTTTCTAAGGCAGGCTCATTTGGTGTGATTGCATAACATTGAACTTTCCCCAAGGTGTGGGACCTTGAAAAAATGGGAAAGCTCTCTAGATTGAAGGTTGGTTCCTTATTCCTCTGTTCAGGTGCATACATGAGGATTTGCAGAGGATCTATTTCTTATACCTAGTCTAAACTTGCCAAGGGGAGGGATAAAAGAATACAGGAAATAAGAAATAACTAAACTACCAGGTGATGCACCAAAGGAATGATGAACACTTAGTTTACCTTGATGTGAACCAATAAAATTCATACAATAAACAAGCACAGATAGCTAGATTTGTAATGAGAGACCAGATAGAAGAAAAAGAAACAAGAAGGATCTAAAATTGATCACAAACGTATTTTATTGCTCTATAGATTGATACAGTTCATTACAGAATAGCCGAAAGGTAGAAACGTATTACAATTTTAATGGAAGGCCTGAACCCCACAAATCCTTTGCTAGGAGAAGGGAGCCTGCAAAACTAAGAATATCCAACCCTTTACAATGAATCCTGCCCCCAAATTTATAGATTCGATCGAGAGAAGAAAGAGAGAGAGAAAAGCGGGAAAATGTGGGTCGAAGCTCAACCACCATTGTTAATGTTTCTACTAAAATCTGCCCTCGAATCCATCTTTTTTCATTGATCCTTGGTTTGGCACCTTGAAGGAAGAGGAAATGCAGAAATAGATCGAATCCGATCTAGTTGTTGAGACTGATGATCCTACATTGAAAGATCAAAGACATTTCTCCATTTTACTTCCACCTAACTTCCCAAAAATTAAAGTTTCAGACTCCCATGGTGTAGAAGAGATCGAGATCTTTCCAACGGTGTTAGATTTGTAATATTTTGAGCCCTGGGTTGAAAGATATGCCCCTTTGAAGTTTGAATCGATTCCATACAAATGGGCAGAAAACAATTTGAAAAATGGGTCCCCCTTTTGGATTGGGACATGTGGCAGCTAGATTGGAACAAAATTCAGGCCCATGGGTCTGCAATTCACCTTTTATCCTTTTGCACAAAAACATAAAACTTAAAAAATTCCCACAGCCCCGAAGCTCTACACGAACACATGGCTCCTTTTGGTTGGATGGGAAATGCGCTCCCATTTTTACCTTTATGCCTTTTGCACGAAAGGAAAATTTTCACCTTTTCCCTCAACTCCCTACATTGGCTTTGACTTGGGTCTAAATGTTGACTTTTTCCTTGGTGGAGTTACGGGCCATTTTGTAACTTTTACTCCCTTTTAAGGTAATAAGGGGTAGAAATCAACTTTTTCCCCGACTTCTCGCTTTCCCCTAGGACACGTGTCCCTCTGGCACTTGCTCAAGAACCTTTTCTCCATTTTACCTTTTCTCCATTAAGACACTTAGTAGCCTCTGCTGGTCTGCTTATGTGTTGACTATTCAACTAACCTTGCCCCCCTTTGAGGTACACATGGAGGCACCACGCTTGTTTGTAAACCCGAGCCAAAGTTGCCTTTGGAGGAGTGTTGAGTTGACACTTTTCAGCCTCTGCTACTCTATGGACTTTTTAATGGTTCTTCTCATTTTTAGGCTTTGGGCTACATGGCGAGCTCATGCTCATTTGGGTCTCCACTTTTGGACCAACTCCTGGAAATGTGATAGGCTGACACTTAGCACTCTTTGCTTACACTTCTATACTTAGCCAATTTTGAATCTTTTCCTCTCTGCCCCTTGTCTCTCTTTGACCATTTGCTATGTGGAGGTCCGCGCAAGTTTGATTCACTTTGAGAGAAGCGTCGTTAGGACACGTGGTCTCTTTCGCTGCCTCCTCCATACTTAGTTGTTTTTTCGGCCTTTCTGAACCGTTTCGAGCCCGAGGATGTCAAATCTTCATCTTTCTTCTTTCTTCTGCCTCTGGCTCCTTTGTAGCATCTTCTCTACTTGTCCAACCCTACTATTTGATGGTTCTACCTGCCTATAACTTGGAGAATGGATTTAAAGTGTAGAGACAAATTCGACAAAGTCGCTTCTTTCTATACAAGATCCTTTGATCTTTCTTCAACAAGGAATTTCAATATGTCAATATGTGTATCTGCTAGTGTAAAATATTTTCATTAAGTTGTTGGTGATACTTTCTTTATGATATTATCTTCTGCGATGTATGAATATTTCCATATTCAAGGACCTTGCTTTAATGCTCTCCATTTGAGGTAATTCACCAAAGGAATGATAACCAGATCGTATTTTCAAGCCAAGAACATAGATGCTAATCAAAACCATGATCAATAAGATGAAAGCAATTCACCGAATAAATTTACGTAAAACCTTTGCAAACAAATGGGAAACAATATCATATATTATTATGGAACTCAATACAATACATTGAGAATGGGCCTTGCTTATATAGGCAAGGAATAACAATCTAAGAACTAGTCAAGGTCATAGATCAAGCCATAAATCAAGGAAATAACTAGTCATCAAAGAACTAGTCAAGACCATATATTTAGGAAAGAAATAGACATTAAGGATCTAGTCAATACCATAGATCAAGGAAATAACTATACCTAACAACTAGATAATATCTCCCTAATATCTAAATATGATAAAAGAAATATCCACACACATAATCGGGTGAGGATAAATACAATAAAGATAAATAAAGTACCTAGGTGAACATGAGCTAAGGTAAATACCTACTCTAACACCCCCTTAAGTGAAGCTAGGGTCAAAATAGATGTGGCATGTCCACAATATGAGTCTTGGTAACTAGGCATGATGAGGTACTTATGTAGAATAATCCTGGGAAAAAATGGACACCACAAGGTACCCAAAACCAATAACAACAAAGTAAAAGAGAGTAAAAACCCGCTCCAAGGCATCCCAAGAAGCTCGGCTCAAAAACTCATACAATGCTGAAGAAGTTTGGTCTGAATCCACTACTCGATCATAGAACTCAAAAACAACTGACACTGGGCTTCACCAGAATAGCTCCA
The DNA here is from genome assembly GCA_018340775.1 of Taxus wallichiana var. yunnanensis. Classification (NCBI taxonomy): domain Eukaryota; kingdom Viridiplantae; phylum Streptophyta; class Pinopsida; order Cupressales; family Taxaceae; genus Taxus; species Taxus wallichiana. The sequence goes on along the minus strand of CM031238.1, from coordinate 263,514,584 downwards.
TATAAGGAGACTGTCAACAGAGTGATGTCAAAAGTGCAAAAAAACACCAAACATAATTCGACCAACTGCTGCAAATAGGTGTGCCACGATCCAAGAACAATAACCAAAGCAACAAGGTAAGGACACAAACTCCAGAGTGTCACGATCCAAGAAAAGCCAAGGTAACAAGGTAAGGACACGAAACCCGAAGAAGCAGGATCAACACCACACCCTCCCATACTGCTGAATGGGTGGAGTGATGCTACAAATCTGTATGAGTTGCCCAAAATCAACTACTCAAACACTGACAAAATAATACTAGAATTCACTAGAATAGATCCCTCGAAAGAGATACTGTCAACATGCCAAAAGCATCAAAAATACGATACAAAATCTCTCAACAAATAACAGAGATACACTACACCTGCTAAAGAAAAATACTCAAAACAAGAAGCATCACAATGCAAAAGGTATAGAAAGTGGAGCAAGAGGCCGAATGGTGGAGGAGCCATGCCTGTAGAGTCCTCTCAACGAATGCCTATATCACTGCCATGAGTGATCATATATCCTCCCAAATCAACACGAATGGATGAAGAAGATGCCTGCATATGACTTGGTGTAAAATGCACAATGGGTGCATGCAAAGGAACATCAGAATGTGTGTCAGGTTGATCATGTCTGATAGCTGAAATCTCAAGTTTCTCAAGCTTGAGTGAAGGTACATAACTCATGTGTTGCTCATGATCCTCAAAAAGAGTCGAGTGAACAAAAAAAGGAGCTTTGTCAATGTGTGATCCCAATGAAGTATCTGTACTAAAACCAATGTCATGGCGAGAATTCCACTTAACATGTGGAATAGAGGAAAAAATACCCTGTGAGTGTCTGCTAATGACTCCGCTAGTGAGACCCATAGAACGAAGCATGCGAGATCTGAATGCAGTGGTATGCTTCTCAAACAGGCCATGCAAATGAAAGCGTATAGGATACACAACATGTGGTACCGTAATAGGCACATATGTAGAAGAGCATGCATATGAATAAGCTTCATAGGTGTATGAGCATCAAGAGCGGAACAAACTCAAAGACCGACGGATCAATGTCGGTGGGTTCGAGAGCATGGTTATGGTTGTCTACAATATGATGGTGATGTTGTAGGCTAGCAAGTTTGTTCTGCAGGGAAGTTTATTATTGTATCCTTATCATGAATGAGTGATTGTAGAAGAGAATTTCACTTCTTGAGTGATCTATTTTCTTCCAAAAATTTACAATATCCTCTTGAATTCTACATACTTCGTGAGAAAAGCTTATCATTCTTAGAATCCATGATAGGTACAACCTGCAAATCCCAAAAATTTAGGACGTCGAGCTCTCGGTTGAAATTGCATCCACAATTGATTACAACACTCCTCCATGTTGGCACTTTATAATTATAGTGCAAGTCTCAAAATAAATAACTCTAATGGAAAGATTATGAAAAAACAAGCACTTTTGCAAAAAATGGCACTCAAAACCGAGTTACCGATCAAAAGATACAAGCTTTTTAATATTTTACTCTGTTATTTATTTTAGTTGCCATTGAAACAAAATAAATTGTTGTTGCCTTCACCACACAAATAAAATTAAAGGGGGCTGAAGTTAAGCACCTACTAGTAGGAATCACAATCTTTAAGCCCTCATATGACCATGCCATATGACCAAGGGCTAAGGATTTTAATGGGTGTTTGCACAACTTACTATTCTAGGGTGTGTCGCATGTTTTCGAGAAAGTCACATCCAACTGCCTCTTCTAGTTAGAAAACTATTTACGGACCGTATATGTATCAGTGACCTTTGCTTTCGAAAATAGAAACTGTGTATTTTCCCGAAATAGTAAAAATAGAAAAAAACCTAGTACAGATCTCGAGAAATCCAACAAACCCGAATAAATAAAATCACATTTTTTTCCCTTGGCTTGAATCCCGAGGCACACCTATGTGCTTCTCTGTAAAAATTAAAAACCACAAAAACGACTACCTCCAAAATTGGCCGAGTTTACAGTCGATCTTAGGGTTTTCACACCTTCCAGATCTAATGGAAGCCTTTATTTTGCATAAAAATGCACGCAGAACAAAAAATACGACCAAATCCCAAATATATGAATACACAAATAATTTATTTGCAAAATAAAACTTACAGATGGATGTCAATAGCAATCTCTAGCTCTGATACCATGAAAGGAACGATAACCAAATCGTACCAAGCCAAGAACACAGATGCTAATCAAACACCACGATTAATAAGATGAAAGCAATTCATCAGAATAACTTTACATAAAACCTTTGCAAACAAATGAGAAATAATATCATATATTATTATAGAACTCAATACAATACATTGAGAATGGGCCTTGCTTAAATAGGCAAGGAATAACAATCTAAGAACCAGTCAATGTCGTAGATCAAGCCATAAATCAAGGAAATAACTAGTCATCAAAGAACTAGTCAAGACCATAGATTTAGGAAAGAACTAGACATCAAGGATCTAGTCAATACCATAGATCAAGGAAAGAACTATACCTAACAACTAGATAATATCTCTTAATATCTAAATAAGATAAAAGAAATATCCACACACATAAGTGGGTGAGGATAAATACAATAAAGGTAAATAAAGTACCTAGGTGAACATGAGCTAAGGTAAATACCTACTCTAACATTCACAAATAAATCTAAGGCATCTCAAAGGCAAGAACGCTTGAGAAAATACCTTAAAAGCACAATTATTTTTCCCAAGAAAGCAAGTTACACATATTCCAATCAAACCATGTCACTTAGTCATTCTAAGCTAAACAATTTATTTTATGCATTAACATGCTACTTGACCTCTTCATTATCTTACAAATGAAACACTTCTTCTAATACTTATACATATCTATTTTGCACAGATGAAAAGCACCAAAATAAGAAACAATCGGGAAGGATGATCACAACAAATGGTTTGCTACATACATGTACATATTTTTGGATAGTATTGTTTGTGGAGCCGTAAAAATATTATGAACAAGAAATATTACTAGCAAGCAAAGACAATGCAATTATTAGCCATGATCTTTTCATAATTTTCCAAATGCACATTATCTTTACTTAAAAATCATGAATTCTTTGTAAAATTTCTATACTCTATGTTCAGTCTAAAGAAGCTATGAATCACAATATTGTTTATCATCAAATTATGGAATTCATGGATAGGAATCCTACATTATGGAAGTACCAGATTGTTTGATAGATCAATTACTATTTTTGTATCTCAACATCAACAATAAGAAGATGATGAGATGGTTCTCAAATGGGTTGCTTTGAAGGTGTTTCCCACATGCAATCACATTAGAATATTTGTATTAGATTTTACCAAATCAAATGTTAGTTCAATCTGTACCTCATATTTGGTTTCGTGCCACTATTGGTGTGCTCATTTCCTAACTCCGTAATTGCTAGTTTATATTTGGTGAGCTTATGTCTCTAATGTGGACTCGATCTTTGGAAACATCTAGTATCACCTTTCCACTTAGCAGACAATTGACATGTTGCAACTCATATCTCTACTCATCGTAATGGCATAGATAGACTTCCTTTGTGTTGGAATGATAGACCCTCCTTACACTAGCATTGGTGTTCAAATCAACCCCATCTTCGCGAAATCTTGCATATACTCCTCTTTGCATTTCTTTCAACTTGCCCTTTATAGACCTTGGTAGTAGATCACGCTATGTCACAAGTTTCTAGGAACTTAGGTCCATATTTGGCTTAGACTCATCCCTTCTGTCAACATCTCTCTCTAGCACTCCTCGATGGCTCTCGTCCCTTCCATACTTCTCAACTTTGTGTCCTACATCGGCTCTTTCAACAACCCTAAAACTATATAGAAAGCCTTAAATGGTTAAAGATATATACTTTTTTAATCGAAAGCCACATTTTGAGTAGTTAAAATTTTGTCCATATTATTATTATTGTTTCTTATACAAAATCAAAACAATATAATACTAAAAATGGGAAGGGGTCATTATCATAAATATAGTTTATAAGGGGAGGTTATGTTTTTCCTATAATAGAAAATAATTTATTGTTAAAACAAAGGAGGGGGTATTGTATTGACCTTCTTGGTACAAGAAAATGGGGTGTAATTTGTTTTTCAAAAACGGGAAGATATATTATTTTTAAAATATTGTAATTAGATGCATTGATTGTGAAACTCAACATCCAAAGGGAATTTAAGATTGAGTGGAGGAACAATCATAACATGTGAACCTCCAATTGTTATAATCAATTACGGATGCAAGACAAAGGATGAAGGCCAACATGCAAGCTCTAGAATGTGATGTTCTTTCTCATGTGCACACCGAAAGGTGAATGTTAGGAATAACTATTGTGCACATTGTAATATGCTTGGTTTATGTTTAGGTTAGTGACATTATTATTATCTTGTATAAGAAAATTATGATGTGAAGCATATATTTGGAAGAAAGTTGTTAATATAATTCACATAGAAGTTTTAGAAGAGAGAGAACATAGGTTGTTTCTAGAGAGATTTGTGGGATGCTAGAGAGTTAGAACAAATCTCTTATATTGAGGAGAGTAGTTATAGGAGAACCACTTTATATATGTGTTGTGTTTCAATTAATATTATATTGAATGCATTTTTATTGATCTTTTATTATTTGGATATGGGGTAAAACCAACTTATACATGTCAAAGAATAATCAAACATATAATACGTAATGATAAGAACCTAATTTAAACTAATAATCGATATATATAGAGATAGAAGAACATTTCAAAATTATAACAAATAACTAGTCTATACCAAAATTTAAATGTCTAAAAATAGATAGTAAATCAACACGATAAAACATTGCTTATATTATATGGTTTTATCAATATAGCCAAGTAAATAAATTATTTGGTTTTATCAATATACCCAAGTAAACAAATTATCTTTGTTATATATAAAACAACACGTTAAATGTTTAGGTAAGGATATTTCATATTATAAGATAGAACCCATAAACTTCAAATGTGAGACCTTTTCTTTTTGTTAAATATATTAACTATTTAACGTGTTCATGTTTATTCTTTACTTTTGGACTTTCTCCTATTGTCCAAAGAATTTTTAGCCATAATTTAATTTAGGGCGGATGGAAGTGGGGATTAAATATCGTTTTTGGAATAGATTCTAAGCATTTTAGGAATTAGTTAAGATCTTCACGATGGTGCAACAACTTTGGGTTTATATATATATATATTGTATTTGTTCTTTTTTAGAGTTAAGACTTTCTATTCAGCATGTATTCGTGTTGAATATGCTTATTGTCTACTAAATTCTTAACATTCTAGGAATTATTCTAGATTTAAGAAATGATTCATTGTATATCATTTTGTTGTTGTAAGATAGGTGATTTATCATATGGTTTAATAAAGGTCTGAATTTGTCACTAAATTATGTCAAGTTAAAAGTATAATATTGTGTTTTATATTAAATTTAAAATATATTTTAAAATAATGAATAAATATATCAAAGAGATATTTGATTAATTTTTTAAAAATGAATATAATGTATGTTTTCTCATAAGTTAAAATAAATGTGTTATTAGTTTTTTTAATTTAAATCGAGGATGTGGTGTATGAAACACTATAATATTTGTGGGTTTCAAAATGTTAAAAGATGGGATTTAGTAATATGTTTTCCATTTATGAGATATGAATTTTGTCGAGAAAGAAGTATATGAGAGAAAAGATTTTAAAATTTTATTATAAAATTGATCTCCATACTTAAATAGGTCCCTTGTTTAAGCTTATAACTAATTTTAGTAAAAAAATTATATATTAATAAAGTGATTTAAGAAAAATAAATTTTAATCGAGACTCATGATAAATCAAATATATCATAAACATACAATATACCAACATAAAATGATGATAAAGTACAACCAATGAGAGGATAGGGGTGACTTAACGATATCTAATTGTTTGACCGGATATGGTCGGATTGATGGTGGAAGAAGCCCAATTTGGATTGTACGTGCTTCACCTAAATTAACAAAGTGATGTAGAAGCTATGCTAGAAAATACCCCTAGAAGAGGACAATATCGTTTAAGCTAGCGCTATTGTTTGAATTGGATACTAGTTTCCTAGTGATGAGTGTGGATCTTGTTCTTTTAGTGTCTCGTGTCCGACAACATCACCTTTAATTGGCTTTGATCGCATCCACTTCGTTGAAGGGTTATTTTGTTACTCATGTACCTGCAAACAAACCATAACTACCTACACAACACTCAAACACACATTAGATTAAATCAAATATAAAAAAATTTAAGTCAAAATGACCTCTAAAATCACCCCAATGTTATTTTGATCTAGCATTCCACTACATTTCATACTCTATGTAGTTCTAGTGTGTGCGTGTGCGTGTACGTGTGCAAGTGCGAGTGAAATAATGTCCTTGAAACTATGTTATGTCAAGGAAATGAAGGAGAATATAATTAACAAATTATAGATCGACATATAATTGCCATAGATTATAGATTATGATATGTAGTTAAATTAATCACAGAATTAGCTTATTAAAGATAATGAATTACATACTGTAATTACATGAGCTGAAATAAAATAACAGGAAAGTAAAATGAGACCGGTAAGACCAGATTTAGAGTGGGGAAACCCAAAATAAAAAACCCCACTGATAAAGCACTGTCTATATTCAAAATTATCAAGTCTTTAACCGAGCACTTCCACTTCGCTCCTCAGTCTCATAGATAACAATAGTAAGCAGTACCAATGTCTCGCATATACTAAATATATTGATCATGTATTATAATCAATCAATATCAATCTTGTGAGGGATAATCCTATATATAGGATGGGTGAACAATCATATTGTTTCACTCTTTTAAAAGTTGTGAAGACCGAATAATTTTATAAAATAAACTTTTAATAAGGGTCATATGTAGTGGTCTATCAAATTATATCCCACTTAACATTATCAATTCCAACACTCCCCCTTAATATTAAGTGGGAGAAACAAAAACAAGACATGCCAAATTTACCTTTTCTACAAAAGGATTTACATATCCAAGAATTAACAATAGTGACTCTGGCTAGCATGCAAACAAGGGAAATCATACAGATCTTCCCATACATAAATTCTTAAGACAAGTGCTTTACATATGAATAATGATATCATATTATGGAGCCTTTTATAAAATAAGGCATACCCATAACTAAATCCTCGTTGGGATGTATAGGTAACTTCACATAGTGTGACACATTTACTTATTACAAAATGGAGGAAGTATTGGAAGTTTACAATATCCATTAAGAGATGGAATTTTCATGCACACTCCCCCTTAATGGAAACTCTAATAGGCCCAAAAGGCACAAAACTTACAAAAATTCATAGCACACAATGGCTTGGTGAAGATATTTGTAACTTGATCTTCAGTCGAACAAAACTTGAGATCTATATCACCATTCAACACTTTCTCTTGAATAAATTGCATATAAAATTCAATATTCTTGGCCTTTTGATATTGAATTGATTGGTTTTCAAGAGAAATGCAACTCTAGATGTCAAATATAAGAGTAGTGCTCCTTTGATGCCTATATTCAATTCATCCAACATTCTTTTCAGCCACATAACTTCCTTTGTAGCTTCCATAGAACTTATATACTCTGCTTCAATACAAGAGATAGACATTATTGGTTTCTTCTTGTTGCTCCAAGTGATGGCACCTGCACCCAACTTGAAAACATATCCATAAGTATACTTTCTATCTATAGCATCACCAACATGGTCAGAATCACAATAGCCAAATAATTGTGCATCATTAGAAGAAGAATAAAATAGACCATAATTAATTGTTCCTTTAATATATTTAAAAAAAATTTTTCCATTTTCCAATGATCCTCATAAGGCTATTTCATAAATCTTAAAACTACTCCTACTACATAAGAAATATCAGGTCTAGTAATATTCAAATAAATTAGACTACCAACTAGTTGTCTATACAAAGTAGGATCAAATTTAGCACAAGTTGGTTTAGGATCTAACTTGACACCAACTTCAATAGGAATGGCAATAAGATTACATTCAATCATGTTAAATCTTCTAATTAAATTCACAACATACTGAGATTGAGATGCAACAATAGACTTATGATCTTGAAATATAACCATGCTAAGAAAATGATTTAGTAAACCTAAATCAATCATTTCAAAACATTGTTTTAACCTTTCTTTGATTCTAACAATTAAATTTCTATCACTGCTAGTAATCAAAATATCATCAACATAAAGAACAATAATGATAATATGATTGTTTTCAAACTTAACAAATAAATCATTATTAGAACAATAGTTAGTGAAACCAAGATCTTGAAAGAAACTATTAATTTTAGCATACCAAGCTCTAGGAGCTTGTTTAAGACCATACAAAGACTTTTTCAGCTTATACAAACATAAATTTCTTACCAAGTTCTTCAAAACCTTTAGGTTGACTCATGTAGATTTCTTCTTTTAAGTCACCATTAAGAAAATCATTTTTAACATCCATTTGGTGAATCTCCCAACCATATTGGGTAGCTAATGCAAGAAGAATTCTAATAGTGCTCATCTTAGCTACAAGAGAAAAAGTCTCAACATAGTCAAGACCAGGTTTCTGAGTGAAACCATGAGCTACCAGCCTTGCCTTGAATTTTTCAATTTCTCCTATAGAGTTATATTTGATCTTATACAACCACCTAGATCCTACAATGCTTCACTTAGAAGGAGGAGGGACTAGTTCCCAAGTGTTATTTTTAATCAAAGCATTGTATTCATCTTTCATAGCCTAAATCCATCTATCATCTTGACAGGATTCTTCAAAATATTGTGGTTCACCTCATAGAGGGTCATCAAGGCATGATAAGAATGTGCTACTATGAGTTACCTTTCTAAGATTAACAGATTAAAGAGTCTTGAACAATACTTTGAGCCCATTTAGGAACCTTGTGATGCAAGACATTTTGAGATGACTCCCCTCAATCTCCATCATATCTAGATCAAGATAATCAATCTCTTGAACTTTTGTTTCCATAATGTTAGGAGGAGGATTATCAAGGTTCTATCTTAGGAGAAACAAAGGAGGGTTCATGATAAGCATCACATAAATTCTTTTCTAAGACTTGAACATTTATGTTTTCAACAATGTCATGCTTGAAAGGATCATAAAATCTTAATCCTTTAGTTCTATAACCATATCCAACAAAAATACAAGAAAATGAGGTTGGATCAAGATTCTTCCTATTAACTTTAGGAATAAAGATAAAGCAAGGCTACCAAATATTCTTAAGTGAGAAATATCTTATTTTTTTATTTGTCCATACTTCATGAGGAGTAGCTTGATGAAGAGATTTAGTAGGCACTCTATTAAGAATATAGACAACAATATTCATAGCTTTAGCCCATAGAAACTTAGGCACATTAGAAGCATGAATCATAGTCCTAGCCATTTCTAAGAAATCTCTATTCTTTCTTTCTACAATGCCATTTTGTTGAGGGGAATAGGGAGTAGTCAACTCTTTGAATCCCACATGACACATAGAACTCATCAAAATTTTTGCTGACATATTCACCTCCATTATCAGTCCTAATTCTCTTAATTTTCATATTAGAATATTTTCAACTAAAGATTTAAATTCCTAAAATTTAGACAAGACATAATTTTTCTTAATGAAATAAGACCAAGTCATCTAGAGAAATCATCAATAAAGAAAACAACATACAAAAACACCACTGAGAGAAGGAACTTCAAGAGGACCTCTCACATCACTATGAATCAGTTCTAATAACTGAGAAGAATTGGGATCATGATGTTTGTGAAATGGTTCAACATGTTGCTTACCATGTAAGAAAATTTCACATGTTTCATGATCTTATTTCATCTTTGGAAGACCAACAACAAGATTCAGTCTATAAATTTCATACAAACTTTTGAAATTTACATGACCTAATTATTTCATGCCAAAGTGAATATCATTCTTAGAGGAAGAAAAAAAAAACTCAGACACAAAACCATCAAAGATATACAAGCCATTTTTTTGAATACCAAAAGCAATAACATTACTTGAACTTATCTTTTACATACCACTTATCTTGCAATAAAACAACTTTATAATTTTCTTTAGTTAGTTGAGAGCAAGATAAAAGATTCTTTTTCAGATTGAGGAACATACAAGACATTCCTAATTACACCATTTGATAGCTTAACATTTCCACAACTTTCATATCTAATTATGGAGTTATCTCCTAGATAGATATTTTCCTCATTTGCTACATCTGAGAGGATACCAGAGTACAAGTCATGTGCCTAGAAGGCACCACTATCAAGAATCCATTCATTGTCATTTGAAGCTGAAAGGGTAATATACAGGGTAATAGACTTCTCAACTATATTTGTATGATTTTGCTTCTGATCTTTCTTTTGATTTTGAGGCTTATTATTTCTAGCATTCTTAGTAGATTTATTAGTCTTTACTCTACAATCAGATTCTTTATGCCCAAATTTTCCACACTTGTTGTAAGTTCCATTAAATTTGACTTTAAAATTTTGATTGTTTTTAGCAGAATTAGGCTTAGGATTTTCCTTGAATCTTGATCTAATATTAGACTTCTAATTAGGATTGTTATTATTCCTATTATGAGAATACTTATGATTATGAGAGAATAATGCTTGAGAAGCATTCTCTTTTGAATCAAAATTCTCCATAACACACTCTTCTTGAATTAATAGAGAAGACATAGTATCTAAATCAGGAGATCATTCTCATTCTAATACTTAGAATTAAGAATAGAGATATAATTTCTAAATTTTTCATGAATATTTATCTAATTATGAAATAAAAAATCTTATCTTGAAATAGTTCACAATTACAGCCATCTAATTGAGCTTTAATGTTCTTAATTTTAGCTAAATAATTGACTATTTTCTCATCCCCTTTCATAGGAGTTGTAAACAACTCTAAAACTAGCTTAATTATTTTTGACAAATGATTTCCTTCATGCATAGTCTCTAATTGCTTCCAGCATCAACAGGTGAGTCCATATGACCTATATGCATCAAAAATTCATCTTTATGTTTTGAAAAGGATGGATAGAGATTTATGTGATCTCTAGAGAAGGAGCTAAGGTTTTCAGGTGTTTCTTTTCTACCAAAGGGGTTGTTTTTCCACACCAGTTACAAGATCCCATAACTTCCTTTCCATAAAAAAGGCATTTAATCAAACTTTTCAAATGTTATAGTTTGATCCATTCAATAACTAAGACTTATCTAATGAAAAACTAACAAAACTATCCATTTTTAATGCTCAATGGCAATGGAGACGAATACAATTAAAAATATGAACCATGAGAGATAAATACAGAAAAAACAACCAACCTACATATATTCTAATTATCTATATGAATGCAAACAAGCTCAAAAATTAATAAAAAAGATTAGATTTGATCGAGTTTAAGATCCGTTTAATAGAGCTTGGATGTAGTCGAATTACATACCTTTTAACATACTAATTAACTAATTAATTAATTAATTAAGAGCTTAAAAGATCTTTAAAATATGGTAGATCCTCTAACAGATGTGAAGTCTTTAAAAAAATTATAGTCAATGCCTTTTTCGAGGTCTGAAATAGAGTTAAAAATAAAAAACAATGTGGCCATATAAATCTGTCACACCACTGAAAAGATTAGATACACGTGTCACTTTTCTATTAGCTTTCACTTCATAGTGCACCCGGATAAACAAACAGGACAAATAATTAAAAAAAAACAACATAACCATATACACATGTGTCGTTAATTAATTGGTTCACTTTTTTGCACTCTCTAACACAATAAAAACAATATGTGAAACCAATTCTTAGTCAAACAATGCCACTTGTCTATAATCTAATGACTAACATAGGACACTTGGTGACTTTTCACCAAACTTTAAATAGATTTCCTTAAGCGGACTTAAATTCTCTAGAATAAGATGAACTTTAAAATAAATTTTGAATCTAAAATTAAAATGACAGTATCACAATCTAAGTGGCTAAGCCAAAGCAAAGATTCACACCTCAAAGAAATTTTCTTGACACTCGCAAAGATTGACACAATATAAAATTAATATATGTGTCAAAATTCAATTGGTTCACACTTCTCAGTGCTTACCAAAATTGTCTAAAGAAAAACTGGACACACATGGAGCCTTTTAAAGGGATCATTTTTTGCAAGTCTAACAAAGACTAAAAATGTGAAAAGGTGGCTAATTCATATTGGATAAGCCACTTCCACAAAAAAAAAACTGACAAATGTAAAATGTGAAGATACTTGGAGCAATTCTATTGGCTCAACCTTCACATATGTCAAAAAAAACCAAATCAAAGAATTACAATGAGAAATATGGAGCTACTTGGATCAATCCTATTAGCTCATATTTTCAAAGATAGAAAAAAACTAACTAAAGACATACAATGCAAAATATGGAGAAATCCTATTGGTCCGTATTTCACAAAGACATAAAAAACTAATAAAATATTGTCAGCATGAAATATAAAGCCACTTGGAGATTTCTAATTGGATCTGATTTCACAAATGCCAAAAGAAAGGTAACCCAAGTCAATGACAAAATGCAAAGAAATGAGTAAATCCCTTATTGGCTTGCATTTCACAATTGATAATTAGATAAACAAAAATATGACAATGCGAAGCAAGGTGGAGCCTTTTGATTGGCTCGCACTTCGCAAAAAATAAAAAAGTTCTAAAAATTGATATAAGAGTAAAGCCAAATGACACTCAATGATTGGATTGGTCTTCGCAAAAAAAAATCTAGCAAAAAAATAAAGGTTTAACAATCCAAGATGAATTTAAACACTATGAACTAACTAGATATAAAAATCTTTCGGATCCATAAACAAAATAGCCCTAATGGCACAAAAAAAACTTAAAAATAAGATCACTGCATAATGATGGATTTAAACCAAGATGAATGAAACAAGATGTAAAAGTACATATCTAAGCATGCAATTACTCAAACAAGATCTAAGCAACCATTTAATCAATATTTTCAAAAACAAAATTGGGCAAGAATTGGAATTTTAAACCTAATTAACTTGAAGATGGCTGCAGATCCACACATAAACTTAAAGCTTATTCACCTCTTCAAATTAAAATCTTCCAAATCGATCCTACACACACATAATCACTCGCTCTTGATACAATTTCAGGGAAATAAAGGGAATTTATAATTAACAAATTATAGATCCACATATAATTGCCAAAGATTATAGATTATGATGTGTAGTCAAATTAATCATAGATTTATCTTATTAAAGATAACGAATTATAGACTTAATTACATGAGCTGAAATAAAATAATAGGAAATTAAAATGAGACAGAGAACACCATATTTAGAGTGGAGAAACATGAAGGAAAAAACCCCACTAATAAATCATTGTTTGTATTAAGAATTACCAAGTCTTTAACCCACCACTTACATTTCACTTCTCGGTCTCACAGATAACAATAGCAAACCAATGTCTCGCAGTATAATAGCTCACATATAAAAAATAACTCGAGCATGTATTATAATCAATCAGTACCAATCCCATGAGTGATCATCCTATATATATAGGATGGGTGAACGGTCATACCGTTTCACTCTTTTTAATGTTGTGAAGACCGACTAAGTTTATAAAATAAAATTTTAATAATGGGTCATAAGTGGTGGTCTACCAAATGATATCCTACTTCACATTATCAACCCCAACATGTTTCCCTTGTGTAAGTTACACCACTATAGTGGGCTATAACTACTTTTTCCTCAAGATGATGTGTGTCATGAAATGCATGTCAAGATAGTAAGGAGTAGTTAAGCATCATATTGAGTGCCTGAGTCTTATTATGGTTTTTAGGTTGCCGCTCGAAGTGGAAAATTCATTATATTTGCATATTATGATCACTTCTTTATATTTTGTTGTCCTTTTGGATTTACATTGTTACTTATATTCATATCTATCTAAGTAATTTCATTATAATGGATTAAAATCCAACCAAAAACTAACCTTCTTGTGGGGTCTTCCACCCATGGTTAGATTTTTGGCATGATTTAACAAATTAAATATTGGTTTTAGATTGTTTGAAAGTTATGGTTTTACAATGAAACACATTTGAGGCCATTAAAAGACCTAGAAAGTTACACGTCTACATTCTAAGAAGGTCCAATAATATTCCATAGGGTCATGATGAGATTCTACATCCCGAATTAGTTATACGGTCCTACACAAGGGAACTTGCAAAATGTAGAATCAGAAACAAAGCATCTTTAATCTTTGAACTCACACATTCTCTAGTGTGTGCATCAAGATCTCTCTTGTATAATCTTGTATAGTCAATTTTATCTTCCTTTTTTGTTTTATATCTCATTGTTGGTGAAATATTTTGTCAAAGACAAAATATGGGCTTCAAATCAAATATGGTGGGATTGAATCCCTCCAATTCAATATGGTATGGCTCTCATTTATTGAAATATAAATTATGTACACTATTTCTAACTCTTAGGGGTGGTCAAAGACCAAAGAAAAGTGCAAAAATACCCTTGTTGTAACTGCAACTACAAGTTAGAGAGGGATAAAGGTATGAGATGGAGGGGAGAAAGAATATGAGATAAATTTAGTGGGAAAAGAGGGAGAGGGGAGTTATGTTAATGGTATTAATGCTGATTCCATCAACCAATAACTAAGAGTGCATCCACTCAATTGGAGGAAACAAGAAAGCATAACACAACATCACAAGATAATGAAATGGATAATTGCAAGACAAATACAAATCTTTATCAAGTTTTATTCATTCCACAAAGAAGACACAAATTCCTTCAACTTCTTACAAATTCCATTATGTGCTTGGCTGAGTGAAAAGATGAGAATGGAGGAAAATTACAATGCAAGGGAATAGAAGAATACAACTTACTAGAGAGGGAAAAAATTGATCCCTTCGAATGGAGAGAGCATTACAATTTATAGCTAAAGTCGATGGCTCTTCACATTTCCATGTGAATTTTTAACTTAACGATCAATTCCCAAAAAAGAAATGGAAACTTTAAGTGACTTAAGTCACTTTTGATAAAATTTTCTCTTCAACGAAGAAATAGAATTCTAGAGAGAGAGAGAAGACATATATTTCAAAATGAAGTGTCACTCTTCCTTCATGGTGGAGATGAATTCCGCATATAGATAGGATATTCATCATTTAGTTATCTTATTGGAATGGATCTCTTCTTGGACCTAGAAATGATCTTTCATGTCTTATCTAGATTGGTCTCTCCTTTTATTATATCTTGAAATATATCAGTTCACCCCTTCACTTCTATGAGCAATGGTAGGATGAACATATGAACATGGTATCATTTATTCCATTTGATAAAAGAATCCTCATACAATCATCTTGAAGAATTTACCCGTACTCAAACACACCTTGAACTCGAAACCATGACAATGTTTGGAGATTCTTGAGAATCCATGGCAGTAAAACATAAAAACACTCTCAATTATGGCTCCCATTGTGAAATCCTTTGAATAATTCAATTGGACAATTTTTTACCAATAATACTCATGTGCATGATGATTAAAGTTCACAAATTATTTTTCCCTCTTCCATCCTCTACTTCAGATCATTAAAATCCATGTGCTTCACTATAATTGAAATGGGATTGTATCCGAGTTGTGTGGGATTCATTTCACATTTTTATGATCCCACTGGCCTTAGAAAGTAGTGGGAATGCTATGGTGCAAGTGAAAATGGATTCCTCATTCATTTCTAAAAATTCATAAATTTGAGTGTATTTTAGTGTCACAAGTAACTATATTTTTATTTTGGTTAAAACAAGAGAAAATCAAATCAATATTGGAATTGACTCAATTAATTGGAAAGACATTCCCAAATATAATATATACTCCAATTTTTTAGATTCTCTCATCGAAATCCATGGGAATTTCAAAAACAAGTTCTTGCTCTAGGAAAAGTTCATAATCTTCTTCTAAAAGATGGCTCTCCTCCTCCTCACTAGGTAATGTCTCAAGATATTCATACATTTCTTGCATAAACACAACGTAGTTCAGAATTTGAAGTTTGGTTTGAGGGTCAGAACTTCCTTCTAAAACTCTAAAAATTCTTTGCACATACTCATTTTTCAAGGCTATCATTTCTTCATCTCCATAAGCAAGAAAATCATCCAAAGGAAGAGAAAAAAATACAATGTTTCAATATTTTACTCATGAGTTTATAATTAAAAACATTACCTTGATTGGATTCATATTTTCTTACCTCGTGTAGAGATTTATCCTCGTGTTATTCATACAACCTTTTATGACTTTTCTATATTCCTCATCGGTGCTTAGATTCTTGATCATTAGCTTGTGTAATTCCCATTTTATTTCCTTTAGATGCACCCCATATCAATTGAATTCACAAGGATTTGATAGTATGATCTTAGGATGCAACAATTTTATCCATTCTAGATATCATTTCCAAAAGTTTCAAAGGAATGTTACTTACCTTCTTTTCTTTTTTTGATTACAGATTTTTAGTTCAAGGTGAGTTCAAGGAAGAGACTTCTTCACTACATCAAAATCCATAATTTTTTAAGAGGTCATGAAGAATCATGGCTAATATGAAATATGAATATTTAAATTTTCATGTTATCATTCATTTTTGTTTTTGTCACGTGATTTATGTCTAAACCAATCACGAAACATCATCATCATGATGTGAGAAACGAACATGAAATGAATTCATTCCTTAATAGAGTCACCTTTTTATTTTTTTATTTTTGGAATATATAGATTTTTTGGATTTTAGAGATCTTTATATGGTGCACAAGGGAAGATGTTCCCCAGTTGAAGTCGCCAAAAATATTGGTGAAATAATTGTTCACAAGGAAAAATTAGTATTTTTCACCAATATTCACGGGGTTAATCCTCTCCTTCTTTGGTATGGGTAGGATCCCATTATTGAATACAAAAAAACTAAAATTTTGGGATGGTTGTTAGACCAGGATCACACGGAATACTCCACTAAACACATGACAAATTACTTGTACAATGTACAAGGGAGGTATTAGTTTTGAGAGGGGGAAGGGGGTAGGAGAAATACATAACAAGGGTTAATGTTGTGAGTAGGCACTAGCAGATTCTCACCAATAGTAACTAGAGTAGGTCCACATTCAATAGAAGAAAATAACCATGCAATCAACAAGAAGACTAAAAATTAGAGACACAAATTTATGTGAATTAAGTAAATAAAGAAACAAATTTATTCATTGATTATACAAGGTTATAGTTCTTGAAAATTTGGAAAGTAGAGATATAGAGAGTAGAAGATCATAGGTAAGGATATAGAAGAAATGTAGCTTTATTACTTGCGATTAGTGATACAAATCCAAAAAAATATCAACAAGCAACAACTAACAACATGGGGAGAACAATTTTGTGTCTACCTTTTCCCCCTTGCACCTTGGGACAATCTAATTGAACAAAATGTCTTCAATAATGTGCCATGGGATATATCTATGATGGGAAGGGGAATTCATCACTTAATTCCTCCATTTACTCTGCCTAACACCTCAACTAATGTTTGAAGTGAAAATAAATTGAAATGATGGAGGGTGCACTTTGGTGTCCTCTTTACACCTTTGGGAAAATCTAATGGGACATATATTATGAAAACATCTGCCCAAGACTTTTTGAAATAGTGATGTCACCCACCAAGTGCGCTTTAGGATATCGAGTGTTTTTCCACCCCAGAGAATGGAATGGTATTTAAGGGTCAAAACTTATATTATTTTGACTAAAAATCACTTTTTAATATCATACAAGTCATTATCATGAGCTAATTCTTCTTGCAATGTGAATTTTGGCCCCATTCACCCTTTCAACAAATAGAAAAACAACAATGGTGACTTGAGATACCACATAAAATATTGAAGACTTAGGTAAATATTTATGTTTCCAAAATGTAGAGGATTCCAATACCTTTATGGTGAGTATTTAATGAGCTACCAATTATTCCCATAACTTCCAAAATCATTCAAACAAGTTAGCTTTCACCATTGGAGTATGTCATTCATTTCACCTAAAATGACCCTTTTTCTCAAGTTGTTCCCAAAATCAATTTATTCCATAAATTTTCATGTAAATTCCATAGAAAACTTCTTTTTCTCTTATATACAACTCCCCTATGGATTGAATCTTCCTTTTGATCTTCCTGAGGGTATTTACCAGTTGTAAATGGCCAAAATGGCCCTTTCTAGGCCTCCGAGGATAGGTATTCCACTTCAGATCTCATTAAATTCTCCAATTACCTTTGGAATTCATCTCTTAATATGAAGCACACTTTAAAATCTTATTATCATATTCCTCTTAGCGGGAATGAGGATGACATTGTAGGTGGGTTGGCTAGAGGAATGGTTTATAGTGATGAGGATAGGAAATTTTCTAGTGGGGGCTTAGTTGTCATGGCTACAATTTTCAATTTTACATGCTAGAATTTTAGCATAAAAGAAAGACCCATATTTATGACTTGTCATCTAATTGTAGAAACCTAAATCAAGAAATTATAAATTATTTCCATCCATTAATCCCAAATTTAATGAGAGAAAATAATTTATTTCATCTTTACCCTTACTTTTCTCAACTTGAAATCCCTTCTTCTCACCCTCACTATTAGACTGATTCTTTACTATAAATAGACTACAATGATTTATAAAATGTTTTAGTGTTTTGCAATAATGACAACAAAGTTTTAGCTTTCCTTTACTTGTGAATTTATCTCAATATTTTCCATTTGAAATCATTTCCTTTCTTAAGCACATATTGTAAATTCTATCCTAAGTCTCTTCAATAAATTTTTATCTTATCCTTATGGCACAAGAGATAACCCACTAGCTCATCAACATGTGTATTTTTGTTTCCTTACACTCATCATGAGTGATTACAATATGCAAAGATATTTGTGTCAAATATCGCATAATTTTCCATACCATAAACTTATCTTCTATGGTTTCTTTATCAACACTTGTTTTATGAACTAATTAATTTATCTTAAATCAATATTCTCCATCTCTTTCATTATCTAAATTTCTCAAATTTTCAAAATTAATTTTGATGGTTTAGATTTTTATTATATTACATTAATAAAGCCTTGATATGAAGTCTACAATGTATTATATGTCTTGTGGTAATTTTTCATACTACAACTTCTTGGATAAAAATATTAGGTCTATGACACTCTCAAGATAGAATAGATCTTATGTATCTTGTTTTTCTTCTTCTTTTAACTCTCTTTTGATCTTGATAAAAATTATCCCAATTCATAAGCGTAGTGTACCCATTGATAACAATCTCCCAAACTCCCTTACAAACAAGAATCCTCTTCAACTAATTTCTCCAATACTCAAATTTGTCTCCTTTGAAGATGAGGATATTCATGGAAGAAAAATTAAATGAAGCCATGATTCTCTTGATAATGGATAAAATAGATTTTGAACCTTTCGTGAATGAGAATCTAATACAAAATAAAGATATTTGATATCTAGATGGAGTGTAAATAAAATTATAAATACCCTATAAATGAAGATAGTGATCATCCAACCTTGTGCATGATAACTAGATATTAAATTAGTATATTTGTTTGTGAGATTAATGAAAAACTATGTACTAAACAACTTCATATAATGAATCCAAAGCTTGATTGTTTTATTTTAAAATACTTATAGATAAAATTAGAGAATAATAGAATGAAAAACATGTTTCCACTTGGAAAATTTTCCTCGTTATTTCATATTCAATTAATTTAGAAATAATACTAATATAGCCATTACAACAAGACTTGTCTATAATTACATGAAAATTAAAACACTAATAATAAGAACTACAACTCAGTCATCTATAAATGTAAATGGTGCCCCACATCTTAAGGATGAATGGATAATTATTTTACCCCAGCTTAATCGCATATTTAGTGAAGTTCAATATAATGGGTACTTCAAGTCTAAAAATAAAAGATGTTTAAAAATAATATTGTACAAAAAAGATTATTAAAAATAGAATATTACATTTAATAAAAATATTTGCTAACCAAAAGCACAACTAAAACAAATTCTAATAGTATTTAATGAGGTACCCATATTGGCATCATACTCAATAGGAAAGTGGTTTGACAATAATTATAAAAGTAGTGTTGTTTTTTTAATAATCTATTGGATTTTCTTTCATAGTCTCAAACATTTATTGTCATTTTTGATAATTTATTAGATTTTATTTCGTAGTCCTAAACATTTCTTTATATATTATTAGTGGAATTGATGATAATTATAAGAATATAAATCATCATACTTAGGTTCTTGTTTCTCACCATATCAATGATAGTAAGTGATGGTAGTTAAATTATATTAAACTGGTGTAGTTTTTGTAAGATAATACAAGGATGTTTTAGAAAATTATTATATCATGGTGTATAAGTAATTACAGTAGTTACTATAGGAATAGGTTGTGAAACACCAATAGTTTCAGCCTTCTTAGTCTTAGTCAAATTACCCTTGTATGGTGGGGGAGGGGCTCGGTTTCTTGAAATTATTGTTTGTTATATAGCTACATGGTTAAATAATTCATCATGTTAGATTCTATAAGATTATCCTCGTATAGTTTAACTATTTGGAAGAGGTCTTGAAAATATGTATGGTTAAGAAATATGACCTCTTTGCAGTTTCATGATTATACTAGAAATGAATGCTTCAATTAGTTCATTTTTGTCGATGTGTGCAGGTCCACACGAAAGCAAGGTCTTATAGTATAAAACATAATTTGTCACCCTTTAATGGGATTTTTCGCTCAACTTGAGATATTTTTGAATATGATAATCATTGTTCAATATTGATTGATAAATATATGTGGAAAGTATCATCTATATTTTGTAATTTTTGAATGGAACCCGGAGGTATTGTATAAACCATTTAAATGTATATTACTTAAGGCTATGTCGAAATAACTTGTTAAGTTATTTATCATCATGCATATAGTCCATAAAGGATACCATGAAGGAACGAAGATTTGGTTGAGGGCAATACTTAGCATTATATAAGGATATATTTAGTGGTGTAAATCCATGAGGTAGTGGATACTTAGGAATTCATTTGATAATGGGTTAGTGAGTAATCTAATAGAGATCACAATGATTGTGAGTATAAGGTTATTGCATACATTTTTCGATAAGAGGAATTTTAGGTAGAATATTATGGAGATTGTGTTCATGAATTCGAGAAAGAAAAAGAAAAATAACATTTATATCATATATCGAAGGAATGTAAATTTTTTAATTTAGCGCATGATATTTGAGGACTTGGCTAAAATTATGTAAACTATGAAATCTTGGTTGGAGTCCACATAATGTGGCATGGTGTTGTTATGGGGGATTATAGTAGTGATGAAGGTGGACCCATGTAATAGAGAGCATACTATGATAGTGTGATTATGTGAATGTGAATGCAAATGTAGAGGAAGAAAAAGTGCAAGATGGTCTTGAGGATATATTATGTTAGCAGGATGAGTAGTAAACCCAAGTTGTATACCCCTTGTTATTCTAGTAGTTTGGAACCAAAAGAGCTTGTTGATTGAATAACATAGATGGAAAATTATTTTTAATGAGAAGACACGAAATATCCTAGGAAGTTTAATTTTACATGCATGAAGTGAAGATTCATGCATCCCTTTGCATGGAAACATATTCAAATTGAGTGTAAAATGGCAAGAAAAATATCAATACATGGTACATGTTGATAGTGAAGCTCAAGGTAAAGCTTGTGCATACATATTAGGAGGTTATTTTATTCATAAGGTTGTAAGGATTATGACTAAGAGAGACTAATGTGAGAGAATACATTGAGGAATTTTACCAACTCTCCATTAGAGTGGGACAAGTAGAGTAATTATCTATATACATAGTTGGATTGCACATTAAAATTCAATATGAGATTAGCATATTTCACAATCATTCCATGGAATAATCCTATCAATATTCTATAAAGGAAAAGGATAAATTAACACATAAACAAAATAATTCTAACCACGTAAAAGAATTTTTTTGCAAGGTCATGGATAGAGTAAAGAAAATGACAATTCTACATACAACAAAAGTGTGCCATGTTTCACTATGCAAAATGAAGGACCATCTAAAGGAGGTGGTCATGCATCTCTAGGAAGAGCTCATGGAGGATGTCACACATTCATTAACACATGTCACAAGTACAGTAGAAATAGGGCATAAAGCATATGAGTGCCTACACACCCTAGAATAAAAAAGTGTAAACATTACGCAAGGAGAATAAAATGGTTCAATTAGTCATGAATAAAACCTAGAGATGGGAGAAACCTTGTTGTGCAAGTGCATATTTGTGAAACCAAAAAAACAAGAGATTAGCACTAAGAAGAGGATAAGTCTATTAATGATGACATGTAAATTGGGAAGAAAATTCTATAAATTAATTGTGGAAAGTTGAAGAAATAATAATTTGGTGATAGAAGAGATGATGGATAAACTACAATCAAAGAGGATTGAGGATATTAATTCATACTAAGTTTAATTGTTATAGAAATGACACCAGTTGTTAGTGAAGGAGTAATGTGTGATCAAATTCCACATTAGAGATATGCACATGAGGTGATATGTGACATCATTCCCATAGACGCGCATGATATATACTACCTAGTAAGACTTGTAATTTTTACTTGAACGGCTCAAAATGATGGTTTTATAAACACATACAAATTGGAGAAATATTGAAAGAAATATAGTTTGAACCCATCACATGAGAAGAGTGAGGCATCACCAAAAGTATTGTTAATTCCAAGTAATTAGTTCCAAATTGAAGTGAAATAAGATAGTGTATATATTTTTCTAATAGTGTGGACCATGAAAAAGGAAGGTGTTGAATGAGTGCTAACAAGAGAAAGAAAAATACCACCAAAAGTAAAAAGAATGTTGGAGGATTTTATAAATTGTGTGCCTATAGATTTACCACATGGGGTAGCACATATGGGAGACATCACACCCGATGGATTTAATTCCATAGTCAATTTTTCTATTCAAGTCAAGCAATAAGATGACACCACAAAATGATGTAGAGATAAATAAGCAAGTCCAAGATTTGATGGATAGGGGCTCATCAAAGGGAGTCTTAGCATGTGCACGCTTATGAAAATTCAAGAATCTAATAAGGGTGGTGAGTAGCAGATGTGTACCAATTTGAGATACATAAACAAAATTACCGTCAAGTACAGTTTACATTGTTGATCATAGATGAAATCATGGATTGTTTTAGTAGACAAAAGTATTTTACCAAGATTGATTTGAAGAGTGGATATCATCATATTCACATAAGGGAAGGAGATGAATGGAAGACATTGTTGAAGAAAGTGTTGTATGAGTTCCTCATGATGCTATTTGGATTGAGAAACATACCAATTATTTTCATGAGGTTGATGAATGAATCCTTGAAACCATATTTAGGAAATTTTTTGATCATGTACCTAGATGATATCTCTATTTTTAGTAGGAAATTAGAAGATCACATGCTACATATCAGGAAAGTATTGCAAATACAATAGGAAGAGAAGTAGTTGATTAATCTCAAGAGGTGAAATTTTATACAAGAAGAATTGGTATATCTAGGATTTTTTTATTCTAATATAAGGATTGAATATGGACCCTAAAAATTTATGCGTAATTATGGATTCACCATCACCAAAGAGTTCTTTTAAGGCATGGATTTCTCATGGCTTGGGTAGCTTTTACCACAATTTCATAAGGAACATTAGTGGTGTATGTGCACTAATTATATAGGTTATGAGGGGAGATAGAAATAAATTCATTAGGAGCACAAGTTTAGAAAAATATTTTTGGAGTTGAATAAAATAATAACAAAACACCAAAGTGTTGACATTGCCAAATTTCATAAAAACATTTTAGGTTGATTTCGATTTTAGTGGCACACTCATTGGCATAATGTTGACTCAAGAGGATGGAGCTATTACCTTCTTTAGTGATAATTTGAATGATACATGAAGGACATATATTTTATACAATCAAGAACTATATGCAATAATTTATATGTTGAATAAATATCGACATTACTTATTGTTAAAAGGGTGTGTTATATTCAAATTATTAAGCATTACAATTCATTAACATATAGTAAAAATTGAACCGGAGGAATATGAGGTGGGTGGAATGCCTACAAGGATACATATTTTTGGTAAAACAAAGTAGTGAAAAATATAATAAAGTAGTTGATGTTCTCAATAGGCTCAATTTTATTTTGAAAAGATGAGGATTGAAGTTGTGGGTTTAGAATCCATGAAATATTTTTATGCACATGATGAGTACTTCAAGGAAGCATGGGTGGAATGCACAATACCTATAGGTATTTACATGATAGATTATCTAGACAATTTTTTGTGGGGAGGATTATTATTCAAGGAAGGAAATTATGCATTCTAAAAGTATCAATGCGTGAGATTTTATTAAAAGAAAAACATTTTAGAGGAGTAGAAGGACAATTTGGCCTCTAATAAAACTTTAGCATAGGTAGGGGGGTTAATTTTGGCCACATATGAGTGTGGATGTACACAAATTTTTTTAGTAATGTCATGTTTTTAATTGATAAAGGATAATATTAGAATGTAGGGTCAGTATCAAAATTTTCCCACTCTAGAGATGCCTTAGGGAGACATAAGTATATATTTTGTGTTGGGTTTTAACATAACACAAAGGGGTGTTGATTCCATATTTGTAGTGGTGGATATATTTTCAAATATGGAACATTTAAATGCTTATAAGAAGAACATTGATATAATGTACACCGAGAATATTTTCTTCATGGATATTATAAGACTACATGGATTACAACAAAGATACGAAATTTATTTTTTCATTTTTAGCAAAAATTGTGCAAGAAGTTGGATACAAAGCTACAATTCATTTTGGCATACCATACACAAATTGATAGATAGATATACTTTTAAATAGAATTTTTAAAGATTCACTTAGATTTTTAGTCAAGATAATCCGAGTACTTGGGATTTGGTTTTAGCGCGCCATGATTTTCTTATAACAATTTAGTTAATATGATTATAGGAAAAAATAATTCTAAATCATAAATGGGAACATCCCAAGTGGACTTGAGAGACTTACCACACAATGAAGAAGGTATTTTTAAAGAAAAATACTTTTAGAACACTTTAAGGAAGTGCACTAAAAGTGTGCAATTATTTAGAAAAGATGAATGTATAGTACAAATAGTGTTCATATGAGAAACAAAGAGAAATTGAATATCAAATTTGAGACATGGGCTTGGCATATTTGTGAAAGGAAAGGTTTCCAAAAGGAACCGTAAATAATCTTAAGTGGAATAAGATAAGATAATGCAAGATCACCATGAAGTTTGCGTAAAATGCTTGTGAGATTGAGTTTCCTAAAGGCATTGACATCTCTAATATTTTTAATGTTGTGGATATGTATCCATGCTACATCACACTGGGAAGATGAAGATGAAGATGAGACTAAATCAAAATATAGAGTAGTGTTATCCAAAATTCACCCCCCAGGGTTAATTTGATAACATGCATCAGAATTCTCAAGTCCCAGGTAGATAATTGATTCAGAGCAAACATCATGTTTCTGGGGTTCCCTCAGATTTTTTCTAACTCCCCTGACCAAAGAAGGAAAGAGCAAGCTCTGAGAAAATGTGAAAAAAGTTGCAGAAGACAGGCTCAGGCCAGAAAAAATCACGAAAAATGGCTAAGTCCTTGTCCTAGGACAATGTGGGACATTTGGGACGCCAAGGCGCGGATCGGCCGAAAAGCCTGCAGGCGGCCCAAGCAGCAAAGGGACAAGTGGGACAAGAGTGCGCGAAGGACCCGAACTAGCCGGGTTTCGCCCAAAATGCATAAAGCTGCCGTAGCACCAGGATAGTCGATTGTATGGACGCGCGGGGCGCGAGAAGCCGACCCGGCCGAAGAGAGAAGAAAATCAACTAACTGCTCGGACATTCAGAAAAGAGTACGCTGGCAAATCGCGAACCTACTGGATCGACCAAATGAGAACAAACAACAAAGCATTTGGGACATTTGGGCCGTGATGACGCAAATTGGCCAGGTTCACCCAAACAGAGAAAGTTCATACTGGGACATCCAGGCCGCAGGGACGCGAGGGACGCGGATAGCCGAAAAAGCCGAGAGCCAATCAGATTGCGCCACGTGTCATCGGCAGATAAGGGACAAGGAAGCCCATTTCGGGCGGATTGGAGGTTTCTATCCCAAATAGCACTGGGACATCCGGGACAAAAAGACATGAAGGGCGCGAAAGAGCCGGCAGGCCCGCAGACCAATCAAATCATGACACGTGTCACAAGGGAAAAGGTCAAAAGGTCAAAGGGCGAGTTTTGAAGGGTCAGCCCGAACCAATGGGATAGTGCCACGTGTCCTGCCTAGGGCCCACAAGGAAATTTCAAAGGAAAGCCCATGGAAAGGTGGAGGAGAGAGAATTATTCAATGAATCGAGCTCGCCACGTGTCGTCCAGTGGCGAAAGCACGGAAAATATTTCAAAATCCGTTTTGGTCTGCATTGCGTGCCTAAATCTTCGTGATCGTCATATCTTTTGATCCGAGCTCAAATTTGCACGTTCTTTATGTCAACGGAAAGTCTGTTAAAATTCTCTACATGATTCAGGGGTCAATCTTGCATTTTGATTCAGTTTGAGAGAGAAAATCAAGAAACGCCTCGCACGAAATAACAAGGTAATGCGCATGACGCTTCAACAACCAAATTTAATGCAAAGAGACAACCCGCCGCTTTGCCGTGATCCGCCGCTTCTACCATAATGAGATGATTTAAAATGCGACCTAGAAGTGGTTGTGGTAGTTTCAATTTCCTCTCTTCCCTCTCTCTTTCTTCCTATATATTGTACAGAGGGGCTTCTTTCAAAGGGGGACATAAAAGGTTGTTCATATTTTTCTGCTCTGCCCTCCCTTCTTTTCTTCTCTAGGGTTGAAAATGGAGTTCAAACCTCCTCCCTTGCTCTGTAATGGCGTTTTTGCCTTTTACTATTGAAATGATGTTCTGTGCAAACTTCTGGAGCAACAAAACGTGTTTTGTGATGCATCTGTCCATCCTTGCTCGTTTTTGCTTGTTCTCTTCTTGCCTCTCTTCATTGCAGGTATTTGTGCATGTTTGAATGTTCATTGTAGGTTTGGAGCTGTGTTCATGGAGTTTTGGGACATTTTCTATGTGAAATCTATCCTTGGGCCTGTGATGCATCTGTCCATCCTTCCCATTGCTCACCTCTCTTTGTCCCATGGCAATTTTGATAGATGTCCAACATTCTCCTTCTCTAGTGTATCACCGTTTTAGTGTAGGCTTTTGTTTTTTTCCTTTCTCTCTCTCTCTCTGTCTCCTTGGCATTGTTAGATTAGGATTAGATTAGCTTGCCTGCACTGGAATAGCTTGTGGCAGGTAGTTTAGGAGTAGGAACCAGCCTTCTCTGGAGATTCCTCTCTCAGTTTCACAAGTCCCACGCTTGGAGAGAGGTTTCCATGTTGTGCAATCACACTGGATGCCTGAGTGATCAACCTAGAAGCCTGATCTGCATCCAGGGGTGCTGTGATTTTGCACTAACAGTTTTGGCACGCCCGGTGGGACTCTAGAGGTCTTCCACTTCATCTTTTGCAGGTTGATGTGTTCCTGTGAAGATTTCAGCCTTTGGAGGCACTTGCAAACACATCTGGCGACTCCATCTGGTCAACAACCCATCTCTGAAGTTGCAGACCTTCCTTTCCATTCATTTTCATTCATTTTCCATCCATTCTTCCTTCCATCTCTTCCATCTTCTTTCATTCTATGAAGTTGTGCAATCATGACTTCATTTCCATCATGGAATTCACATCAACAACAGCAGTATATCACACCTCCAACATGTTTTACAAATCCTCCAAATCAGCATTTTGAGCAGATTCAAGATCAGTATGCATACCCATATGAGCAGCAGTGCCAAAGTCAGTTTGGCTATGAAGCTTTCCAAGAGCAAGGGTGTGCATACAATGAAGACCATCAGATCCAAGATGCTGGTCTGTTGGAGAAGATCCAAAAGATGGAGGAAAAGATGGTGCGATCCCAGAGAGCAACACTCAAATGAGATCTTTCGAATTGGTCACAGACTCCTTGTCCATGGGGAGGCCCTTTTCCAAGAGACTTCAGCCCTCAAGAGAAGCTAGACTTCATGATAAAGATGCTGCCCCAACTTGCACAATGGACAAAGCAGTAGAATAGAGGCCTATACATTCGGTGTTGAACAACCTTGTCAATGGGTAAGTTCTACACCATCATCCGGTTTTTCTCTTCCCATTACTCAAGCAGCATCATCTCATTTGGACTTGCAAATTTTAAACTCTCCATCTACTGTCCCAAATGTTGATCCCATGTCTCCACCTCTCAGTCTTCCACCACACCTCAATTCTTCTTTCCTTTTTCCTTCCAAACAGTCATCCTCTCCACAAGAGCTAAAAGAAATCCCCCCTCCTCTAAAGAAACAAGATATTTCATCTCCTTCACCACCACAAAAAATTTCCAAATCAATTGAGTTTCAACCTATCCCTCCTCTTGCATTCCCAATTTCATGTGGGGAAGAAGAAATTGCAAAAATCAGTCATCAAGGACAACAAGAAGAGGAGCCCAACAGAAAAGAAATGACAGACGACTTGAAGGTTTGGGCTGCCAAGTTTGGGATGACAAAGATCCCCTTGATGGTTAAGCCTACAGAAGAGGCTAAGGTTGGAGAACAAATGGTGGTCAGGAATGATTCTCACATTGCAGCGAAAGAAGAAGATCTTGCAGTCCCAACTTGTCCTCTAGAGCAGCAGATTGAAGAGTTTGACTTGACAAACTTCATGCTGGAGGAGGAGTTCAATCAAGAGCAAGATTGTCTTCAAACAGTAGAGGAAGGAGAAGTTGCTCCAAATCCAAAAGAAGAGGAGCACAATCTAGCTGTGGAAGAGAAAAGTGCAGATCCAAGAGCTTTGAGCACAAACCAGGCTACAGGAGAACCTTCAGTTCTTCTTTCTACTTCACCTCTCCCAAATTCTAGTACTGAAGAGGGGTTTGATCTCTCAAACTCAATATTGGAGAGTGAAAGAAACCATGGTGGTCAAGTTACAGATCAAGAGGACACCATGGAGGAAGTTGAACATTTGCAGCAAGACAGCCATGAGGCAGTTTATCTGTCAGATTTGGAGGACTGTTTTGATGGAGAAGAGCCGGTTGAGTTTCCACCATTCTCTCTTTCATCATCCACATTCCAAACACTTGAGTCTGCTGTCAT
The DNA here is from genome assembly GCA_018340775.1 of Taxus wallichiana var. yunnanensis. Taxonomy (NCBI): domain Eukaryota; kingdom Viridiplantae; phylum Streptophyta; class Pinopsida; order Cupressales; family Taxaceae; genus Taxus; species Taxus wallichiana. Next base: position 263,485,137 of record CM031238.1, on the reverse strand, counting down.
GAAGGAGAACATTCATTTGCAGCAGCCTGCAACTTATAGCAGCTCTTCGGAATCAAGATTGGAAGATTTTAATCTTTCACGTTCTTCATTGGAGGAAGAGAAAGGACAGAGGAATTTCACCATTTCTTCCACACCATCCATTCAAGAAGGTCTACAAGAAGACTCCATTCTTGGGGTTGAAAATCACAGCAATGGGCATACTCAAAGGACCATACCTTGCCCAATCAGGTATTTGGCTTCATTGGAGCCAAAGGAGAAGTCACAACCACTCATGCTTGCTTCTGAGCATGAGGGTGAGCTACAAAGTACCAAGGATCAGCTGTCATACCTCTTCAATCCAAATGCAGAGCAACTAAAAGAGGTATTGAATTTGCCTTCAGCTGATACCTTGATGATTTGGGTGGAATACCAGCTTCTTGTTGATTTTCCACTCATCCTAACAGCCATGATCAGCTCCAAATCAATTGCATGGCTGCCACTTTTGAGAAAGGGAAGCTATTTCTCACAACCAATTGCAGGGTTTGTTTAGCTTGCTTTTGCTTCCAGTTAGAGTAGAGTGGGTAGGTTTGCTTTCAGTAGAAGAAGTGCTTGTGCACACTCTGCATGTTCCATTTGGGACATGTATGATTTTCAGTTTTGTACATAGTTTTGGTGTTGTTGGTTCTGCTCTTGCACAGTTCGTTTCAGTGGCATCTTGGTGAGAACACTCCAGGTTCAATGGGTTTCAAGTGGCTCAGAGGGAAGTTTTCAAAGTTCAGATCAGTTGCAGGTTACAACTCAGGACTCCATGCCCAATGGATGCTTCAGGCAACTGGTAACTTCATCTAGCAGGCAGATGACCCCGCTGAGTCGCCAAATTGTTATCCAAAATTCACCCCCCAGGGTTAATTTGATAACATGCATCAGAATTCTCAAGTCCCAGGCAGATAATTGATTCAGAGCAAACATCATGTTTCTGGGGTTCCCTCAGATTTTTTCTAACTCCCCTGACCAAAGAAGGAAAGAGCAAGCTCTGAGAAAATGCGAAAAAAGTTGCAGAAGACAGGCTCAGGCCAGAAAAAATCACGAAAAATGGCTAAGTCCTTGTCCTAGGACAATGTGGGACATTTGGGACGCCAAGGCGCGATTGGCCAAAAAGCTCAGCAGCAACCTGACAAAGCGCGAAGGGACAAGTGGGACAAGAGTGCGCGAAGGACCCGAACCGGCCGGTTCACTCAAACCGAAATAGACAAGCCCGTAGCACCGGGGACAGATGTCGACACCGACAAGGGCGTGGGCGCGAGAAGCCGACCCTGCCGAAGAGAGAAGAAAATCAACCAACTGCTCGGGACATTCGAGACAAGAGTACGCGAAGTACGAACCGGCCGGATCGGCCGAAATGAGAACAAATAGTCCGAAAGCATTTGGGACATTTGGGCCATGATGACGCCGAACCAGCCGGTTCACCCAAAGAAAAGTTTGTCCTAGCATCTTTGGGACATCCGGGCGCAGGGAGGTGAGGGACGCGGATAGCCGAAAAAGCCGAGAGCCAATCAGATTGCGCCACGTGTCATCGGCAGATAAGGGACAAGGAAGCCCATTTTGGGCGGATCGGAGGTTTCTGTCCCAAATAGCACTAGGACATCCGGGACAAAAAGACGCGAAGGGTGCGAAAGAGCCGGCAGGCCCATGGACCAATCAAATCATGACACGTGTCACAAGGGAAAAGGTCAAAAAGTCAAAGGGCGAGTTTTGAAGGGTCAGCCCGAACCAATGGGATAGTGCCACGTGTCCCAGCTAGGGCCCACAAGGAAATTTCAAAGGAAAGCCCACGAAAGGTGGAGGAGAGAGAATTATTCAGTGAATCAGAGCCTGCCACATGTCGTCCAGGTGGCGAAGCACGGGAAAATATTTCAAAATCCGTTTTGGTCTGTTCCGTGCCCTAAATCTTCAGATCATCATATCTTTTGATCCAGAGCTCGATTTGCACGTTCTTTATATCAACGGAAAGCTGTTAAAATTCTCTACATGATTCCGGGGTCAATCTTGCATTTTGGTTCAGTTTGGAGAGAGAAAATCAAGAAACACCTCTGGCGTGAAATAACAAGTAGAAGTGACGCTTCAACAACCAGCTTTAATGCAGCAGACAGCCCGCCGTTTTGCCAGGATCCGCCGCTTCTACCATAATGAGATGATTTAAAATGTGACCTAGAAGTGGTTGTGGTAGTTTTGAATTTCCTCTCTTCCCTCTCTCTTTCTTCCTATATATTGTACAGAGGGGCTTCTTTCAAAGGGGGACATAAAAAGTTGTTCATATTTTCTGCTCTGCCCTCCCTTCTTTTCTTCTCTAGGGTTGAAAATGGAGTTTGAACCTCCTCCCTTGCTCTGTAATGGCATTTTTGCCTTTTACTATTGAAATGATGTTCTGTGCAAACTTTTGGAGCAACAAAATGTGTTTTGTGATGCATCTGTCCATCCTTGCTTGTTTTTGCTTGTTCTCTTCTTGCCTCTCTTCATTGCAGGTTTGGAGTTGTGTTCATGGAGTTTTGGGACATTTTCTATGTGAAATATATCTTTGGGCCTATGATGCATCTATCCATCCTTCCCATTGCTCACCTCTCTTTGTCCCATGGCAGTTTTGATAGATGTCCAACATTCTCCTTCTCTGGTGTATCACCGTTTTAGTGTAGGCTTTTGTTCTTTTCCTTCTCTCTCTCTCTCTCTCTGTCTCCTTGGCATTGTTAGATTAGGATTAGATTAGCTTGCACCACTGCACTGGAATAGCTTGTGGCGGAGTAGTTTAGGAGCAGAACCAGCCTTCTCTAGAGATTCCTCTCTCGCCACAAGTTCCACGCTTGGAGAGAGGTTTTCATGTTGTGCAATCACACTTTGGATGCCTAAGTGATCAACCTAGAAGCTTTGATCTCGCATCCAGGGGTGCTGTGATTTTGCACTAACAAGTAGATTGGAGAAATAGATCTCGAGAAAGGGTAATATGACATAGAAAGAATAATAGATACCGATTAACTAAAATAGAACTATTTTGGTAGGAAATAGTAACCCTATTTAATCTAATTAGGAGGACTAAAAGGTTGTAATAAAAGAACTAAAACAATATAGAATAAATGTAATTAATTACTCTAAGTGAAATAAAACCCTAAATGTGCAAGTAAAGGAGGAAAGATGACTTAGCTTATTACATGTAGATGGCCGTGCGGTGTCTTTACATCTTACAATGATTCTAGAACCTAGAACAGCTTAGTCAAAGGTCTTGTGAAGGGAAGATCCAGAGGTTTTGAACTCACTAAGGTGCCCTAGAAGGTGTTGTATATATCTCCCCGGTAAATATAGATAAACACAAAGGAAAATATGTCGGAGAAGTTCAAAACCCGACACAAAGGAAAATATGCTTGGAGAAGTTCAAAACCCAACACAAGGAATTTCGGGTTTCGGGTTTTGGGAAACATGAGACATGAAGCATGCAGATCGCAAGGATGTCCCGATGCTTGAGAGTTCCGCAAACCTGAAACACTACCTAGGAAAATCGGGTCTTGGAGTCGGGAAACAAGTCGGGAAAGCATGGGGCGAAAACATGTCGAGCCACCTTCCAAACCCGATGCACATGCAAGTCCATTTTCCGACCCCGAAACAAAGGAAATCTTGGAAATACTAGTGGAAGCGGGTTTTGGGAAAACATAAGCATCAAACACATGTTGAGGCATCCTCCAAACCTGATGCAAATGCAAAGGAGAACCCCGAACCCGATAGAAGAAGACCCTGATGCGGGAAATATTCAGATGGCCATAACTTTTCACAGGGAGCTCGGATTCATGCAAGGTTGGAATTTTTGGAAAGCTTACAAGGTCCTCTGCCAACTACAACTAGATATCTTTAATTGGGTGAGAACAAGTTCTTAAAAAATGTAAAATACAGTTCACCATTTTTTGGGTTTGTTAGGGTTCTCACCTACCGCCATAATGAGATGAGTTAAGTGCAGTCTGGAGGTGGTTGGGGTAGATTTCGAATTCCTCTCTTCTCCCTCTCTTTTTCCTCCTATAAATTGTAAGGAGGGGCTTCTTTCAAAAGGTTGGACATTCTTGTTTTGCCCCTCCCTTCTTCTCTTTGGCAGGTGAATTTGTGGAGTTCAAACCTCCCATTTAAAATCTGTAATGCAACTTTGCCTCTTGGCATTTTGTAGTGTATTGTGTCAATATTTGGAGCAAATAATACATGTCTGTGGATGATTATCAACCCTCTCTATGTTCATTTGCATCCCCTTGATCTTTCACTACAAATCTAGTTATCTGTGCATGATCTTGCATTGCATTTTAATGGTTTGTGTTTATTGGCAAGACAGTGTTCTTCATTCCTCGGTGCATCACCTTTGTTAGTTTAGGTTTATTTTAATGCATTTTCTTACCCTGTCTCCTTGGAAAGTTAGATTAGGTTTTTGAGTAAACCCTCTGCATTTTTATGTGTGCATCTGAATAGAGGAATAGGAACCAGCCTTCATCCGAGAGCTTTTCCGATTTCGCAAGGTCCCACACTTGGGAAAAGCTCCATGTTATGCAATCGCACTGAGAGTCTCAACCCATCGAGTTGCAGACACCCAGGGGTGTTGTGATTCGCCATCAACAGTTTTGGCACGCCGGTGGGACCAAGAGGTCATTTCATAAGATTTGAAGGAATTTTCAAGAAATTTGGACTTAGAAATTGCAAGTTTTACAATTTCAGATTTTTCACCTTCCAGGCTGAACTCCAAAATCAATTTTCAAGGGCTTGACTTGCTCAAAACAAGTCAAAATTTCACCAGTTGGTAGATCTGAGGGTAATCTTCAAAAGGGTATCCTTAGTTTTTTGAGATTTTGACTTTCAAAATTTCATGGTTTTTAGTGTTTCGGGTTTTCGAGGTCCGAGAACATCAAAGAAGACCCAACAGTCATTTTGGGTTTTGGGGGATGCATTGCATGGTCCTATTCCCGACAAATCATTTCAGGTTTTCTGGGGTGTTGAGCATGTCCCAAGTTCCGACACATGGAAATTCGAGGTTTTGTAAGTTGCATGCATGACACCGAGTTCGAATTGAAGAACTCGTATCCTCTAGGTCCTTCGAGGTTTAAATTCCATTTTCAATATTGTCAAGTTTGGTGTGTAACTTGGAAAAATCCAACCTTTTTGAGGCTTGTTATCTAACACATCTGGCAACTCTGAAGGGATAGAATTCAGCGGTGTAGCAGCACAAATTGCCCAGGCACATGAGAAGAATTTGAACCGTGTCGATACTCGAGAAGAGGGGATATTTTTCCACTTGCAACTTTCACTAGGCAGAGGAAGGAGAGGAAGAAGACCACAAAGATCACCATCTCCACCTAATAGGACTTTGTCTACACCTCCACCTGGTAGACCTTTTCTCGCATCAACCAGGGTTCTTAGGCCAATCATAATGGCACATCTACCACCGAATCCCTTTGTCAATTTCACGGGCAGTAGTCCACTTGCCTAAATGCTCAGTAATCAAATTCCAGTTGCAGCACTAAAGAATATCCCTATTTTATAGGAGAAAATCATACTACTCCTATTGATCGCATCTTGGATATTGCTAATGCATGTGCAATCCACGAAATAAATGAAATGGATGTTGCGGTCAAAGTTGTTGGCTTCATCTTTCAAAGGTAAGGCCTTCTGATGGTTTAGGAGCCTAGCGGCCCGAGGTCTATTACGAATGGAACGAACTTTGTTCAGCTCTTTGTAACCAATTCGAGGAGAGGGCGGATAATTTGTCTTTATTGGAACAACTGACAACAATTAAAAGGGCTCCTAATGAACAAATGACATATTTCAACTTCAGATTCCAACGGACATGGGACAGGATTCCAATAGCTATTAGACCAACCGCCGAAGGTGCATTCCTTTATTTATTAAAGGTTATAAATTTAGATATAGCCATGATGATCCAATCAATGGGAGGGACAACGCTACCAGGGGCCTATGACACGGTGATCGAGTAGAGAACTGTTTGATCCAAGCCGGCAAGCTTGCACCAAGGCCGTCGAATGCCTCTCTATCCGGATATGGGAAATCCTATAACCATCAAGCACCGTAAGCTGAATCCCGGTCCACCCCTAGAAATAAAATCAATAATGAGGCATCGACTCCTTCAAATACTTGAAAGGAATTGCGGGGAGGTTATGAAACAAATTCTGAAAACCTTGGAAATGAGCTAGTGACTATCAAAAGACAACAAGCTCAAATTTCTAGACCATATCAGCCTCAAGCACAGTACCAAGCTAGGCCCTCATACCAACAAAATAGACCACCACCTCAGGCTGCAAATCAAAACCAAAACCAAGGACAACCTCAAGCTCTGCAGGCCATTTCAACCGTATGATCCAAATGCAACGACATCCTCAAGAGCCTTGGTCCCAACACAAAATAACATGGCACAAGAGTACAACTAGTGTTACCCTTGCAATCTACCTCACAATCAGTCAGCATGTTTCAATGGTGCACTAAATCAAGCCTTGATGGTGCAAACCATTGGTGTTCCTCAAGAACCAAGCCAGGAAGAGAATCAGCAGCAAGAAACGCAACAAGAGGGACCTCCAATAGAAACCACATTGGCCAATTGGCAAACGGAAGACTTCTGTGGAGTTAACCAACAACCTTTTCAAGGTATGGCTGCCAACACACAGTCAAAGAAGAGAAGCATAGAAGAGAAACAACCGTCTAATCCAATCATTTCTCAGCCCACTCCTACACAACAAGGGGTCAGTAGGCCAAACGTAGCTCCAAATGTGCAAAATCAGCCTAAGGTACCTGTTGTAGCAACACACGCACCTGTTCAAGCTCCAGAAAAGGTTGCACCAAGCAAGGGACAACAAAAGGATAATTCATCTCCTTTCAACATCATCGATCAAATGAAGAAGACACATGTGAACATTTCCAGTGGGAATCACTTGCGATCCCGAGGCAACGAGATTTATTGCAAGTGCGATGGCTAATTGGTCTTGCTCAAATATATCAAACCAGGGGACATGAGAAAGTTCTCACTAATGTAGTGCAACATGATGGGGGCTAGAAAGCAAGAATTTGAAGCCTCCACCATTTTATGTGTCATTGGTTGTTGGAAACCACTTGGTACACAAATCGCATGATAGATTTAGGGCAAGTAGTTCATGTGATGCTTGAAGCAAATAATGGATCAACTGGGTCAAGTATGAGCCATCTTTGAAAGGAGTAGTGTAGCTAGATGGAACGCATGAAGACACTATTGGAGTCATCAAGGGGTTAAGCCTAACACTACATGCCCATCCTAATGTTACGCTTACGTAAGATGTATCTCGTGATTGACCTTTTGTCACTCTTTGTGTTGTGTCTATCAAGAGACTTCATTACAAAAATCAGTGGATATTTGTCTGCAGATTGGTCACACATGATTTTCAGGACAAGGTATGGGGCCAAAGCAACAATCAGGTCAGAACCAATTTCCAATTTCCATATTGAGCCTCATGTACCAAGTCCTATCAATGCAAATTGCTCATCTTTTGATTAGGAGGAGTGTTCAAATTATCTAGAAATAGGTACTAAAGTCGAGGGAATTCCTTATTTGACTTTAGATGAATGGGCAAACAAGAGTCATGAATTTGACCCATACAAGGAAATTGAAGAATCTGAATTGGGTGTGTATTGTGTACACAAAGAAAATTCACCCATTCCTGACATCATTCAGCTTGAACAAAAGGATGAAAATGAAGTTTGGAAATTATTTTTCGATGGTTTGAGAAGCAGATAGGGTGCAGGAGGAGGAGTTATGCTTATTTCACCTCAAGACATCAAATATTTTTCAGCTTTTTGTTTCCAGTTTTCCTGTTCAAACAACACGGCTGAATACGAGGCATTGATTCATGGACTTCATTGGGCCAGGAAAAAGGGCATAAAGAACTTGCAGGTGTTCGGAGATAGTGAGCTAATCGTCAACCAAGTCAGGGGACAACATGCTACAAAGAACGACCTACTGAAGAGCTACAAGAATAGGGTATGGGACCTCTTTGAAGATTTGAAGCTTTCAAACATCGTTTCCATACCCGGTGAAGAAAAATGAAGCCACGAGATAGGCTCGCAATAGTTGGAGAAACATTTAATGTGGTTAAAAACATCAAAAGGGAAAAACACAACCACATATCCATGTGATTGTGAGGCCAACAGTTCCAGATAATAACACAAGCTGGCGGTGTTTGAGAACGATCAGCAGTTGTCAATTTTTACAAGAAAAGGCTGAATTCTCGGCTAAAATCGGGATGACTAGAGCAAAGCAAGATGGGGATCAAGTAGTGCGGCTGAGACAAACAATCTTCCTAAGGGTTTAGTAACGTTGGATTCTATCTTCAACCCTAATGACCAGTTCCGTAAGGAAAAGGCTAACATACAAGTCAAGAGAGAAGATTCAGGGCCAATTCTAGTTGGGAAAGGCAAAACACTTCAAATTGGTAAAGTGGCCACTGAGCAGGAGAAATCAGATTTCATACAGCTTTGCCAAGAATTTCCAGATGTCTTCACTTGGAGCTATGAATTCTTGAGAGGATTCAATCCGAATTTGTCACAACATACCATAGAATTGGATCTAGAAGCTAAGCCCATCGGCGAGCAGAGACCAGTCAACCCTCACATTGAGCCTCTAATGAAGAAAGAGCTAAATAAACTAATAGAGGCAAGCATTATATTCCCGATCAAGCACTCAAGTTGGGTTGTAAACTTGGTTCCAGAGTCGGGAAGAAGAGCGGAGAAATCAGATTGTGTGTAGACTTCCGAGACCTCAACAGGGCATCTCTTAAAGACCATTACCCACTTCCTTCAATGGAACAAATATTGTAAGTAGTGTCTGTTCGGAGAGATTCTCTCTCCTAGATGGCTACTCAGGGTATAATCGGTAATGGTGAAAGAGGATGACCAGTTCAAGACAACTTTCACCACCAAATGGGGCACCTATGCCTACAAGAAAATTCCATTTGGGCTATCAAATGCTGGAGCCACTTTCCAAAGGGCAATGGATATGGCATTTAAGGGTTGATCAATAAAATAGTTACTGATATATCTTGACGACATCACTGTATTCTCAAAAATGCGGCGGATCGCGTCTGTCATTTGAGGCAAGTATTCCGAGATGTAGAAGATTTGGGGTATCATTGAATCCCAAAAATGCATATTCTTGGCTCACGAGGAAAACTTCTAGGCCATATTGTTTCAAAGGAAGGGTTGATGATTGACCCGAAAGAGTTGAAGCAATTAGAGCATTGTCATTGCCAAGTCATAAGAAGGCTCTTTAAAGCTTCTTGGGAAGGATCAATTTTGTCCACAAGTTTGTTCCAAACTTTGCAACTCTTGTAAAGCCAATAACGCTAATGTTGAAGAAGAGCATGGCATTTAAGTGGACATCTGAAGGCAAGGCAAGTTTTGAGGCAATAAAAGAGGCTATATCTCAAGCTCCAACTCTCATCAATCCAGAATTCTCCAAGGACTTCATGCTATATGCCTTCGGTGGTGGAGACACCATTTTACGCAATCTGATGCACAGGAAAACAAAGAAGGATTAGAACAACCAGTTGCTTTCTTCAGTCAAGGCTTGGAGGAATATGAAAATAGGTAATCTTTCATTGAAAAGCATGTCCTTGTAGTGATCAGGAGCTTAAAGAAATTCAAACACCTAGTCTCAAACAATAAGATCCAATTGTTGGTCTCTCATGCGGGAGTCAAGGACTTCCTTCTAAACAAGGATTTGAACAAGAAACGTGCAGGATGGATAACCCGTGTCATGGAATATGACATCGAAATTAAGGTCACTAAGCTAGTACGTGGAAAAGGACTATGTGAACAACTAGCTTTGAGTCGGAAAGTTGAAGCAGGTGATGAAAAAGAGACTGCCTTGGTACTGCAGGATGGTCAAGAACAAGAAAATGATGATGTGGCCGCTCCTTGTTGGACTCAGAATATGATACACTTCCTACAGGAAGGCCTATGCCCTCCAGAAATGAGCAAAGAAAAAAGGAGATACTTCAGATTACAAGCCATTCCATATGTGCTTGTTGATGGTGTTTTGTTCAAAAAGACATCAATGGAGTTCTATTGAGGTGCATTGGGACAGTCAAATTGAGAGGGTGTTACAAGATTTTCACGATGGAGATTCTGGAGGACATTTCACCCCATGAGTAACAACTCTCAAGATAATGAAGGCAGGGTATTATTGGCCCACAGTGTTCAATGACTACTATACATGGATAAGAAAGTGCAATAAATGTGCACTCTTCATAGGAAAAGAAAGACTAGCAGCGCTTCCATTGCACCCAATTTTTGTTGACCAACCATTTATGCAATGGGGATTGGACTTCATCGGGGTCATCAACCCAAACTCAAGCCAAGGCCACAAGTGGATTCTCACAAAGAATAGACTAAATTTCACCAAGTGGATCAAAGCAAAGTAGCGCTCAAAGAAGCAAATGAGTCTAACATACTAGAATTTTATGAAGGAATAGTGACCAGGTTTGGTGCACTAGCCACTATCATATCAGACAATGCATTGGCATTCATAGGTTCCAAGATTACAGAATGGGCTGTCAAGAATGGAATCTATTTGAGCACCTCTTCAAATTATTACCCACGGGGTAATGGACGGGCGAGTCCACGAACAAAAATTTGCTAAGAATCATCAGAAGGACTTTGGATGAAAACCAAAGGACATGGCATACCAAGCTAAAATCAGCATTATGGGCTAACAGATAACACCAAAGAGGTCTACTAGTAATTCTCCCTACAAGTTGGTCTATGGGAAAGAGGCAGTATTGCCTATATCATTAGAATTGCCAACATTGGAGCTCATGAAGCAGTTGGAGTTGTTTGAGTTTGAACCAATGGAGGCCAGGTATGCAGAGTTGATGGAATTAGAAGAAATAAGAGAACATGCAGTTCAGACGATTGAGAAGGATCAGGCCTTAGTAGAAAGATGGTTTGATAAGAAGGAAAGAGCAAGGACCTTTAAGGAAGGGGACCTAGTTCTGAAATGAGATGCAGATCAAGAAAAACCAGAAGACATTCCAAGTTTGATGCCATTTAGAGTGGTCCCTACATGGTCACGAGTTGTAAAAGTAGTAATGCCTTCCAATTGTCTACATTGGATGGAGAGGAACTTCTGATTCCTGTTAACGGAATCTATCTTAAACATTGCCACTAAGAGGAAAATGTTTACCCTTATAAATATTAGCCTAGATTTCAATTCCTCTAAGTGCGTATGCACATTGTCTTGTTGTAGTTAGGTTTCAGTTTCCTAAGTGCTTTGGCACAGTTTTGTTGCTCTAGGTTGGCTTTCTGATTCGGCGTGCTCTCGGAGAAGGAGTTGCGGTATCGAGCTCGGGATCGATATCGGGTTGGTTTCAAGTTATTGCTTATGACTCCATGCCCAATGGATTGCTAAAAGGCCACTGATCTTCTACCTAGCAGCGTGTAATCCCATTGAGTTGCCAAATTGTTGTATATATCTCCCCCGGGTAAATATAGATAAAAACAAAGGAAAATATGTCGAGAAGTTCAAAAACTTGACACAAAGGAAAATATGTCGAGAAGTTCAAAAACCCGACACAAAGGAAAATATGTCAGAGAAGTTCAAAAACCTGACACAAGGAAAATATGTCGGAGAAGTTCAAAAACCCGACACAAAGGAAAATATGCCGGAGAAGTTCAAAACCCAACACAAGGAATTTCGGGTTTCAGGTTTCGGAAACATGAGACATGAAGCATGCAGATCGCAAGGGATGTCCCGATGCTTGAGAGTTCCGCAAACCCGAAACACTACCTAGGAAAATCGGGTCTTGGAGTCGGGAAACAAGTCGGGAAAGCATGGGGCGAAAACATGTCGAGCCACCTTCCAAACCCGATGCATATGCAAGTCCATTTTCCGACCCCAAAACAAAGGAAATCTTGGAAATACTAGTGGAAGCGGGTTTTGGGAAAACATAAGCATCAAACACATGTCGAGGCATCCTCCAAACCCGATGCAAATGCAGAGGAGAACCCCGAACCCGACAGAAGAAGACCCTGATGCGGGAAATATTCAGATGGCCATAACTTTTCACAGGGAGCTCGGATTCACGCAAGGTTGGAATTTTTGGAAAGATTACAAGGTCCTCTACCCAACTACGACTAGATATCTTTAATTAGGTGAGAACAAGTTCTTAAAAATGTAAAATATAGTTCACCATTTTTTGGGTTTGTTAGGGTTCTCACCTACCGCCATAATGAGATGAGTTAAGTGCAGTCTGGAGGTGGTTGGGGAAGATTTCGAATTCCTCTCTTCTCCTCTCTCTTTCCCTCCTATAAATTGTAAGGAGGGGCTTCTTTCAAAAGGTTGGACATTCTTGTTTTCCCCTCCCTTCTTCTCTTTGGCAAGTGAATTTGTGGTGTTCAAACCTCCCATTTAAAATTGTAATGCAACTTTGCCTCTTAGCATTTTGTAGTGTATTGTGTCAATCTTTGGAGCAAATAATACATGTCTGTGGATGATTATCAACCCTCTCTATGTTCATTTGCATCCCCTTGATCTTTCACTACAAATCTGGTTATATGTGCATGATCTTGCATTGCATTTTAATGATTTGTGTTTATTGGCAAGACAAGTGTTCTTCATTCCTCGGTGCATCACCTTTGTTAGTTTAGGTTTATTTTAATGCATTTTCTTACCCTGTCTCCTTGGCAAGTTAGATTATTTTTTTGAGTAAAACCTCTCGCATTTTTATTTGTGCATCGAACAAAGGAATAGGAACCGCCTTCATCCGGGAGCTTTTCCGATTTCGCAAGGTCCCACACTTGGGAAAAGCTCCGTGTTATGCAATCGCACCGAGAGTCTCAACCCATCGAGCTGCGCAGACACCTAGGGTTGTTGTGATTCACCATCAACAGAAGAGATACTTTGGAGCACCCCGAGGTTCCTAGAAGATATTGGAGTGCCCCCGAGGCACCACGGTTTCAGTTTAGGCACCCTAGTCTCTGTAAATGCTTGTAAAATAGTTTTGAAAGGGTCACATGGTGGACTGAAACCCTCTATGTTTTTCACACTTTGGATTCACCGGATGATCTATGTAATAACCTACAATACAAAAATAATTATCAAAACCCTAGGAAAAATAAAATATGCAAAATGAATGGGTCAAACTAACCTCAATCGCAAAACTAGTGGTCTTATCACTAAGCGTTGCACTACATTTCAGACCCGGATGTAGTTCTAGTGAGTGTGTGCATGTCATGCCCTAAGTGCTCTCGTGTCAGTCGCACTTTGTGAAGTAGTGAGAAATAGTAACTATAGAAAATGTAAATAGCATGTGTGCATGAAATAGAATAGAATCCCTCCCCCTATGCAGTGTGTGTGATGCAGATCTCCTAGCCTTGATACATAGCACTATGTGGATGCAAATTATGCAAAGGATGCAAATATAAATGGAGTGATAGTATTTTGTGATGCTAGGACCCTCATTATGGTCTTATAACTTTATATTTATAGGGCTCTCAAGCTTAATTTTTTATTTAATCGCGACAAGGATGAATGAGAAAAGGATAAGGATGAAAAATGGCTAGAAAGGCCCCAAAAGAAGTGGGAAAGGATGTGCATAGATTGGGGCACCCAGAGGGACCAGGGGTTCCCAGAGGCACCCCAACATGGGATGGGGCACCCTTATTTTGGGCTAGAATGATGGGACGATTCTTGCGAAATAAATAGATAAGTGCTAGAAAATACATGGGAACCACAAAATAAAAGATGATGCCAAAACGTGGGATTAATTAGTACTTTATTCACTTAAGAACATTCTAAATAGTAGTATAAGACTGGGATAAATAATGTCTAAAGTGCATAATTTTTGTCTACATTTTTTCCCCACTTTATGTTGGTCAAAAACACTCGGTAACATAAAGTAGATAGAGATGTGTACATGATATCCATTTAGAGTATATAAGAAGATGTGTCGATGGACTAAAATCAAGCATGGAATGACAAAAATAAAAAGATGGAACATGGATTCTAAAGATGAAAAATACACATAAAAAGTGATGAGAGTGAACCTAGGGTGGAATGCATGTGTAGTTGTTGTTGTGTGTAGTGTACCTACATGGTTAGTAAAGGAAAATGCCTGTAGCGGTGTGTTGTCATTGTTGTTGTCATTTTTCACCGCATTTGTTGTTGTTTTTGTTGTCATCATGTCTTTGTTTTTGTTGTTATTTCCCCCAATTTGAATGCTTGTTTCTCATACGGATGGACCTACAAGGAGAAAATGATCAAGTAGTCAAATATGTATGTATGTAAAAACATTGTGTAAAATACACATGTATATAGAAATGTGTAAAGTATGCAAATGTAAAATATGCTAAAAAAATGTAAATGGAACATGTGCACCTAATTCATGTTGAAAGAAGGGTGTAAAAGGATATCATGTACTATCACGAGTTTTTCAGGTGATCTCATGCCACACTTCTGGTTGAAGAAGTATAGGGAGGAGATGCATTGTATCTTCTAACTTTATCCATTTTTTCTAAAATGTGTGAAGAGATCTTTGTACTATCCTGGTTTTTTGGGCGATATGACACCACTGGATAAAGAAGTGTAGAGAGGCACACCCACTGTAACCCCAAGCATGTAACTACTCCACAAAATTTTTGAAGGACACCATGTCCTATTGAGGCCACTGTGTATGGATTTTGTAGACTGGTCTGAACTCACTTGTTGTGTGTGAACTAGTGTAAATACGTTTTGTTAGTAGAAAACCCTAAATGATTCCCCCCTCTTTGGGGGTGCATGCGACATCGCTAAAAGGATAATGTGAACCCAAAAGAGGAGCAACCACACTCGACCTATATAAATATTCCTTGCAGGGGAAGGGGAAACATTTGGTAGATACTAAGGCACACACAAAAGGGGATGGCTACCCAAAGCAAGTGTTAGTATGAAAACACATGCATGTAATAAGACAAAGTAGTGTAAACACACAAGAAAATAAGCAAACCACCAAAATCAGGTTTCAAACATGGGACATCACTCATGATGTTGAAATACATGCAAGGCCATCATGGCTGTAAAAACAAACAAGTGTGCACACAAGCAAAGAGAAGAAAATCCCACATACAATGGAAAACAAAGCAAACAAGTAGAAATAAAGAGGTATTCATGGGACATGTAATCCTATAAAACAAGGGTTACACATGGAAAACCCATCAAGCATGTGAGAGCAATAACCAATATGTCAAAGCATGTATGAACAAGTAGTATAAGATGTTAAGTACAAAATGAAACAATAACACCTGGATAAGATGAATGTGGATGCCCCCAACACCAGTATAGGAAGGGTAGAAGGCAAGCATCCATGCCACATGTAGAATCCTGTATCTGTGATCACACTAAACAAAGGCATGAACACACATGTGTGTATGATAATGACATATAATAAATCAATCTAACATGTGTAATAAAGTGAGCATGCAAAACACTAGTATGCAAAAGTAAATGCCCCCAAGACAATGTAGTATGTTGTGGATGAATGGAATGGAATGCAAGATGGAATGATAAGAGAAACGTGCCCCTCGAGTGGATGGAATGTATGTAGTGAGGTTAATTTTATTTTCCCCCTCGGCAGTCAAGAATGAACTGTAAACTAGAGTGCATCATCAGGAACTAGTTGAGTAGTGTTGGGTGTTTTTAGAGTTCTTGGATGAGTGTGTATATGAAATGGGGATGAAATAAGAAATTTGGAGAGATATGCGTGAACCCTATAGCCAAAGCATATATCACGACTTGTTGAATGGAGGAGTGATGATTTATCCCTAAGCGTATATCACTATAGAATGAGTGTATGGGGATGAGACATATGGAAATATGTGTGTGGACCCTATAGCCTAAGTGTATACCACGACTTGTTGAATGTATGAGTGATGATTTATCCCTAAGCATATATCACTATAAGATGAAAGGATGAATATGGGTGACGATTTATCCTAAAGTGTATGTCACTATGGGATGAATAAGAAGGGAGTGGTGATGTACCCTAAGGTGTATGCCACTACAAGATGATAATGGGGGTGGTGATTTAGCCTAAAGCGTATACCACTACAAGATGATAGGATAGGTGACAATTTAACCTAAGGTGTATGTCACTAATGCTGGAAATGTCACATAGTGAATGTAAGGTCCATTTGATTGGTAAACCCTCGGTAGTTGAGTATGGACCGAGGAACTAAAGTGCATCATAGGGTGGTGAGTGCAACGCATAGAAGAAAATGTAGTATAAATGACCAAGTGATGAATATGGGATGTAAATGTGTGGTGTGGGTAATGCAATATAGGATGTGTAATGTATATAGGATATGCAATGTATATAGAAATGGAATATGCAATGATGATAAGTAGAACTAGATCCATGTGTAATGGAATCTAGTGTAGCGTGTAGAATATATAGGATGTATGAATGTGTCATGGGGATTATGTACTGTAGGAAATGTAGGGTGTGTAAATGATGTAAGATGCGGTGGTAGGTGTAGATAGAATATGTAGTGATGACATGTAAATATAGACCCATATATAATGTGACCTAGCGTAAATATAGAATGTAAGGATGTAATGTAAAACTAGGCTCATGGATAATGATGACTAGTGTATGATAGATGTAATGTAATTGTAGAAATAAGTGTAGGATGAATGGTGCATATAAATGAAATGTAGGATTGAGAATGGAATATGTAGTGCCAATGTACACCTATAGGTGTGGGGTTCAAACAAATGGTAATCCCTCAACAGTCCAGTGTGAATTGAAGCACAAGAGTGCATCATCGGGTAATAAGGGTGCTAAAAGGTATGATGAGTATATGTATATGTGAAGAACAATGCAAAGAGGAGAGGTCTTACAAATATGCTAAATATGAGGAATGGGGGAATTGGGTAATGGTGATGCCCCCCAAAGCAATCATGAAAGATGAGTCAACCTATAAGGTCGAGGGATGGATGTCCATCGATTGCCACTAGAGGATGATGAAAGCATAGGACCACGATCCACGGGGGGATATAAAAGATATAATTGGTGCCTTGGAATGAAAACGACACATATATAGAGGATGAGTAAAGATGATGAAGACTAAGATTGTGAATGACCAGGAGAAAGGGTTGTTGAGATGGTTCTAGGTAATGCCATGATTCAAATGATCAAGACGGATGGGTGGAGCGGGGAATAGAAGGCGACAATGGAGCAAATGAGAGGAGGCCAAGATGTTTGGAGGTCATGAATAATGTGGCTCAATGCGTGACATGAGTCGATATGATGCCCTCAAATCCAATGGTAGCGGAAAAATGGTTGATCATGATATTGTATTAGTTAAGGAGGGTAGCGCGGCTGAGCAGATGGTAGAGAAAGGGTTTTGATGAAGAAGGTGGCCAAGAATGTCTTGTGGCATAGCATCAAAGGAAAGATAAGAGGTGGAGGTATTGGTACAACTGGTGGATCAGTGAGGGGACTAGTAGGGGATGTAGATGGTGCAGGAGTTGTAGGGGTAGTAGGCACATGTAAGGTAGAGGCATCCTTAAGTTTTTTTACCTCAACATGGAGAGATACAATTGTGACTTCTATGGAGTGACATTGAACTTGTAGTGCTTGTATAGGCTCCAATAGGTGTGTCTGAGACGGAGGATTGCAAAGGTGAGAATCATTAGCCACGGTGGTGGATATATAGCATCTTTGGAGATAGTGGTGGATCGGTGTTAACACAAAAAGGAAGTGGAGGAACAAGGTCATCTAAATTATCATCAAGAGCAGTATCAAAATCATATTGGACAACGTGAGAAATTTTATAAGGAAGGGTATGTTTTGGTCATCTAAATAACCATGAATGTGTAAGATGTACATGACCATGGCGTATTGTTCATCCGTAAAGGGAGGTAATGGACATCCCTGAGCATACCAAATAGTGAAGTTGGGTGTATAACAAAGAAAGGAACTACTACAAATGTGAGATGTGCCAAATGGCATGGGGAATGTGATATCAACACGATCAAGATCAAGTGTGCCTCCAATATAATCTAACCAAGACTGGCCAAGTGTGAGTGGAGAAGTAGTAGGATAACGCACGAGATGGAAAACAAGGTGGAAAACATGCGAGGCCATAGACAACAGTGAGAATGACATAACCATGATACAAATTTGGATCATATAAAGGAGTATGAAGATCATTGAAGTCAAAACCAAGTCAAAGGATACCATCATGTGAACATACGGTGGTTGTACATGACGTGTTTAGTGGTATGTGCTCCCAATAATAATTATTTATGAAGAGAGTGTAAGTGAATGGTGGACATGTTAAGGAGGCGGATGATGGCGGAGAAAATGGTATGATATCTAGAGTCGGTAAAGGTCCCTGGTATGGTAGGATAGCGATAGTAGTATGCAGACGATGGGGAAGACAATTTATACTAAGCATGCGAAGAGTTGTCACAAATGGAATTTCACGTAGAAAAGGGGACATGGGAGGAATATGAAAAGGAACCGAGTATTGTGGAGTAAGCATGGAGGATAGTGTTGAAGTGTTGGTAACAACATGAGTAAGTGGTGAAGTAGAAGGGACCATATCAACCATGCAGACGGTAAGGACTAAGTCATGTGGAGTTGCTCAAGGTTGAGAACCAATCACGGGGGAGACATAGATGTATGGAGAAGTGATTTAGATAAATAGATTTATTTATGTCCAATGTGTGAGAAGGGATTTGGGGTGGCCTAATGGTGGCGGGAGAAACTATGGGATTAGGAAAGAGAGCTTGGACCTCTCTATAAGTTGAGCAAGGCGCAAGATATGATTGATAGTGCATAAATAAGTAGTAACAACATCTTAAATAGCACGAGGGTCCATTCCAGAAGATGGGAGTTGAATGAACGAAGGACAAGGGCTATAACCAGAAGTAACAGTAGGAGTGTCAACGAAAGCATGGCCATGGCTATCAAATTATAGAGTAGCTAAAGACTTAGAGGAAGAATACTTTCTATGATGTTTATCCATGATGGAAGGTACAAATGCAAATCCTAAAAGGTGCTAGAAAGATACGTCGGGTTCACCAAATGATTAACTAAAATAGAACTATTTTTGGTAGGGAATAATAACCCTAATTAATCTAATTAGGACTAAAACGTTGTAATAAAAGAAATAAAACAATAGGATAAATGTAATTAATTACTCTTAAGTGAAATAAAACCCTAAATGTGTAAGTAAAGGAGGAAATGTGACTTAGTTGATTACTATAGATGGTCGTGCAATGTCGTAGGACTTACAACAAATAGTTCAGGAAGTGATAAATGTTACTCGAGAGGTCTTGTGAAGGGCAAGTCTGGATGTTTTGAATGACTGAGGCACCTTGGAAGGTGCTTGAGGCAACTCGGGGTGCCTTGTCTACAAATTTAGGTTCCCCTGGTCTCTGTAAATACTTGGAAACTAGTTTCAAAAGGTGGACTGAAATCCTATCTTTCATCACATTGGATTCAACGGATGATCGTGTAATAACCTATATTACAAAAGGAAGTATCAAAACCCAAGGAAAAACAAAAGATGCAAATGAATGGGTTAGACTGACCTCAACCACCAAACTAGTGGTCTTATCACTAAGCATTACACTACATTTCGGACCCGGATGTAGTTATGGTGAGTGTGTGCATGTCATGCCCTAGGTTCTCTCATGTCACGCACTTTGTGAAGTAGTGAGCAATAGTAACTATAGAAAATGTAAATAGCATGTGTGCATGGAATAGAATAGAATACCTTCCCCTATTCAATGTGTGATGCGAGATCTCCTAACCTTGATGCATGTCACCATGCCGATGCAAGTGATGCTATGGATGTAACTCTAGATGGAGTGATAGTAGTATGTGACGTTAGGACCCTCATTATGGTCTTATAACTTTATATTTATAGGGCTCTCAAGCTTAATTTCATAATTAATCTTGACAAGGCCAACTGAGAAAAGGATAAGGATGAAAAATGGCTAGAAAGGCCCTAAAAATAAGTGGGAAAGGATCAAATCGGGGTTGCCCAGTTGGACCGGGGCCCGAGGCACCCCAACACAGGTTGGGGTGCCTTGATTTTGGGCTAGAATGACGGGGTAGTTATGAAATGGATGGATAAGTGCTAGAAAATACACATGAACTATGAAATAAAATATAAAATAAAGATGGCCAAAAGGTGGGATTAATTAGTACTTTATTCACTTGAGAACCTTCTAAATAGTAGTATAAGACTGGGCTAATTAATGTCTAAATTGCATAATTTATGTCTATAATACCATAACCAAGAAGACTTGCAATAAGGAATATATTGAGTATTTGGTCAAGTGGAAAGGAAAGAAGATTGAAGAGGTGACTTGGATAAGTATTGCATATGTTGCGCAATGTGGTATATCAATTCTTTGAGAAGAAGCCAAAGTTTTCTAAATTACCTAAGTGTTTGATGCACAAACATTCGAGATCCATAGGAAATCCTATGTCAATAAAAAATAGTGCACATGGAGTAAATTAGTGTTTTCATTATGTAGAGCATTTTCTTATGTTCTAGATTTATACGAAAAAAAATACATATCTAAGAATTCATGAAGTCTTTTGTTACATTATGTAGAGTGTGCAAGTTCTTTGTGTAATTTTTATACACTACAAATTCCATCTATGCAATGTATGGTATACTATGCGATTATCAACTATGTAACATTGTCCATTGAATCATGTTCATGTCATGAACTTGGGATAATTGATCATTTTAAGGCATACATTACAAGAAAAATTCAATTAGTTACGTATGGGTTTATTGTTAGGTCCTCTCGATCCACTTCTTTGAATTTCATACAATTAGGATTTTTACATGAACAACTATATAAGTAGAGTCAATTGCATTAGATTAGAAGCTCAATTTTAAACAAGAACTCATGGTATGTTTAATATTATAGTAGAGATGCGAGCGTAAGGCTCACTATGAATATAAAGAATGAAGAAGTTGTGATAAGAGAGGAGATAATTGATCAATGATTATGATGATAGAAATATTTTAAAATAACTCTTCTTAAGAATGAAGGTTGAATCATTGGAGATATGTTTGATGTTGTTATTTATTTAAATAAGATCTCTTAAATATTTTTAAGTTAAATATGTGTTCATTTGATCTTTTTATCCATGCATAAAACATTTAGGTTAAGTATTGTTTTTTACACATTTTAAGGGATACAAGGTTTGATGTCTCCTTGTTGGACTCACACACCTCGTCTACATCACTTTTGTACCACTTGATAGTATGTAAATGAGTGGTGTAAATGTGACACAGATATGGTGTAAAAGTGGCATAAATGTAAGGCAATTGAAAATATCTATTCGAATTGAGGTTATGTCACCTTTTGCACCACTTCCATGATGCAATTTCCTCGTAGAAACATGGCCAAAACCCCAAAGAAGATTGATTTATGAAGTGAAATTGACCATAAAAAGGTTTTATTTACACAAAATGTAGTAGAACTTAGTCATAGTGGTTTTCTTTGGAGGAAGGTACATGTTTCAACCAGGATGATTTCATAGGGAATTGTAATCTTGATTCTAAAATTGTTTGTTATTAGTTGTTTTTAATCCTTTCTATTTATCTCCATTTTGAACTTGTCCTTCCACTAGCCCACACCTCATGCAACCATACAACACCATTGACATGACAAGTAACCCAAATAATATCTTAGTGATCTTTCAATCACACATCTCATCATTACTACAACTATTTTAGATCTTATAAAGAACTCTCCCTATTCCTTGTATTATTTTCATCCTACAAGTATCCCAGGTGAGATTTCTATAAAAATTGAGGCCAAGATATTTTTATTTAACACCGCTTTAAGAAACTCTCTTGCAAATTGAAATTCAAGATAATGCTTCTTTTTTCACTAAGAAAATAATAATTATTTTTTTTTCAATGTTTTCCTCCATTAATGCTTCTATATGAAATATCTCTATAGAATGAAGGTGGTCTCTTAAATATTGAATTCTATATATTATTGGAACTAAGTAATCTACATATAGTACTCAAAGATCACTACATATTTGGCCAAGTGGGTCCTTTTACCTCCAAATTTGTTTGTCCACTCCTCTAGCTTGTCAATGTATAGCCCAAACAAAGTTGAGAAAAGGGGGTAACCTTATTTGACACCTATATCACTCTAAAAAAATTCGGATCTAGTCTTTCCCTCATTTTGATTTAAGTCTTGACTTGTTCGTATAATTTGTGAATTTTTTTCCTTTAATCGCATTAAAATCCCTAATTATTCCATTCTACTCCATAATTTTCTCCTTGGCGCCATGTCAAACACATTTTTAAGTCTACAAAACAATAATGTTTATCCTCTTTTGTATCCCAAACCTTTTCAACTAGGTGTCTAAGTGTGACACAATGATTGATGATTGAATGTTTGTGTTTAGAACCTACATGCACCTTTTTTCTTTGTCCTCTTTTCTCCAATATGAGGGGAATTGTTTCACTTGGGTATGCATTGAAGGAGAGAATGAAGGGGTTTGATAATTCTATGGAAAAGGTGATGAGGAGACATGGTGGATGGGTGGTTCTTGATGTCACATACTTCTCAATATGTGAGAAGTTGAAATGAACATATATATGTCCATTATGATCCGAATTCGAGGTTGTTATGTACATTAAATACAAGATAGTAGATCTACAAGAATGTTTTGTGTACATGTTTATAGTAAACCCTTGTCCGTGAGCTCCTAAATGAGGCAATCTTTGTATATATTACCATTTTTTTGTCTTAATTCTATGAGTATTATATTTATTTGTAACTAGGTTTTAAATATCATAACTCTCAAAATCAATGAAACCAAATATTTATACAATCTATACAAAAACAATTATATAGATTCAAGAAATGTGAGATCTTCAAATTATAACTTTTCAACATTCTTTTAAATGGATATATATGTCTAAAAGTATTTTTCAAAACTTATCTCATGCTTAAAAACACATTATAACTATTGGAAAACAAGTCTCATTCATTAATAAATAGGAACCAAAAACCATTTTAGAAATATAACCTTTGATTCCCTACAAACACATTTATTACACTTCCTAAAAATACAAGTGTTAGTTTAATTATAATTGTAATATAGATATAAAACATCATTAATATAAAACCATTGTCTCAATCACACATACTAACTAAATTAGTAACTTATAAAAATAATTCGCGGTAGGCGTCCACCTTTGAAGATGCCCTTGCTAGAAAGTGTCAAATTATGGCAACTCCAATATTTTTGTTTTTGGATTTTGGATATTTATAGTTGCAAGTATTCACAATTAATATATTTGGTGAAATAGTGTGAGTTGTCTTGCATATCTATTTTTTCGAAGCATTGTTTTTGTTGAACAATGTTTGGAGTTAATTAATTTGGTGAAACAACATGAATGTAGAAGTAAATATCTGCTTTCAGCCGCCTCCCTCAACCACCTTGCACTATCAAAATATCTCACTTACGTTATATATTGACGACAATCTTTGTTCCAACTTCCAAACACCATTTCCAGTGATAATTCTCTAGTTTTTAACCAAAACAACATACAGACGGGAGGAAGCAGCCTGGAGTGACTACATCATCACATGTCATTATTTTCCTTGTTGTAATGTTCAGGATGCCAATATCATTATTTTCCCACCTGGGTTGTGATATATGTGTGGTCTATTTGTATTTATGTCTGTGTGGAGTGGCTTTACTGTGTAGAGGTGCCAATGGGCTTTCAGAAGATGGCACCACACTTATACAGCTGAAACAGTCATTGCAGGGACGTGGTCATCCTGATTTTCTTCCAGACTGGACCAACGCCTCTTCTGATCCCTGTTCATGGCAAGGTATCGAGTGTGCAACTACTTCAACCATAGGAAAGGGAAAGGGGATTTCACTTTCTCTTCCCAACAGAAACTTATTCGGTCATCTTTCTTCAATAATTGGGAAGCTCAACAGTTTGGAGAAGCTAAACCTTTACGAAAACACATTATATGGACATGTTCCTCCTGATTTGGGTAACTGCACCCACCTTCAGCAGCTCAATCTCTCAAATAACTATTTCAGTGGTGTGATCCCATCATCTCTATTCAACTGTAGCCTGCTTATAGTTTTAGACCTAAGTTCCAATAACATCTCTGGTTTCATTCTTCCAGAATTGGGTCAACTATCAAGTCTGTCCAAGCTTTTGTTATATAATAACAATCTATCTGGTCTAGTCCCTGCTACTCTTGGTAAGCTTTCAAATCTTCAACTTCTCATTTAGCAATCATGGGAGTTTCTTCCTATGCAACAATGCACCATTTTATGGGTTAGTTTGTCTTGGCTTCCCTTTAGATGAAGAAGCGACATATAATGATGGTGATAAATTTCATATAGCGATTCGTGCTGTGTTTAAGATCTACAATTTCAGGCCTAAAACCGACTAGTCTTTATGATACTTTTTTCAAATTTGTGTGAGATAGACAGACACATAAAAGAAATCATTGTTTTAAAGCTTCTCTTCCATTTCATTGTCATACCACCACACATTTAATCCTTCGTAATATGGTTAGGCTATTTTAACTACATGAATATATGGCATGATGCACACATGCTTTGTTATGGTTCTAGAGTGAAATATTCACGTTATCTATTCTTAGTAGGGAGTTGAAGTTTTTAAGCCAGGAGCCAAGATATTAGAGTGGAATAAAATGTAAAATGGATATGTCTGAGAACGGGGCCTGCATAAAGATGGAAATGAGCATTTTTCCACCCAAACGGAATAGTTACATCACCAAGGTTCTACGACTACTCAATAAGCATTGAGAACAAAGATCTTTAAAATCAGAGAAGAAGAAAGTAAAGTAGTTTATTGACATAGATTTATTATGGCATTATAGCATTATAGGTACAGATTTTGCATTCTCTGCTCTTTGGTTGCAACATTGGGATATTTATGTTTTTTTTATCTACAAACTTCTTTAGTATTTATAATGTTTATTGGCAGGGATAATTTACTTTTAGCTTTGCTTTTAAAACTATTGTGGAATCTCTAGCATCAATTGTGACTACTACCTGTGCCAACATTTCAGATGCTATCTCAACCACTCCTTTGAATACATTGCTTTTAATACTATACACTTGTTTTGCAAATTAGATGCCTCCATCTTTTTTAAACCAACAAAAAAACCAACATATGCTTCTGATTTGTTTGGCCAACTCAACTCCTATTGTATTATGTTGTTCAATATTGCTTCCGCACAATACACTACTAAAACACACAAAAATTGCTTCCCACTTTTCCATACTCCATTACTTAATGTTGTCATACATTATTATAGTACCCCAAACTTTTATATCCACAGATTAATTATAAAATATCAAATATCATTGTCACACTCAATTCCCTCCATAATAAGTTTACAATCTTACCTCACCGAGCGTTGATTGCAACTCATGTGCAATTGCTAGTATAATCCTCCTACCATCCATTTTCGATTCAATTTGAGCAGATCTTCCCTTCTCTCAAATAGTGATGGGAGTAGGGTAAGTATAAAACTAGTCCTCCATTTATTTTTTAATAATTTAAGGATTAACATTTGGATAAGTGTATGGATATTAATTTTATTCTTCACTTTATATTTAAGAGTGCAAGAATATCGAGAATGTAATCAATGAATTATGTTATCACATCATAAAGGTTATTATGCATTTCAATTGTAGTTAATTATTTATTATTAGTTAATGTTCTTAGTCAATAAAAATTTAATATTATTTTTTTATATTTATTCTCACTTTTCTTTTATGAGTAGTATATTCATTTGGGCACTAGATTACATAGAATGTCGACATCTCTACTCATGTTCAACTAAGAGCTACGTAG
Organism: Taxus wallichiana var. yunnanensis; assembly: GCA_018340775.1. NCBI lineage: Eukaryota > Viridiplantae > Streptophyta > Pinopsida > Cupressales > Taxaceae > Taxus > Taxus wallichiana. The sequence continues at coordinate 263,459,208 of CM031238.1, read as the reverse complement.
CGGCCAATTCCTCACTTGTAAGGGTTGAAAAAAAAAGCAGGGCATAAAATAGCTAAGAATATAATAATGTATAAGTATTACATGGCAATGTTTTGTTATGCTTATATTATTAGGGACTCACAACAATTATTTGTGACACATATGCTACTCTACAAATGTAACAAGAAGTCTATTAAATTGTTAAAAGATGTTATTCAAGAGGAGTTTTAAAATGTTGTTTAAAGATTAATTACAATTAGTTTTAATGTTTGAAGTCTTTAATATATAAATATTTATTGAAGTGGGAAATTGTAATTCACAATATTAATAAAATTATAATATAATTAAGTTATGATAAAAGAATTAGAACAAAATTGAGTGTGACATGCTTGATAAGTAAGAGAATAATATTTAGACCTTCAAAAATAATAAATATAATGACATCATGCATTCTTGAATAGGTGGCATGCATTTATTAATATTTTATTTTGAAAATGAATAGAATATTTCATTTGTACACTTATTAAATGTTGATGTTAAAGTTGTCATAATTGTTGTGACACTTGTTAATTGTAGATTTTTTCTTTCAAATATTATTGAAAAAGATGTACTTGAATAAGACCCAAAATTTGTCTTATCATGAAAAAATAACCAATAAAAAATCAAATAAATCATTTTTATAATTTTTTAAATTATGAAATTGTTTAATTTATATTCCAACATTTGAAATATAAACATTGAGAAAAAATAAATGTCTTTGATTGGTGGATATGTTGAAATTAATAAATTGTGGTGAAAGGTATACTAATGTCGTGCGCACCAACAAATAATATTGATTAATTTAAAACAATTTAACAAAGTTATCCACCAAAGCTTCAAAAAAACATAAAATTTATTACGTATCTACCCAATGTTTTAAAAAGACAAAATTAGAAAAAATGTCCACCCAATTTAGCTCGACCATAAAAATGGGTCCTTTAACTTTGCAAGGAAAATAAGTCAAAACCCCCACCGACACACCCCTTCCAATGGATGAGAATCTCAACAAGTATGGCCCACATGATTAAGACTCCTGTCGCGGTCCCACCAACCACATGCCAATTATTTTAGAAATTCAGTCCTTTCAACGGAAGCTTCTCTCCAAATATATACATAATTCCAACACGTCTTTGCCAGTGACGAAAAGTCTTCTTCTTCACTGTTTTATCGGAACAAAAAATATACACAGATCTCCGTTCGTTTAGATGGGTCAGAGTCTTTCCTATTCCGCTTCCACCAGAGGAATTCTGTCGGATGCAGACCAGTCGGTGAGTAGCTCGGGTGGAAGCTGGGAGACCCCGGTTCGAATCCCCGAGAGTGTTGTTGTAGGCAATGTAGGGGCCCTAGATTTGGAGAGCAAATTCTTGGTGTGCGGCAACCTTGTAAGGGAAGATCCGAATCGATACTCGTCTCGAATATATTACAGGTCCGTTTTGGGGAGTGGGGTTCCTTTCGAATGGGAAGCAGAACCAGGGAAGCCCAAAAATACTTCCATGGAGGATGGTGTTGCTAATGCTGTGCCTCTCAGTCCTCCCCCTCTTTGTCTGCCTCTGTGAGTGAGAAAAGGCAAGTACTTTTGGAGAAAAGCCAAAGGAATATGAGCAGTAAGTCCAGGAAAATCCATGACGTGGGTGTGTGTTGCACTTCCTTCATTATGAAGAACGTTTGGTCATATTGACCTGGTTTTGAGATGCCCGGCCTTCAAATTTTTTTTCTTTATTTGTGTTGGATCCGATCGGTTTGTGCAACTGTTTTACCTGTTTGTTTCGGGTCTTTATCTCTCTGTCATTTTTTTCCTTCGGTATGTATTCTATGTGCATAGTGTCATTGATTAGCATTGGAAGTTTTATTCTTGTAATGGTTATATGTGAGATTGTTTATAACACTTACAATGTTTCTATCTTATTCGCTTACTTGTCACACATATTCTGAAATTTGGGAACTTATCTTACGAAAGTCATTTCAAAGAATGCTTACCTCTGTATCTATCATTCTCACTGGATTTATAACACCTCTCATTATTGTTGAGTTATTTTAAGTGGTAATTATGATACACAAACTTAAATAGATGGCCAACTCTTCGGTTGATTTTTTCAAATACTCATATCAAACATTCAGATTGTCTATGCAACTAGTACAATGTAGTCCATCTACTAAGGATTATAAGTTAAGGCTTCTCCTTTGTTAGGCCTTGTAAATATTGGCATAAACAAAACGCCCACATTATTTTTCAATCGATGTAACAAATCTATCTAAAAGGGAAATATATTAGTGTATCGAAATAAGATATATATATATATATATATATATATATATATATATATATATATATATATATATATATATATATATATATATATATATATATATATATATGATCTTAGTGGTTCAAGTCTCAAGAACCTTTATCCTGAAAGCTTTGACACTACTTTAGTACATGTCTTCACTTTGAGGATGGGATCATCCAATCTTAAGTTACACTAGGCTTCAATTACATTGCAATCTAAAAGTTTCATTAGTACAATTAATCAAGAGTTTTTCACACCACCTCTGCATAGAGATTGATCAACATATTCTTTGAAAGTATTGTATTTGTGAAATTTGTTCCATGGACCTTAAAACCAAAGACTATTTTGTAGTTAGTTGCTCTCATTACTATGAGATCATGTGACAACTTGTTGCCTCTTGAGCGAATTATATCTCTCTCTTTATATTTGTGAGGCTTACGAGGATCAAATATGTTTGGTTATTTTCTTTTGAAAGATATTTGATTTTCACCAACATTTTGTTAGAGACTTTGCTTCCACAATATTCTGCATATAGAGAATTGCCTTGTTTATTTACCTTGTTCTTCAAGATTAAGTAGAAAGTGACCATGTAATATGTTTGTTGATACGAAAAGATCCATGAAAATATGACATATTTTTAAATGTAATTATTTAAACATGCATGTCCTTGTGAAATTTTATTCTTTTAAATCATTAAAATTATTCTTGTAATAGACATTAATATTATTATTTTATCTTATTTATTTTTAATAAGCATGATGGTGATGGTATGGGAAGTGGAAACACAAATAAAGTGGGCCAATTAAATGGATTAAAAATGACAAATGCAACATTTATAAAAGTTGTTGGTCATAATCACCATTGATGTCTTTGACTTCATAATTATTCACATTTTTTATTAATTTGTCAATATTAAATATGCATTTTACTTTGATTATTTATTTTTAAGATGAAATTAATTTTTATTATGCATTAATTTAAATAAAGATTGAATGTTTAAGTGTAATTATAAATTTGTAACACAATTTTTTGTGTTAAATTGTATATGTGTAATTTGTTATTTTTTTAAGGTAAATTTTACATACGTAAAAATATAACCCTTTTCTTTTTTAATTAAAAATAGTTACGACTTAGTGAGATGGTGGCACTACTAACCTCACCAAATTAACTATTAATTTATCTAACACTATCAATTTTTGACAGTCTCTAGTGTAATATATCACAACTCTTCGTCTCATCCTCCATTGACAACTAAACAAGAAAAAAATCTTAAACTATAAGAAAACTAGTAAGACCAACATACCCTTAAGGGGGCTATTTGTTTACTAAGCTATGAGTCCGCATTGCAAAAATATATCCTTTATCTTTTGAGGACCATAGGGGACTTATTGTTTACTAGAGAAGATAATGGAGTATTTTATGAATCTATTCACCAAATGCATGTTAAGCTTATTTTAAATCATAATCTTGATTTTCTATCTTGATCAAATTAAGTTGTCATAAAATAAGTTTTGCATATACCCTTCCTAAACATTTTTCTAATGTACTTTCTACATATGAAATGACACATTTTGTGGCACATTAAATCCATTTGCATTAGTCGATTATTGATATATAAATTATGACCAATTTTTGTTAAGTGGACCCAAATAGATTATAAAGTAAAATTAATATTTTAATGCTTCCACACACACATATTAAGTGAAAACTCACTACGTTTACACTTACATTAATACATTGAGGCATTATAGCATAATGATTAAAGTTCCATTTTCAAATGTTTCGTGGTCCAATTTATATGAAAGATTGTTTGTGTGTAGTATTTTCATGAAGGTATTATGTGTTTGTGTATAGAATATACATATCACATTATAAAGTTAAATAGATATGTCAATGAGCACCCATGACACTAATAAGCACTAATAACTCTATAGTCTCCCAAAAACAAACACATTGTGGCGTTGTGGTGATGAAACAATAAGTTTCCACATGATTTCCTATGAAGAGAAGATAGATGCATTGCATTGAAAGAAAAATTTGATAATTGAATGTATCTATGTTATGTTTTAGAAAGAACTCGATGAAAAAGTTATAGGGTTGGATTTTATTGGCTATGTTATGATGGAACAACTTGACTATAACACATGGATCATTGAGAAACAATGTGATTTAAATACGTGACTCATTATGATCTGTGGTGAATCAAGGATAAAAGTGGATTCCCAAATGGAACAAACATAACTTGTGTGGTGAAATAAATTGTATAATTCAACACATCCATGCTAAAAGAGAATAAAATAGTACTATGTTAAGCACATGAGGTTGTGTCAAATGCTATTTAAAATTCCACATAGATTAAAGCTTTGGTGGCATAAATAAATATATCCACTTGTGAAGAGTGTAATGTCACCCACCATGGACAAACTCTAAGTGAAAGATTGATAATTTATTACTAAGTGACATTATGATGTCTTGATTTGATTTGGGGGCCTAGATAATGGTGAGGCGATTAAATTCATTAATTGTAAAACATTTAATGATCTCTCATATTCTAATTTTCTTATTAATTAGCATTGGAGATGCATCAAGAAAATAAGTAATTAAAAATTTAAAGAGAGAAGTAAGCATGATAATTCATAGAGTTCACTCCATTCATAATGACCGCATAATTCATTTAAGAGTTCTTTGAGTTCTCCAAGTTCACCAATTGAACACATGGTTTTCAAAACATTTCTTATACAATAGTGCCCAAGTCTCAAGTTTCCATGACATCATAATGCCATTTTTGGATATACTACATTTACCTTGAATTTAAAATTGGTGAACTTGGAGAACTCAAAGAACTCTTAGATAAATAATGCGAGAGGGAAAAAGCATTATTATAGATGTAACGTTTGCTTTCGTTAACACAAGATAAAATGGATTTTTTTTTCATAATCTTAAGTTTAAATCTTATTAGGTAACTTAGAAATAATTATGCATTTATTTAAATATAAAGCAATGATAGCTCTAAATAATTTGACTTTTAAAATATCCTTTTGTTACCATATTTCCCAAAGCCAAATAAGAGATGATTGATTAAATGTCATTTAAAATTTATACATTGTTTCCCACAATTTTTCATAAAAAGTATGATCAACATTCATTTCATAATACAATGATTAATATCAGATTTAATTCATATTCCATATCAAATATATGAGACAATAAACATGTCCCTAGCCAAGTCTGACAACCATAAGACCATATGTCATAAGACAAGTAGATATCTTGTTAAATCAATCTTTCCATAAGTTCTTTTGTACATGTATATCTCTTTCTGGAACTATTTATAGGAGAGCATCACTGGTGGTTTTCCTCCAAACATAGAACCTTTCGATCCCCTACACATCTCTTGCAAGCAAGAGGGGCCCAACCCTTCATGAGAAAGGAAGATAGAGATATTCACCTATCAACAAAGAATAGTAATTGAGACCATATGCCTTTTAATTCACATGTACATCAAAAGGCAATCCATTCCAACATTTAAAGCAATGTTTCAATTTCATAATCAAAGAGGAAAAACAACCATTTATTCCAATTTTAAATCCATGTTTCCATATTTTATAATCATAAAGAAAAATAGCCCACATGAGTGTATGAATGTATGCTCATGCAGATTCCATAATGTCTTCCGACATGCATTCATAGGCTTATGGTATGATAATAACATAACTAGTTTAACATTAAGTAAAACAAAACTTCCTTCTCGCACATTTTTTTAATGCACCAAACAACCATCACTTATCTACTATTTTCCAAAAATCCTTCATATGTTGTTTCATATTTCACTAAAGTTCTAATGCCTTTAATGTGATTTAAGGAGGAGACTTATGTTATCACACTTGTGGCTTCGCCACGAGCATGATAACGTAAGTCACATTCTAAATATGATCATATCATATTTAAGTCATGATAAAAACTCAATCCCTTTCCCAAACAATAAACAACGATAATAAACATAATATCACAAATCAATTACCACGTGGTAAAGTTTATTTAAAATAAAGAAGTTTCTTCACACAACTAGACAATGGCATAACCGCCTATTATACACAACCATCCATTTTTATTGATTTTTAAAATAATGTCATAAAGCATAGCCCGAAAAAGGTTTATTTGGCCCAACAACTAGATGTTTAGTCTTTCTTATTTCTTTAAAATATGTACGTCAATATGGGTTTGATTTCTATATGAAATAAGATTTCATAGACCCCAAAAAAGTGAAACCACCCAATAAATAATGTTAGAAATATAAAAATATGTAGACCTAGACATGGGTATAATTTGAGAGCATAAATATCTCTAAAAATGTATTCACAACCATACGTTTATAACCAATCATGTAGACCCAAATGTGTTCCCAAATTGACTCAAAGATGATGTATTCATATTTATAAATAAACAAATATACAGTTCCCCAAAAATGGATAAAAATCAACAAAGTATTCCCATTTAACAACATATCTTCCTTAAAAAATTTACACCCATATGGGTATAATTTTTATAAAAAAAAATTCCGTTAAAAACACAAACCCAAATGGGTATTATTTTCAAAAAACAATTCCATTTTAAAACAAAAAATTTTCCTTTAAAAACGTAGACCCAAATGGGTATTAGTTTCTAAAACTATCTCATTAAAAAGATTCCCTTTAAAAATGTAGACCCAAATGGGTATTATTTTAAACAAACAATCTCATTTTAAAACAATTTTTTTTTGTAAAAATGCATAACCAAATGGGTATGATTTTCAACAAACAATATGATTTTAAAACAACTTTCGTTTAGGAACACAATTCCAAATAGGTATTATTTTCAACAAAAAATCCCATTTTAAAATATCAAATTTTCCTTAAAAACTCGGACCCAAATGAGTATTAATTTCAACAAACAATCCCATTTTAAAACTACAACTTTTCCTTTAAAAACACATATTCAAATGGGTATTATTTTTAACAAACAACCTCGTTTTAAAACAACATTTTTCCTTTTAAAAACATAGACCTAAATGGGTATAATTTCAACCAAAATTTTCCAATTTAGAACAACAATTTTTTCTTTAAAATAAAAAAACCCAAATGGTTATAATTTCCACCAAACTTTTCCAATTTAAAACAACAATTTTTTCTTTAAAAATGCAGATCCAAATGGGTATAATTTTGTTAGTGTGAGTTATCCTATGTGTCCTCCTCTCATATTGGAGGGTCATCTCACATGGGTTAGGTTTAGGGTTTTCTATTGAGTCATGCACTAGGGTTACTCAAAGACCCTATATGTACCCCTTTTCTATTCATTTATGAGCATGCCAAGACACTCATTTGTCTTTCCTCTATCAAGAAGATTGTTTTCGTTGAGCAAGTTCTTCCATTACTTGATCAATTCTTTCTTCTATCACCGGAGCTATCATGATTCCGTTGGAGTGCAACTACTTTGTGGTGCCTCGTTTCCAATTCGATTCTCGCAAACTCTTTTTATGGTATTAGAGCGGGGGTTGTTATTGTCCCAGTGGTTGTGTTTCTTTTCTGCATTTCTTTCTCTCTCTCTCACTGGATGCACTTTCAATTCCTTTTCTTACGCCATTCAACTTTTTCGAATGGAGATCGAAAATAATAATGAAACTAAGGGGTAAAGGGTTATTCCGCATCACCATGGGAACTGAGACTGAACCAGATGACGAACCTAAAAAATCTAAGTGGTTAAACCGTAGTGATGAAGCTTTAGGTCTTCTTTGCATGTCTATTTCTCCTGACTTGCTCTTCCACATTGAGGTGTCTGAAACACCTAAGTCTGCGTGGACAACGTTAGATGAAATGTTCAGACAACACGATGACATGAGAGCGCATGAGTTGGAAAACGAACTACTAGGGTTAAATCCTAGTGATTTTGAAAACCTACAAGCATTCTTCTCGAAGTTTGTCCACACTAGATCATTGTTAAAGGGATGTCAAGTAGAGAAGAAAGATTCTCAACTGATCTTGTCAATTCTCTCTAAGTTAGGTCCTGAATATTCTGTCTTTGTGTCAACTTTTTACGCTACAAAAGCTGCCTTGGGCAAGGATTGGAATATGCCCTCCTTTGACTATTTTTCGTCCCAACTCATTCGAGAACAGGACAAACTCATTCAAATGGGGTCTCTCAAGTCCAAGTCACATGCCCTTGTAGCAAGTACTAGTAAGGAAAAGAAGACTGATAATGAGATAGAGAAAAAGGATCAACCTAAGAAAGAAACCAAGACCAAAACTAAAATTAACACAAACACTTTGACTTCTGAGCCTAGAGCACAGAAAGACAGGTATTTGTGTTCCTATTGCAAGAAGTCTGGTCATGACGAGCAACATTGTTTTGGAAACAGATTGATCACTTATCTCATTTACTTGAGAAGAATAAAATAAGTGTTCCTGAATCCATAAAACAAAATGCTCCGAAGGCCGAGTCTTCCACTGCAAAAGGTTCTAAATCTGATAAGAAGAAAGGAAAGGCCCTCGTAGCTTGAGTTTCTCCTTCATTGATGTGGATTATAGATTCCGGTGCCTTACACCACATGGCTTCTTCGCATGTTGAGTTCTCCAACATCGAACCTTGTGATATGTCCCAAATCACGTTGGGTGATAACACGAAAGTGTCGGTTTCTAGTAGTGGATCGGTAGAGATAGATGGGGGAACATTCAACCAAGTGTTGAGTGTTCCTGATCTCTCTACCAATCTCCTATCGGTTTACCAAATTACTCACCTTGGTGAAGGAATGCGAGTGGAATTTGGTCCTAACTCGTGATTATTTGTGAGCTTAATGATGACACTACAATGGCTGAGGGAAAGGCAGATCACCGTTCACGGTTGTACACCTTTTCCCACTTTACTTCTGATTCGACTTCTACTTCTCTACCTACTGAGGTTCTTCAGCTCTCTGATTCGGACTCTGACTCCTCAGATGATGATGTTGTTGAGCGTGCTCCTCTTCATGACTCTCAGACTTTTGAGTCTTTTGATTCTGACAGTAGTGATGATGAGGACTATGTACCTTCTCACTCGAGTGAAGAATCTTCTGACTCGAGCTTGATTCTCCTGGTCCTCTTTGGGCTAGGAAAAATTTGCAAAGTGCTGGAGATTTAGTTGGAGATACTTCGAGATATGAGACATACTCACTCAGATTTCATTGGACCCCACTCTTTCTTCACCTCTACTTCTGATTCAGTTTTCTCCTCTATTTCTTCATGTGATGACAGTTCCACCGATCTGACTGCACTCGCTGGTTCTACTTCTGATGACGAGGATTGTGCACCCAGTTCTGATGTCGAGAGTACTACAGAGGACTCTTCTCCTCCTTCTCTCACTATTCCAGAGAGTATTGACACATCTCACATCTCATCAGATATTGAGCAATCTCCTATACAGTACACTTGTGATGTACTATAGGTTCTTCATCCATCTATAGGTATTTCAGAGGAGTTCATCATCTCCATTGTTGGGAGTGCCCCTTCTGGGACTCTTGCCACTTCCACTTTACCGAGAGACTTTCATTAATCCACCCTTGTTTGTGGATCCATTTTCTATCGTGGGGGATGTTTTATTGCCTTCACATCAGTTGGAAATCCTTTCTACAGGTGTTCACCCTTCATACTCTGACAGTTCTGCACTCGTGACATTACCCTTGGCTCCTTTACACTCGCTTGCTAGACCTATGTCACACTTTCGTGGACCAGACTCAGAGTTCTTCATGCTACTACCTTTAGTTTCCTTCGTGGAGTGGGCAGATTTCCAACACATCTTTTCTATCCTTCCTAAGGGTAGACACATAGTATGGTGCAGATGGCTCTTCTTCAGTCCAGAGGCAGAGGATCTCATCATTGACATTATTTTGGGAGACTTCTTAGAGTTGCAGAGTTCAAATCCATCCATGGCATCTTCCGCATCCATCTCATCTCCCTCATCTTCTCTCTTTTTCATCTTTCCGAGAGATTGCCCCTTTGTACATGGGTACCTTTACAGGCTAGTCTATGGCCAGGACCCATCTTTGGCATCTTTCTTAGATTAGAGAGTATATTTTTTGTTCTCTTGTGGTGGATGTTTTTCCCACTGGGTTTTCCTTCACTGCTTGGGACTTATTTTGTACATGGGTACCTCATCAGGCTTTATGCCGGGACCCATTTTTCTTCTTCTTCTTCTAGGAAGATTGTGTTTGTATATGGGCACCTTATCAGGCCTTTAGTTCTTTGGGCCCCATTGACACATCTTTCTTAGTTGTTTAGGAGTGTCTTCCTCTTCGTCTGACTCATCATAGCCGCTACCCCAGCTTCGATGAAGGGGGGGTGTTAGTGTGAGTTATCCTATGTGTCCTCCTCTCATATTGGAGGGTCATCTCACATGGGTTAGGTTAGGGTTAGGTTTAGGGTTTGTTATTGAGTCATGCACTAGGGTTACTCAGCACCCTATATGTACCCCTTTTCTATTCATTTATGAGCATGCCAAGACACTCCGTTGTCTTTCCTCTATGCAAGATTTGTTTTTGTTGAGAAAGTTATTCCATTATTGATCAATTCTTTCTTGTTATCGCTGGAGCTATCACGATTCTGTTGGAGTGCAACTACTTTGTGGTGCCTCATTTCCAATTCAATTCTTGCGAAACTCTTTTTAAATTTTAACCAAAATTTTCAAATTTAAAACAACATTTTTTTTACAAAAAACATAGACCCAAATGGGTATAATTTGCAACAAAAAATCAGATTTTAAAACAACAATTTTTCCTTTAAAAATGCAGACCCAAATGGGTATTATTTTCAACAAACAATCCCATTTTAAAACAACATTTTTTCCTTTAAAAATGTAGACCCAAATGGGTATTATTTTCAACAAACAATCTCAATTAAAAATAACATATTTTCCTTTAAAACACAGACCTAGATGGGTGTAAAACATTATATTTATTTTCCAAAAATGCAAACTCAAATCGATGAAATTTCAAGCTTTTGTAAAAATGTTTTTACTCAAACATACGCTAAAAACATAGACCCAACCGAGTATTATTCACTCCTTTCCAAAACATTTTCATAGGCCAAATGAACACTATAAGTGTAGTCCCAACAATGGGTTTTCAATCATATATTCATTTCACAAAAAAAAAAAAAAAAAAAAAAAAAAAAACCATGTCTAGTAGTATGCTTTCCAACTTTTTCTACCAATATCCTTCCGTTTTCCAATGCTCACCTCCAAGTCCAAGTAAAAACCCGTATGAAAAATAACACCAATTTTTTTGAAATAAATTTCCTCCTAACTGTCCTCCATTCTCTCATGCAAACCCTAGTTCAACTTCCTCTTCCCCATTTTTTCCTTGCTCCAAAACCCCACGTATGCCTCAAATGAAGTCCACTTTACATAAAATTTAAAATCAAACACTTCCCATTAACTCACTCTTCCAACACATTTTCCAAATGGATGCATGTTTATAATTTAAAAAAACATTTTTCTATTTATTCCTCCTTTTGCTACATATTCACTTAGTGCGTGTTTTATATTTAAAATGATTAAAATTCAAAAACAACACTTATCTCCCCTCTTACTTATCTAACCACTAAGCTAAAGCTCCGTGAATTATGGCCAAGTAGATATGCATGAGAACTACAAAAAATTATATAATAAATAATATGTTATATTATTTTAATAAACATTTCGAGGTCAACTTATACGTAGAAAATTCCACAATAAAGACAACGTCAACAAAATTCATAACAGATAATTTATAATGTCAATCAACCATCATCTCGCACACAAGATAATATAACACAAAAAATGGTCCATTTATCTTATTACATTTTTGGCTTATCCATAAGTCTAATAAAGTACGTATAAAAGGAATAAAGCTTCACTTACAACATCGTGTTAATAGTGATGTACAATGGCCAAGTTATGGCGGTGGTATTTAGCCACACCAAAGTGTAATCTACTCATTGTCTATTGATATCAACTGATTAAATGAAAACAAGCAAAACATAAAGAAGTCGACATCACACAAATAAAGTAAATGATAGCCGATCCTATGGTGTGTGTCGGTTCTCGCACCTTCATTGTCTTAAGTTCAATATACCTCGATCTCGACAACCTCTCTCTGATGATGCCCTCCCTCATCGCCTCATTGAGCATGTACATGCTCTTGTATCAATCTCATGCCACCAAGAAGGGAGTTCATCTAAATCATTAAAATTCAACATAATGATAGTAAGCATGCTAATTTTTACATTTGAAAATGATCGTAACAATTAATTATCCAAATGAATCATGTCATTTTAATCATCATGATTAAACACGTATTGAATTTTTAAATCCACATAGGACAAATGTGACATCCTTCCCTTCCAAAATAAGTCATCGTCCTAATGAATACATCTAAATACAATACACATAATTAATTGTAAAATATTGAATTGCTTTCTCTAGGGTTCATTTTAGGGGAAAATATTCGTAAATTGGCAAATATTAGGATTTTGAAAGTTTGAAAATGGAGATTTTTGTACTACCGTATAGTAGGAGGTTCACCAAAAAATTACGAGTCATTAATAAATTTGACCCTGATTTCACCTTACTAGTTCCACTAAGGGCCTCTCAATGTCGGTATATTTTCCATTATGTTATAATATAATATTATATATATGATTATTTTGCCATGTGTAGTGATATAATATAATTTTAAAATATTTTGAATTTGGAGATTTGGAGTCGAAGCTGAAGGTAAAATTGAATAAGCCTGTGAAAAAGATGAAAGTATAAGCCAAAAATTTGAAGGTATAAGAAAAAAGGTAAACATTAAATATTAAATTGTCAAGGCATTTTTGTAGAATTGTAATGGGACGCTAACCTAAATACATGTTTCCGCTCGATAAGATGATTTCACAATGTCGAACGCTAGAAAAAATTCATGTTATTGGAATGTTACATGCAATTTTTTTTGAAGTTACCAAACATTTGCATATATGTGTTCCCATCTAGTAACCCAATTTTTTTACCATTCAGTTGTACTCATTCATGCTACCGAATGGTGACTCAAATTCAAGTTGTCATCCTAACAAAAACTTGAATGTGAGTCATCATTCGGTAGCGTGAATGAGTAAAATCAAACACGAAAACTTGAATTTGAGTCAACTGTTCAATGACATGAATGAGTACAACTAAATGGTAATAGATTTGTATTCTTGGATGAGAACACATATGCGACGTTCGGTAACTTCAAAAAAACTACATTCGCCATCATCCCGAAACCCTCCTTTCCTAGATTTGCCAACAATGCAAATATATTTTTTGGAACATTCGCCACCCATTCTATAATAATTTTTTGAGGGGGTCTTAAAATGAACCGTGCTTTTCTCATTTTTCGGACTTTTTATATTTCAAAATTCTTTAAATGCAGAATAAAATTTGCAGCAACTACTAATTTTCATGTAATTTTCCAAATAACAGCAGTAATAAACTTGTTTTACAAAAATATTTAGCTGAATAGAAACTCAATTCCTTTCATATTTATCACAACTAACATAGAAAATTTAGTTTCAAGTTTAAACTTAATATAATTTAATCTATTTTTATTCTAACATAATGTTGTAATGTATGCAAACAAAAATCAAAAGCGTATTTATATCTCAAATCAGCAAGTACTATATGGATTTCAAATGGCCATTTATTACAGTCATAAAATTATAGATTTTATCGTTTTTCACTCAAATAAATGTGGAAAAACAACACTAATTTCCTCCAAGTTTTCCCAAGTGGCACTTTCTTCATTATATTGGTCTCATTGGACCTTGTATGTGCTACTTCACACTTACACAAGTTAAGCGTTCGTGTTTCCAATATTTTTATTAGTTTTATGATCACCATCCCCGAGTGTTGAACCTGCAGATATTTCCAATCTAGCACATGAGTCAAATCTCCTACATATTTCTTGAGCAATGATATATGAAATACATTATGTAACTAAGACAATGTTGGAGGTAAGGCCAACCTATAAGCCATTGGGTTTATTTCCTCTATAAATTAAAAAGGTCCAACATATCTCGGTGCTAACTTAGCAATTTTTCTAAATTTAATGGAACTCTTCTTTAGTTTAACTTGAAGAAAAATCTTATCCCCAATGGATAATTTCCTTTCGGTTAGATTCTTATCAAAGATAACTCTTTTTCTATCAATGGATACCTTAAGCCTCTTCCTGATTATCTTAACCTGATTTTCCATTTCCAATAACATATCGATCATATTACCTCTCTATCCTCTACCTTATACCAACTGATTAGTGTCATGTACCTTCTACCATAAAGAGCCTCAAATGGTTCCATTTTCAACGTAGATTGGTACTATTATTATACATAGATTCTACCAAAGAAATCTAATATTTCCACTTGTATTTTTGATCCATGCAATACATCTTAAGCGTGTCCTTAAGGATGTGATTTACCCTCTCATCCTGTCCATCGATCCAGTAGGTGGTAAGCGGAATTGAAGTTTAACTTCATTCCTAAGGATTCATAAAGCATCTGCCAAAATATAGATGTCATGCGGGGATCTCTATGTGATATTATCTCGCTCCGTATCTCAAGTAATCTAAAGATTTCATGCACAAATATATTTATGAGAGTAGGTGATTCATCCTTCAAATTCCCAGTATAAAGTGGGCTACCTTGGTCAACTTATCCACCACGACTAGAATCATATCATGCTTATTCCTGGACATAGGAAATCCTTGCAAAAAGTCCATACTAATCACTTGCCACTTCCACAATGGTATATCATGTGGATACAACAATCCTTCTGGATGCATACGTTTTTCCTTGATCCAGTGGCACTCCAAACATTTTGATATGAAATCTATGAAAATTTAAATCCACTTTATGACCATTCCAAAAGTAGAGACCCTTTAAATAAACATGCATCTTAGTCACTCTTGGATGTCTAGAATATAGAGCATTATGAAACTCCTCACGAAATTTATGATGACACCCTAGACTCTACAAAGAAAATTGCATGACTAAACAAGGAAAGCTAACACCATTTTCATCCATCTACCCAAGGTTATAAGTCTAGGAATGTAACATTAAGATAGAAGCTTAAAAGAATGCTTAGCTAGTATGAAAACAATACAAAATCTAACTAAACATGCCTACTAATATGCTTGGATTACCTAATATGGGCCTAAATAGACCTAAGAGGGAAATCAAATGGTTATGGTCATACTCCAAATAAGGTGAAATGGCCTCTCCAAATGACTACTTGGTCATTTTGGATATCCATCTACTAACCCCATTAAAGGTTTTAAGTAAGGATTGAACTTGGCTAAATATCATATTTATTTTATGAGATGCAAATCAAAGCATGGTGTAAAGTATAAAGAAATGAGGTGCACCCTTTTTATAGTTTTCCTTTTGGGAGAAACTTATATTTTGGTGCATGTGGGACTAAAAGTCCAAAATTAGATTAGAATTGCTAATCATGATTTGACCTTGCTAATCATAATTAGTGAATTAACAAGTGATTAAGAGGTGTGAATCCTTAATCAACTGCTTATGGTCAACTAGGAGGCTAGGATAAGATTTTGAAGCTTGTTGAGATGTTGTGGAGGTGAATGGGGTGATTTTGAGTGGTTGGAAGAGGGGTTTGAGTCAATACTAGGGTATATTGACCAAAACAAGGGCAAAATAGGCTTAATTAGCTAATAAACGCTAATTGTCTATTTTGAAGAGGATTTTGACTTACGATTCACCGTAAAGTGGCATCCTGAATGTGAAAGCGGTTACACAATAAAAAAAAGTGATGTTAATTGGCTAAAGTTGTAAGAAACATTAGTTAATTAGCAAATATCACTAATTATAATGGAATTGGCAAGAATGAGAGTGATTTGTATGTATTTTGGCAATAAGATTGCAAAAGCATAATTTAGGTGTCTACATTTTCCTCTGTTGTAGGTGAAGTTAGTGACTTCACTTTAAACATAGTAGACAAGCATAAAACATGTAAATTTTTGAAGAAAAACTAACAGGATGAAGGATGCCCCCTCGAGTGTTGAGTGGGTGATAGAAGAAGTCAATCAACAATCAAAAATATGATTTGAAATGGATATAAGAAAATGGGTCAAAATAGGCATGAAACCCTTCGATATTGAGAATAAATAAGGATAGGGATAAACATGGTTGTTTATTGCCTCGGTTGATTTGGAAGAAAAATCAGTAATGGTAATAAATGATAATGGAGAAGAAATGATTAATGGAGAAATATATGACAAGTCCAACCTTTGCATCCATCCTTTCCATAAGCAGCCACTCTATGTCATTTTCCCCTAGGTCTACATCATCATTCTTTATTGAAAATAAACAAAAGTGTAAGATAACATGAAAATCTAAATTACTACCAATTGTTTGCTGCTAATAGTACATAACTCCATGCAACATACATTATGCAATGCAATACGAGGTAGTAAATCACCTAACCTAACAAAGAGAGCAATACAATCACACGTATTCAAGAAAATAGCATGTCAAAACCATGTTTTTGTTATCAAGCTACAATTCCCAAATGTTCGTGTTGTAACGAAAAGGGTTAAAAATGATGCCCCAAGCAATAACATATGCGAGGGAAAAACGGAGGACACAAGAATTCCTATGGAAAAATCTTCATGCACTACGACATAGTCTCTAGCAACTCATTGTTGCACGAGGGTACCAACATAGTATGCAACCGAGCTTTTGTTAATAGAGGTAGATCACAATGATCCACAAGTCGTTTGAGACCAGAATAAGCAAGAACCATAGAAAGACGCTTTTGTAAGACATATTTCAACATTCGAGGATGATGCAATTGACACAGGATTTAGTCATATATGTTGTTTACCATATTTTTTGTAAAATTTTGAAGTTTTGCAATTTTTTGAATTTTTAATGATTTTATCATTTAAAAAAAAATCTTTTAAACAATTTTGACTGTTATATGCTTTGTATCACCTTGTTATATTATGAGATAGCTTTAGTTGATATCATACTTGTATGTTTGATGAGATACCTTTGAGCAACATGTTTATATTTTTGATATTGGTGTGGGGGGATAGATTTGTGATCATGCGCAACCCCTCTTGCCCCATTGGTGATATGGTATTTGATGATTAGCTTTTAGTATACATGTGTGATGTAGACTTAGCATATTTTTTTATATATGATGTATAGATGTGATGGATATGTGTGATATGATGATGAAATGATAACACAATGTATAAGTAAAAATTAACTCAAGGTCTTGGGCTATTGGTGAGTTACAAGTAGTTTTTAATCATCAACCCAAGTTCCATTCCCATTGAGTTTATTGGATGCTTTCAATAAGTGGCCATGGGGACACCTTGAGGTAGGGGTCAAACTTCTCCATATGGACTAAGAGGAACATAATGGGGCGCTCCAAATGCGGATCACTCGGTGGACATTAAGGACCCAAGCCCACCCCCATGTACCACTTAGAGAAAGTGTTCCTCCATCACTCTAGTTCATAGCTCTGGTATAATAAAAGCGTTACCATCCAAAGTTTTTTTCTACCACAGTTTAAAATGGTTTACTTGAAATATTTCAAAAGAAAATGGCTGGTTGGAAAGGGGCCATACTTTCTAGTGCTGGAAAATGTCTGCTAAGCAAAAGAACTCTGCAAAATCTACCTATTTACATTATGTCTATATATAACATTCTTGTTTTCTTTAGGGACAAAATTGAAAGGATTCAAAATCACTTCTTATGGCTGGGAACAGAGGAATGATTCAGATACCACTTGGTGTCTTGGTGTCAAGTATGTACTTCTAAAAGAATCAGTGGGCTAGGCATAAAGGATATTAGAAAATGAATATGGCCTTGATTGGAAAAATGGGTTGATGATGCTTACTAAGGAGAAACCTTGGATTGATTTAATTAAGGCTAAATATCTAGCTCAACAAACAATAACTTCTTTCCTTCATGATGGCCAACTACCTCAAGGTTCTATTTTTTGGAATAATTTGATACAAATAAGGAATTTCATCAAACAAGGCTATAAATGGAAAGTGGGAAATGGTAGAGATATTCAATTTTGGAGTGATAACTGGACTAGCTTCAGTTTAAATGATAAATTTGGTTCTGTCAAAGATATTTTAGAGCAAAAGTATGGAACTAAAGTCAAAGACTACATTGAAATGGAGGGTAATAGAAAAAGATGGAAGCAACTTAAGGTGGAAAGGGATGAGCTAAATCTCATAATCTCCTCACTTCAAGTGCAGCTGGATAACATACCCCTGAATCAAATTGAAGTTAAGGATGAACTTGTTTGGAACAATTCATGCGATGGGGAATACACTGTCAAATATGGATACAATTCCTATTTTGAAAACATTCATTGTGATTTCAAATGGAGCAGGATTTGGATGCCAGAGCTAACTCCTAAAATCAATTTCTTCTTTTGGCTTGTTCTCAGAGGAAGAATACTCACAAATGACAACCTTATCAAGAGAGGCTTTATAATGCCAAATATGTGTTGCCTATGTAAAAATATGCCGAGGATATCAAGCATCTTTTTTTACATTGTGAGTATGCTTCAAAGATGTGGAGTTATGATTTTTCAAAATTCAATTTTTGCTGGACAGTGCCAAAGAAATTTCTTCAATATTGGATTTAGTGGGATCCTCATTTTAAACATTATATTGTTAGGAGACTTTGGAAACTGGTTATGCCCATATTATATGGAGAATTTGGAAAGACAGAAATGACATAATTTTTAGAAATAGCAGACAACCATGCAAGAAAATATTTACTAAGATTGGTAATGCAATTAAAGACAATATTGAAATATTTAAACCTCCCAAGAACAAGAAATATCCTGAAGATGAATAATTTATTCTCTCAAATTGGAAGATTGATATTGAAAATGTTCAAAAATGAAGAACTTCAAATATTGACAGTCTTCAATTCATTGGATCCCTCCTCCAAACTCTTGGTATAAACTCAATTTTGATGGAGCCTCTAAGGGAAACCTATGGACAACTGCTGGTGGAGGAATAATTTGGGATCATAAAGGTTGTTTAGTTGCTTCTTATGCTGGCAGAATGGGTCTAAGACTTGTTAAGGATTACAACATTCAGAAAATCATTTTTGAAGGAGATTCTTTAAATATTATAAATCATCTTAATTAGATACACCCTCCAAGTTGGACTATTAAAGATTTCATTCAAGAATCTATTAATATATGCCATACCTTCAAAAATATTAAAATTGGTCATACATATAGAGAGGGCAACAAGGTGGCGGACACCTTAGCTAATTATGGTACTAATAATAATTTCACCACTCCGGATAATGGTATTACCAAGGAAGTAAAGAATGGTATTACCAAGGACAATTATGAACATTCACATCTTATATAGAATCTCTAATGATATTGCATGGGATTTAATGGATAAGAAAGATGACACATGTGAGAGGAGTAATTTTAATTACTACCATCAAATTTTGCATGCTCCTCGACTTTGCAGTTGGATGCTTAAAAACTAGTATAGGAAAAATAAAAACAACCTTTTCATGGGTGGTTTTCAGCAGGGTAATCATAGAAATAATAGAGGAAGAAATATGGGGGGACTCTGTGTCAGTTAGAGCCTAGCTACGATCCCGCTTGGAAGGATAACACTGAGTTGTGGAATTATCTTCAAATGGGGGGCATCTCTAGCTTTATCGAGAAAATCCAAGGTCATGATCAACACATTTTAGTGTGTTTTTCCACAGATTGGAAGGACAGAAGGTTAAATATGGAGGGCAAAGAGTGTTGATGAATGAGGAGCTAATTGTAGAGGTTACTGGTCTAGCTTTGGATGGCATCCGGTTTTTCAGCAAAAGGGTTGACAAAAATGCTAAAGCGAAGAAGTTTGTTGACGTAGGGGAGGAGATCATCTTTGTTATGGCTGGCATTAAGGTAAGTTCCATACCTTAGAACCCTTCAATGAAATTACCAAAATGATGGTGCGGTTTATCTCCCTTGAAGGTCGCTACATTACTGTCCCCACCAAACACTTGGTATTCCTTAATCACTTTAGGATAAATCTTGTTGTTTGCTTCCCACACTATCTCTTGAATTCTTTGGAATGCTCCATTCTTGACTTTCAAAAGCATACTAGGGCCATCCCCCTCCACCAGGGGCTCATCTTTCTCCTTCACAAGCATTGCCTCATCAAATTTCCTACCATTATTATTTCCCCTGACGCTCCACCCATTCCCATTCACATTACTCCCACTACCAACCCAACCAACTCTTCCATTTTTGAAATGTCAAGGCTAAGAACCCTGCACCCCACAAAGCGACCCCACCTCCCTTGCTGTGTCATTTAGAGTAAGAAGGATATGGAAATGGAAATGGTTCACAATATTTTGCACATCAATAATGTAGGGTAGGAAAATTCTTCTCAACAGAGAGGGAAAATATTCTCCTTAGAATGGAAATGTTGGAAAATGAGGTAGAAAGTATTAAGAAAGAGATGCATCAGTTAAATAAGCAAAAGGGGAAAAGAAATATGAATGAGGATGTGGGTTTTGGCATAGATTAGATTGAAGAAATATACAAAAAATTAAACTCCCTAGGATAATAGATTGGGAGGTCTAAGGATAGACACGATCACAATATGGCCATCTTCAAAGCTATAAGTGAGTTTCTTGAACAACATGTCAGAAGCATCACAATGTTGAGTGGAGTCCCTGAGGATATTTGGGGTACAAATAAGGAGAGAAATAAGGTCATGTTGATTTGGGTCATGTGAGCCTTTTCTTTAGCAGGGTATAGTCCCTTCAAAACTATTTTCCTTCAATAAAAATGGACTCAATGCAATACACTATAGACTAAAGTGATATTCAATCTAAGTAAGCACGTGAATCCAATTTAAAGCATACAATACAAAAAATTAATGCAACCAAAACCATAAAAAAACAATAATTAAAAGTAAGTGAACCACTTTTTTGTGTGGGAAAATTTTAGGACGTTTTTGGTTGTTTTTGGTCTTTATTTCTAAGACAATTTTCTATTGTTTTGGAGTTTCCTATGAATTTTTTTGAATGTTTTGGTTTTTTTCTTGGGAACATATCTGTATGTTTTTGATATTTTCAAAATTTATACGAATGTTTTTGACATTTTCTCAATAGTTTTCCAAAGAAAACGTGCAAGGAAATAAAGAAACGTGGATTCCCCAACATTAGATGGGATGTACAAGGGAAAAATGCCACGTGGTATATTCCAAAAGTGACGCTTATGAAGCTTCCCCCATCATGAGATGGGTTGATTCAATGTTAAATTATTCACACTCAAAATGTTAGATTAGCCAAATCAGGAAAAGAAGGATAGGATCACAAGGGGCTCAGATGAAGGTAAAGATTAACTTAGGGAAAAGTTGTCATACTCCTTAAACCTAGAATGCTTGTGAACAATGGACCCTCCCTTGGCACCGGAAGCTGATTTTCACCAAAGGACTTGTCCAAAGTGCCACCATTGCATGGTTTTCACTATTGGACATACCTGTTTATTTATCTTTATCTTTTTTTATTTTTATACTTTTTTGTTTTACTTTTCTTGGTATTCTGCAGAGACCCCATACTTAAGCATAAAAGCGCTTAAAATTCATTGTGTTCATGGGTTCTCGAATCTCTTGGCCATCTGAATAGGCCAACTTATATGCACTTGAACCAAACTTGGAAACCACAATGTATGGTCCTAGCCAGTTGGGCTCAAATTTCCCTTTCTTTTCTTGATCTTTATTGGTGTTCTTCTGATTCTCTTTCAACACCATGTCTCCTACCTCAAACTGACAAGGTATGACCTTCTTGTTGTAGCTTCACCGTACTCGATTGTGATACACTTTTAGGTGATTGAGGGTGCAAAGGAGTTTCTCATCCAATAGCTCCAACTCTGCCAGTCAAGCTACTCTATAGTCCTCCTCTTCATTCAGGTAATCCCTTAGCTCGATACGCAAAGAAGGGATCTCGATCTCTAAAGGCAAGACTGATTCAAAATTAAATAATAAAGAATATGGAGTTTCCCTATAGGGGTGAAGATATAAGTTCTGAATACCCAGATGGCAGGGTGAATTTGTAGATGTCAGTTATGGCCTGTGGTATTCACCATTTTCTCCATAATGCGAATTAAGGTTTTGTTGGAAGCTTCAACTGCCCGTTAACTTTAGGGTAATAAGGGGTTGAAAACTTAAGGGAAATTTGAAAGCGTTTGCAGAGTTCTTTCACATTTTTATTTTTGAATGACTTACCATTATCAGTGATAATGGAAGAAGGGATACCATATCTACAGATGATATGATTCATTATAAACTTTGAAATTTGGGGACCTTCTATAAGTAAGAGGAACTACCTCTACCCATTTTGTAAAGTACTCAGTGGCCATTATAATGAACTTATGGCCATCCGAGGAGACATGATTAAGTTTCCTATTAGATCAAGACCCCACTTTGAGAATAGCTAGGGTGTCGTGATTGGTTGCAAGGATTGTGTCGGCACATGTATCAAATTGCCGTACTTTTGACAATCCACACACTTCTTTACATGTTGACAATAATCATGCTCCATGGTAGGCCAATAGTAACCTACTCTGAGTATCTTCTTTGCAAGGAAAATCCCATTAGTATGAGCTCCAAAATTCCCTCGTGTACCTCCTTGATTGCTTGGATAGATTCATCAAAATTTAAACAATGCAACAAATTCCCGTCGTAGCCTTGACGGAAGAGGGTGCCCCAAGTAGGGTATAGCGGGCTATACGCTAGATGAGGTTGTGATTTTCAGCACAGAAATGTTCATAGGGAAGGTTCCATCATGGAGATAATTAAATATTTCAGCGTACCATGGTGAAAAGGGACCAACAACTTCACACACTAAACAAGAGTTTGGTATGTCGTATGTCGTTGTTCTTAGATTTTCAACAAAGAATGGCATATCATTTCTCTCTAGTGGAATTCTCAACATAGATCCTACTGTAGCCATGGCATCTTCCGCTTTGTTATGAGCTCTTGGTATTTGCTCAAATGTTATCTGCTTAAAGAATTATTTCAAGGAATTGACCATTATTTTATATGGAAGTAAATTTTCATCTTTAACTTTATATTCATATGTGACTTGTTTGATAATAAACATTGAATAACCAATGAATTTTAATTGTCTGATATCCCATTTGATGGCCAGCTTCATTCCTAGAATGAGAGCTTCATATTCCACTATATTATTTTTGGAAGGGAATCTAATTCGAAATCCCTGCGGAATCAAGACCCATGTGGGAGTGATTAGCACCACTCCGACACTTGAACCATGAAAGGTAAAAGAGCCATCAAAGTACATTTGCCAAACTGTAGATTATTTGAGGTACATAATGGATGCTTTTGGTAGTTCTAGACTTAAGGGTTCAGTACATGGTAGCGGATATTTTTCGAGTTGATCTTCTAACACCTATCCTTTTACTAAATTTTGATGAACGTATTCAATGTCAAACTCACTTAATAAGATGATCCAATTAGCCATCTTTCCAGTTAGTGTTGGTTTGGACAATAAATACTTCAAAGGGCGACCTTTGAAATAAGCTTGATTTTATTGTTAAGCATATAATGATGTAGCTTCGGAAAGCAAACACCACAGCTAGGCAAGCTTTCTCGATTTGTGGATAATTTAGCTCATATGCTACCAATGTCTTGCTCAAATAGTATACAACCTTTTCTCTCTATTCTTTGTCATACTGGGCCAACAATGCTCCAATTGTAAAATGTGTAGTAGAGATATAAAGTAACAAGGGTTCTCCTATCGTGGGTGGCATGAGAACAGGGGGGTTGGCCAAGTATTCTTTTAGAAAAGAAAACACTTGTTGTTTTTATCCTTAATTAAAATTAACATCCTTCTTAAAAAGATGTGTAAATGTATGACACTTGTCTGCTAGTTGTGAAATAAACCTTCTTATGGCCTAAATTTTCCCTTGTAAGCTACACTAGCTATATGATATTCTTAGGGGAGGCATTTATGTGATAGTCATAACCTTTACAGGGTTCACTTCTATTCCTCCCCATGACACAATGAATCCTATTAATTTCCGTATAACACACCGAAGACACAATTCTTTTGGTTAAGTCAGACTTTGTAATCCCTTAGACGCTTGAAAGTTATGAAACACAATTTTTGGGTGTTCCTCGTGGGTTCTAGATTTATCCAGTATATCATCTACATAATCTTCCATGATGTCACTTATCATATCATGAAATATTACAGTCATCTCCCTTTGATATGTAGCACCTACATTTTAAGGCCGAAAGGCATGACTTGGTAACAAAACGTCCCCATGGGGTTGTGAAAGCCATCTTGTGTTGATCTTCTTCTATAATCTTTATTTGATTATAACATGAGAATCCATCCATGAGTGAAAGCATCTCATAGCCTACTATAGAATCAACAATCATGTCGATGTTTGGAAGAGGAAAATCATCCTTAGGAAAATCTTTGTTTATATCCTTGAAATCCATACACACTCTAATACCAACTGACTTCTTTTGAACCGGGACCACATTGGAGATCCACTCTGAGTAGTTGACATGCCTGATAAAGCCTAATTCTAGTAACCTTCTATCTCTTCCTTTATTAGTAAGGCAACACGAGGATGCATCTTTCGGATATTTTGTTTGATGGGTTTGGCATCTGGGTGTACCACAAGATTATGTACCACTAGTGCAGGATCAAGTCCTAGAATGTCTACATAAGACCAAGAAAGATGTTTGCATACTCTCTTAAGAGTCCTGTGAATGTTTTTGTTCTTTGGCTGAGAGGGAAGCTCCCAATTTAACTATCTGTGACAGTTCCTCCATTCCAATATTAACATATATTATATCTTCCACTAATAACTTTGATTCATCCCCATGCATGTAGGATCAGGAGGGAGATTGAGATCCTCCTCTATCACAGGTGGCTCAAGAAGCTCTTCATCTTGAAGTGGGTACATTATCTTTTCCATAGGTTTTTCTGCTTGTTTGTCCACAAGCACCTCAAAGATGTTTTCGCTATAGGACTTCCCCTTTTTATTTCCACAAGGATTTTCTTTGGAAATTTTTCCCTTGCTCACTTTTTTACTTAAATTCCCACACAACTCTACTTCCTCTCCAAAGTATGCGCATGCATTAAGATGAATGGAGAACCCCTTCTTGTGATCATTTCTTGGAATGTTGTCTCTAATTCCCAGGAACTCACCAATGGCCTCATCATTTTGAAACACGTCAATAGGTATGTGTTGTTGTTGATCCCAATTCATGAGTGATGGGTAGGTGAGGGTTAATGGTTGAGTTATAGGGGATATGGTGGGTATAACAGGGGTTATAGTAAGGATATCCATATTGGCGAATAGGTTTGTAGAGGAAAGGTCTTCGTAAAGACTACATCGGGAATCTATTTCACTTTCATTTCTGGAAAAACTATCCTCACTCTCAGAAGAAGCATACTCATCATCTGAAGAGTGAGACTCATATAAATGGATGCCTATACCTGATTTACCTACTATATGTTGAGGTATTGCAAGAGCTTCTAATGGGCCTTGTTCTTGGTGGTCATGTAGTTGTGTCCTTTATACCCCATGGCAAGCATTATCTAATTAGGAATGGGATACTTAGGTGATTTATAGCATGTATCCATGTCATCATCATCTGGATGGAATACAATGTCCATAAGAAAACTTTCATCTTCTAGCAATATGTCGAGTAAAATTATTGAAAGGGAAATCCTCTCTTGATCTTTAAACTTTAAAACATGGCCTACCATGCGCTTGGGCTGATAGCAGACCATTGTGAACCATTAGGGCTTGTTGTAAATCATACTCTCCACAACCACTTTATTTAACCTTCATATCCCATGCAAAAAGAGGTTTCTAAGATGGAAGCACCATTTTCATTGATAGACAAGGTATCTGGATCCACTCGTGAAGTGAGGGCCTCTGAATGGATAGGAATAATGATCTCCGTAGATGGACACTCATAGATTGTAGGAAAATACCTAAAAATTATCTATAATAAGAAAAAGGTTGAGGGTCCCCCTGTATGATGAGTGTCTATCCCTCATATTGCAACTTTAAACACTGATGATACATTGATGACACGACCTGCATGGTGTGAATCCATGAGTGACCAAGCAATATATTGGAATGGAGTTCCAGGTCCAAGACGTGGAACTTCATATCATGTGTTATGAGACCCACTTCTAATGAGAAAGTGATCATTCCAGCCGATTTTCATTCTTCATTGTCATATGTATTAATCGTGATGAAATTTATTTCCGATCAGATTTTGTGCAGCCTAGTTGGCGGACTAGTTTGAGAGTATATATGTTAATACCCGATCTACCATCCATAATCATTCTCTTAACCTTCTTATGTTTGATGATAACCTCAATATGCAATGGTAGGTTATGTGAAGGATCTTCAACTAAGGCTTCTGTAGTGTTGAAGGTTATGTGTTTGAAAGGAAAAGTTGTGCTACCATGACTTGTAAATGTGTTGGGTCAACATTAATGGATACTCCTGATCCCTGTAAGGTTTTGTACAAAAGTATATCCTTATGGACGCTAGAGATATTTAGAAGGTCTAAGATGGAAATCTTAGCCATAGTTTTTCTAGTTGATCTAACACATCATAGTGACTCTCTTGAGGAGGAGGGGAGTAGGTTTAGAATTTATAATGAGGCGATCCCACCATGTTGCCATAGTGCACTCTCTTGTCTTGATTCTAACTGTATTGATTTTCTCAATGAGGGGGTCAACACAACCTATCAGGGCATCAAAATGGTCTTTGTTTGACATATAGTTAGCATTCTTATTATGAGATGATTGTCCCTGATCTGAATTTTTCTTTTCCTTGTGATTGGGAAAAGGCTTTTGAAGATCCCTAATTTTTCATTTGGATATTTTGCAGCTACAATGGAATCTACTTCAATATCACCATTGTCGACTAGGTCTTGAATATAGTGTTTTAATCTTAAACACTTGTCCGTTTTGTGACCTTTTATGTGGTGGAACTCACAAAATTCATTCTCCCTAAACCATGATGGTTTAGGTGTATCATCCCCATAGGGTTTTATTTCAGGTATTTAACCATGTTAACGACCTCCAACTATTTTAGTATAGATGATATGGATTCAGATAGAGGAGTAAAAGTGTGATGTTTATACTCAGTAGGTGGATTACCCTTTGCAAGTTTCAAAGGTGTGTGGTTATGCATGGCTTTCACCTATTTAGAGTCTATTATCCCATCACTAATGAAATTTTTGTTTCTATTAGGAACAAAATTTGTTTTATCATTAGATTTAGAATCGTTGTGTTTGCGGAGAAAGGTTTTAAAGTCCCCTAGCTAAAAATGTGTTTTCAATTATACCCCATTTTTCTATTACCTCTTCGAACGTGTTACCACAATGCATTTACAAGTGGAATGTAATGTCTGATGGAGGTTGGGAACAAATATTCCTATCAACTACTTTTCGGGTAGGGAGCAAGGGAAGTGACTAGCTAACCCTCTCCATCTTTGTAAAAACACAACAAAGTTTTTGTTGTTTCATTGTTTGGCATTGCAGAGATCTAACATGGTAACATCATTTTCTATATTGAAAGAGAAGTGTCATACGAAACTCTCTGCTAGTTCTAGCCATGTTGATATGGATCCCTTAGGGATATGCACAAACCATTCTAGTGCCATTGCTCCTAAACTTCATGGAAACAAGTGCATAAGATAATTTTCACTGAATGCCACCTCTTGACATGCCATATAAAAGTATTTTATATGATCACGAGGGTCACCTTTTCCCTTATATTTATCAAATTTTGGAAAATCAAAATGTCTTGGGAAAGGTACTTGTAGCATGAATTTGTCAAAAGGGTAGGGACATAACTCATCGAACCAGTATTTCTTGTTATTGTTACTGGTTTGGCCCTCTTGTAACGCTTGAAGGGCATTCTTCATAGTTGACCACTCTTGATTAAAAAGTGGATCTTGCATGGGTGGTGTAGGTATATACAAATGGTAAATCCTAGGTGTATGCCCACCCCAATTCATTGTGATAATATCTTCATAAGGATCTCTTTATGCCTCTCGTCGAGGAGTGTTTATTGGGAATTTGTAAAACAAAGCTTTAGGTTTTAATTTTGGTATAACTTGTTTCACAATTTTTGTTGTTCCTTTTGTATATGCAAAGCCAAACTTGCCAATTGACGAGTGAGGGCTTGGACTTGTTGTTTTAACGTAACCTCTTTAATAGGTATTTCATGATGATCTTCGTTAGGAGGAGGTTGTGCATGATGAACATGGTCTTCATCATCTTCACAATGAACCCTAACTATAGGTATGTGATAGTTCCCATCATTTTCAAAAGGTATTTCCTCATTATTTCATCATCCAGAAGTAGAGGCATGACCTAGGTTCAATATTTCATTAAGAGTGTGATGAGGGTGGTATACTTCTTCTTCTCCCCAAACCATGTTAGCGATAAGAGAAGGGTATACCATGGAAGGTAATTTTTCCCCTAGTTCCACAACCCGCATAAGAACTTCATGTTTGTTATGAAAAATGTAGTCATCAAAATGGGCGGAATGAAGCTCTGCATCCACACAAGGAGAATCTTCCTCTCCACCACTATGGTCAACCATGAGATTATCCTCCAAAAGAGGGTTTTCACCTCCAAATATATTGGCTTCTAACTTTCATGACCCCATTCTCGTAGTAGGCATTACTTAGAATAGAAGGTACAACGTGAAATATTTCCACTAAGGTTTATTAACAAGGAACCTAGTCAAATTTGTGCAGTGTAACAACCCTAAGTTTAAAAAAATGGTGACTATAAAATAGCCACAAATTCAATAGGTCAATGTGAACCTAAGAATTAAAGAATAAGCTACCTTAGAAGGTAATATATGACACAAGTTTTCCTTAGAATAATACAATGATGTACAATGCTCAAAATTTAGTTACACCAAATAGTTTATTCTCTAAGATTTCGTCTAGATAGGTTTGTAACCAAATAGTGACAACAAAACATCACCAATTAGGTCAAGTTTGCAACAAACAAGGCCTAAATGATAAGAGAATGTTGATGTGATCTTCTAACAAGATATACTACAAACCAATTTCTAAACACTAACAAATTCCAAGTCTCGTAAAATGGACGATAACAATGTGAGCAATGTAACAACACTATTTGGACACGTGAACCAAGATTCCAGAAAGCAAGTGTTAAAATGATGTTATCCTGATACTAACAATGTATCCTCAACACTCACAAAACTCAAGACAAAGTTAGGATGTAAAAACTACATCTAAGTATAACAAGAAATTTCTATGCGTGCGAACATCATAACTCTACAATATAGAGATTTAGGCCTAATTTCACAATGGAAACAAGATGTAAATATCTCAATTGTATGGCTACAATGTGGGAAATGTAACAAATCAAAATAAGACAAGGATGAAATCACCTAACTACAATGATAATAAGTCTCAAATATGGGTTTTTGAGACAAGGGGGCCTACTAGATTATGAGTACATACCATGCACACTTTCAACACTTACACTCTAGCATTGTAACCTAGTCACGTAAGTAGAATAAAAAAATTGGTACACGTGATATCTAGCAAGATCCCGTATATGTTGTTTCCTATCAGGTAAGTACAACAAGTTGGTGGACAAAAAGGGGTCATAAATCAAGGCCATATTGCAAAAAATAGTGAAATCTCAACTTGTAGGGATTATTAGCAATATGTGCACTAAAAATTAGAAATATATATATATATATATGAATCATATCATCTGAAATCTAGTTTCTAAACTACTATTTTTTTAAAAAAAGACAAGTTTAGGTATATAAAACACTTAAAATTATATGACTTGTTTTTTTTTTGAAAAACCTATAAGATCAGAGTCCGTTTGCACGCGATTTGATGACCAAATATTGTTATTTTTTTTTCATTTGGTGAAAAGTTAGATGTAGTTGTCTATCTTGGAATGGATTTTATTTTGTATTTTTTCGAGCAATATTTTTTTTTATGATTTTTTCTCATGAAAGTGATCTCGAAAGATGTAGAAAACGGAGCGCTTTCCGTTTGCCACCATAACTATATCAAAAATATTGAAATTATATATATATATATATATATATATATATATATATATATATATATATATATTAACATGTATAGAATTTCTCCATGCTTCGGATGGTATAATTTTTATCACATTTTGATAAGTGAAACAAAAGTCATAGCTTAAAAGTAGACATGAACATTCACAAGAAAAATGTCTTAAATACCTATTGTTAGTAAAAAATTATAAAATGATATTTATCTTATTCTATTCACTTTAAAATCAATATTTCTACAAAGCTAACAATCTCCCTATGTGATGGCACCATTTTTGTGAAATGTTTTCAATTTTTCAGCATGGTTCAAGTTTGTGGAAGAGAAAATTTGAAGTTTTTTGACCTTTTACACTTCATAATGACCTTCCATAGCTTTGGTTGGGGAAAAACAAATATTTCCCGAGCCTTAGGGTCATATTTGATGATACAGAGACCCGCGATCATGGTTTATAAACCGTGATTGTGGGTTTTATAACAAGAACCACGATCGCACTTTATAAACCATGAGCGTGGTTTGTAAAGTGCAATCGTGGTTCTTAAATCATATTTACACACATCCCAATGTTTTAATTACCATGTGATTTTTACTGTTTGACTTTACCGTATGAATTACTACGAAATTATGTCATTTTTTACACGTTTTTCTTATCACCAGAAGAAAAACATCATGGGAGACAAGAAACAAAGTCAAAAAGGAAGTCATTAAGTAAAAAAACATCAAATGAATTAGAGGCAAACAGATTTCAAAATGCTGAGCGAATGCGGAATCTTTGTGAATCAAGAAGAGGTTCATCTTTAACCCCTACTATTACAAGTAATGAGGAACCAAGTAATGTTTCTACCACAATGTTGAAGTTGAATTAAATACCCGTGATGGAGATGTTTTTACTTGTCAATGTCAAGAAGAATTAAATACCCGTGATGTAGCAAATGTTGAAATCAAGGAGACAATGAAAATGTGAATAAGGAAATTCAGGTTGAAATCGTAGACAAGAAAATTTTAACAAAAAAACCTCATAGGATTTTCCATAAGAAACCTAATTATTGTATTGAAATTTACGAAAACATTTTGAAACCAATGTTTGACAAATGTTCTAAATGGCAAATCGAAGAAAAGCCACTAAAATTTGGGATAATCATTTTGAAATTTTAAATGATTCCCAAATATGTCAGTTGTTGGTTAGTTTGATGAAATTTATTAAAATGAGACCTACATTAAACACCTTAAGATTGACAACATCTAATATATGTGGTCAAACCTCTATAATTATTAAAAACCTTCATGATGCATATCACACTCGTTGGTGTCAAGAGACACACTAGGGATAGTAATATTATGCATTTTGTACTTGCTACTAGTGTTGTAAGTGAATCAATAAAAAACGTTTGATTACGTAAACAATTCGAATGTTGCAAGTTAATCAAAAAAATCTAATGAAAGCAATTGAAAGACGTAATATCCTTCAATCACTAAATAACACCAATTTTTGGGGATTTTCTGCTAGAGCACCCCGTAAGAGCAAAGATAATTCTGATGCTATAAGAGAAGTTATTATTCAATTTTGGCATGATAACACTAGATTTTCACCTAATACAAGAGATGTTGTAAAATAGAGAGTTGGTTCTACTAATCGCGAACCACATCTAAAGCATTTCTTAGATATGACTCAAGCTCAATTTTTTGGTAAGTTTGAACAAGAACATCTAGAAATTAAAATTAGTCAATGTTTTTTTGAAATGTTGAAACCATTCTATGTGAAAATCAACCATGCTCACACCACTTGTTGTAGGGAAAAATGTTGAATTTGTGATGCATTATGCTAAATTTTACGTATTCATTCTTATTTTCATTCAAACTATGTTATCGAATGTGGTGTTCAAGTTCCACAAATATCTTCTAGTGATTTCATTCCTATGATATTTTGTGAAAAAAGTTGGACATTTTTTTATAATCGATTGTTTAGATGGAAGTTGTGGTACATGCGGCGGATTACCTAAATTGGAAAGTTTCATCCATGAGAAAAATGAAGGTGAAATAAGACATAATTTAGTTGAATTTGATAAATATAAATCACTTGCATACCAATTGAAAGATGGAAAAGAGTCTAAATGGTGTGAGCTAGTTACAAAACATATTCCTGTTTTTCAATTTATGAGAAAATTTAAGGATGAAATTGTTTATGAGTATGCTAGGCATACACACAAAGCTTGATGGTTGGATGAATAGTTCAAGATATGCAAGGACACATTTCCTATTAGTACTATTGTTTCAGTGGTTGATTTTGTAGAGAATTATACATTACAACCACAAATGGAGGTTCAATCACAATATTACAACTCAGTACAAGTTTCCATTTTTGTGCATGTAGCATTTATACATTCTCTTGACAACATATAGAATGATCGAAAAATTTTAAGAGAGTACCACTTTTATATCAGTGATGATCGTACTCATTCTACCGAATTTGTGCAAGGATTTTTCTAGTTTTTTTATGGAAAATTGTCCGATAGGGACATCCACTTCAAACAAAATTATATATGGTCGAGATAACTCCACATCTTAGTTTAAGAATGCATGAATGTTTTATTGATGAGAAGGATGCACGTCAATATGGGTGTGTAACATATTTGGAGTTTCACTAAGGCTGGACATGGAAAAGGAGAGCATGACGGTGCATGGGCATGTGTGAAAAGAGCTCTTGCAAGAGAAGAGTTGAAGTACAAAGATGGTGCTAAATTGAAAGATGTAAAGAGCATAGTGGAATGGTGTATTGACAACATCACCCGAGGTTCTCAAGAAAATTCCACAGTTCACAAATATTTTTGGTTAATAGAGGAACAAAAAATTGCTAACTACAAGGATTGTATGACACTCACTGGGTCCAGTGATATGCACTCATTTTGTATCTCAGACGCTACTTTGTGGGCCACATGGACAAGAAAGTTGACATGTTTTTGTGCATCTTGTATCAAATTTGTCACTGCTTGAGTGTGATTCACAAGAATGGGTGGATGGATGGATTTGTAGGCCTCTAACTCCGCTTCCTAGTTATCAACCTCCACAAGCATTATGACTTGTTTCTGCAGATGAAGTTGCAACATCCAAGGACTTTGACGAAATTTTGATTTTGGTGCGACAAGGTATTTATGGTTATTTACAATTTTTGTATTGAGTTATGTCCATTGAAATTTTAATATGTACAATTTAAATTTGAGTTGAAACCTTTGTTTTTTTGTAGGACATGTGTTTGTAGTTATTGCGACAGAAGACAATGAAGAAGGAACAAACTATTTCTTATGTCGTTGCATTGAGGAAAGAAAGAAGTTGACTTCTCCTATTATAGATGGCAAAGATATTGAGTACCCTACAGGGTCAATGGTAGTTACTGGAACTTGGCTTCGATGGTATCCATTTAAAAACTCCTCTATTTGGGTGTTTGAAGAATTTGAGACACAATTGAAAATACTCTTATATTCGCATCTAGTTCTAGTGACAAATATTCAACTGTATAGATATCGAGGAAGGCCTAATAACAAGATTCTTTGGAAGGTTTAAGAGTTAGATCATGAAGCAATCCTGTCCGTTATTCAGAGTAGATCCGATCTTGATGGTTCATTGGAATGAATTTACAATGCTCATGTCTGGTATATATAATTTCTTTAGTATATATAAATTTGTTAGTTAGATAAATTTAAGTTCATATATTTTATTAAATTTGTGTATTTGTATATAGCTAGTATGGTTTTGATTTGAAACTTAAATTTCTTTGACTAACACTTTTATGTGCACATTAGTGGTGTTAGAAAAGCTTCCACCTTCACGTGGTTGCCACTATTGGTAGATAATTGTAAATTCTCGAAGCTAAGAGAAACTTTCATTATTTTACAAGAAAAGAGAAACAATTAACAACGATTTATGTACTGTGGAGGGGGTTCTTGCTCCGGAGGAGGTAGCCTAAAAGGACATGGAGCTTAGAGAACCAAAGAAACACCTCCCAGTGTGTTTAAAAGACCTTCACTACATGTGTGCACATTCGGTTTGGTGTCATGACCCACCGTTTGCAAAATATACCGTTTGACACCTTTTACATTGGCTCAAACCGCACTATTTTACGCGTTTGCAAAACAATAGGGTAAAGCAAGAGCACCGATTAGAGAAGGAAAAAACCAAGACAACCTATTATAGAAGGTCCAAATGCTTGAGGTGTAGGATCGATGAGACATCCTTAGGTGCCACAGAGTCCACATAGTCACCCGTTTAAGTTGAATGATTTTTTGGTCTCATGGCTCTTAAGGGACTATGCCCGAACGAGGTAGCCTAGAAGCAACAACATTATCATGCACCAAAATGAAACATCCTCTAGCATTCACCTAGCCACCCGGATCTGTCAAAGATAGTCGATTTGGTGCCATGACCCACCGTTTGAAAAATATAGCATTTGGCAAAATTTACACTGCCTCAAACCGCACTATTTTACGTGTTTGCAAACAATAGGGCAACGAGAGTACCGATTGGAGAAGGAAAAAAATTGAGATAGGATATTATAGAGGGTCCCTATGCTTTGAGGTGTAGGATTGGATGAGATGTCTCTAGGTGCCACGGAGTGCGCGTAGTCACCCGTCGAAGTTGAATATTTTTGGTCTTAGAGCTCTTAATGGACTATGCCCGAATGAGGTAGCCTAGAAGCAACGACGTTCTCGCACACCAAAACATCACCTCCTCTAGCATTCACCTAGCCACCTAGACGTGTCGGTGTAGTTTGTTCAATGCCATGACCCATAGTTTACAAAATATAGTGTTTGATGACCTTACACTGTCTCAAACTCGCACTATTTCACGCGTTGGCAAACAATATGGAAGTGAGAGCACCGATTGGAGAAGGAAAAAACCAAGACAGGATATTGTAGAGGATCCCTATGCCAAGGTGTAGAATCAAACGAGACATCCTTATGTGCCATGAGTCCATGTAGTCACCCGTCGAAGTTGAAGAATTTTTTTGGTCTAAGGGCTCTTAAGGGACTATGCCCGAACGAAGTAGCCGGAAGAAATGACATTGTCACGTACAAAAAAACACCTCATCTAGTGTTCACCTAGACACTCAAACATGTCTACATAGTTGGTTTGGTGCCATGATCCACCATTTGCAAAATATACCATTTGACAACCTTACATTGTCTCAAACTACACTATTTCGAGCATTTGCAAACAATAGGATAAGCGAGAGTGCCGATTGGAGAAGGAAAAAAACTGAGATAGGATATTGTAGAGGGTCCCTACGCCGAGGTTTAGTGTCAAATGAGATGTCCTTAGATGCCACAGAGTTCACATAGTCACCCATCGAAGTTGAACAATTGTTTGGTCTAAGGGCTCTTAAGGGACTATGCCGAACGAAGTAGCATGGAAGAAAAAACATTATCGCGCACCAAAAAAATTCCTCCTCTATCATTTAACTAGCTACCCGCATATGTTGGCGTAGTCGGGCCTGCTCATGACCCACTTTGCAAAATATACCATTTGACAACCTTACACTAGCTCAAACTGCACTATTTCACGTGTTTGCAAAACAATAGGGCAACGAGAGCACTGATTAGAGAATGAAAAAACCGAGACAATATATTGTAGAGGGTCCCTATGCTAAGGCTGTAGGATTAAACGAGATGTCTCTAGGTGCCACGAGTCCACGTAGTCACCCGTCGAAGTTGAACATTTTTTTGGTCTCAGGGCTCTTAAGGGACTACACCGAACGAGGTAGTCCATAAGCAACGACATTGTCGTGCACCAAAATGATGCCTCCTCTAGCATTCATGTGGCCACTTGGATGTTTCAGCACAATCGGTTCGGTGCCACAACCCACCGTTTGCAAAATATAGCATTTGATAGCCTTACACTGTCTCAAACTGCACTATTTCACATGTTTGCAAACAATAGGGTAGTGAGAGCACCGATTGGAGAAGGAAAAAATTGATACAGGCTATTGTAGAGGGTTCCTACATCGAGTTGGAAGATCGACGATATGTCTCTAGGTGCCATGCAATTCGCGTAGTCACTGTTGAAGTTGAACAATTGTTTGGTCGTAGGGCTTTTAAGGGAATACGCTCGAATGAGGTAGCTTGGAAGCAAAAATGTTGTTGCACACCAAAAAAACACCTCCTCTAGTGTTCACCTAGCCACTCGTATTTTGGCCCATCGATTTGTTGCCACGACCCACCGTTTGAAAAATATAGCGTTTGACAACCTTACACACCTCAAACCGTACTATTTCACGAGTTTGCAATCAATAGGGCAGCGAGAGCACCAATTGGAGAAGGAAAAAATGAGATAGGATATTATAGAGGGTCCCTAGGAAAAAGTGTAGGATTAGACAAGACATCTCTAGATGCCATGGAGTCCACGTAGTCACCCATCGAAGATGAACTATTTTTTGGTCTCAGGGCTCTTAAGGGACTACGGTCCAACGAGGTATCTTAGAAGCAACGAAATTGTCACGCACGGAAATGATGCCTCATCTAGCATTCACCTAGCCACCCAGATGTGTCGGCGTAGTCAGTTTGGTGCCACGACCCACCGTTTACAAAATATAGCGTTTGATGGCCTTACAATGTCTCAAACTACACTATTTCGAGCGTTTACAAACAATATGACGGTGAGAGCACCGATTAGAAAGTAAAAACCAAGACAAGATATTGTAGAGGGTCCCTACACCAAGGTGTAGGATTAGACGAGACGTCCTTAGGTTCCACAAAGTGTGTGTAGTCACCCGTCGAAGTTGAACAAGTTTTTGGTCTCAGGGTTCTTAAGGGACTATACCTGAACGAAGTAGCTCGGAAGCAACGACATTGTCGTGCACCGAAACAACACCTCCTCTAGTATTCACTAGGCCACCCAAATGTGTTGGCTTAGTCGGTTGGGTTCCACGACATCCCAAGGCATGAATTCTCACTACTCGCCTCCGTTCATTTCCTAGGACTGCCTAGAAAAGGTAGTTTGTAAACATTTATGCCATGAAGGCTCAAGGAATGCCAGGAAGGCTCCAGATCGGGTGGTCTGACACCAATCCGGGCCTCCCTAGAGCCCACCATGATGTGAATTATTTGACAATATACATTACATACATATTTATGTGTTCTTATCTAGATTGATATGTCGTAACATATGTACAAACATCCTAAATAAATATGTAAAGAATGTTCACAAATTCCAAGTGATATATCATTTTAAAATTCATTGAAGAACCTTGAATTTTTTTCAAATACCTTGGAATGGTAAGGATGTGAATTATTTGACAAAACCCCTCACAAAAAACCTATATTTTGGACTAGAAGGATTGTAGGGTATACAAAAAATGGGGTTTTTAAAGTGTGTGCTTAAATACAAAAACATATAGGACTTAATAGGGAAGTGAATCTACTTACGATAATCAAATCATGTGTAACTTCTTAGTTGATTGGCATAGCACCAAATTATAAAGAGATATTAAGGTGTATCTATTGATCAATGGGATAAGCCCTATTAATGGGATAATCTCTAAAACAATACATAAATGCTTCCCTTAATTTCTTAACAATTGTACCATGCAATGTTGCACCATAGTAACGTTATATTCATATAGTTCAAGATGAAATCTACCTTGCTTATTTCTAACAATGTTCATATTAGTTGATATGCAACAGATGAGTGTTAGCTTTAAAAGAAAAAATGTTAGTTATAGAAATTCCCTCACAACCATTCTTTCAAAGATGTGCACATTGTTAGGAGGCGGGAAAATAATTAGAGTTGCACATACACCCCACGTAATTATTTTGAAAAAGTAATTATGTATTTCCCTTTTGTAGTTCACCTAGCATGGTTATCATAGGTTTTGCTTAACAATTGTACCATGTAGTGCTCTAGGACGTGGTTTTTTAATTTTAAATCAAACATACATATAGAACTAATATACATAGAACATACATACATAGAAGGATATCATGTGCAATGAAATCGAATCAAACATAGAAGTAATATCATTATGAAAACCAACACATGGATATATAATGTATCAAACTAAGTGTGCTGGATGCACGTCTCTAAAAATATAAGTTCATAACATGTGTACATCTCAAACTAAGTGTGTCATACATATAGGACCACATGCGGTCGCATAAGGCTATATATACAATGGACTATATGAAGAATCATGAACTAGGACCAGATGGCCCATATATATATCTATGTACATCCAAGTCCTATGAATCTAATCATGAAACATCTTCCCTCTCTTCTCCCTGCTAGAAGTAGCATGTCCACGACCTACGGATGTAGTGGAGGGAGATGCTACTATGGATTTCATCCGTGTGGTCTTAGGCATCTCTAAACGGGCTGTAACATAACCTACACATTTATGAACAACAAGTTTTTAACACCCAGATTTTTAAAATACATTCAAATTTTAGAAACTTAGAATTTGATTAAAATGCATGTGAAATATTACCGCAATGTCATGATCCCTATCAATTTTTCGTTGATGCGTCGTAGGGACAACAATAGACTCATGAGGGGTAAGCTACATACAAATAATTAAATTTCAAATTAAATAGTTCATGTACAAAATTTGATATTGTAGATTTAAGTAATAAGAAATAATTCCTCCAAAATGTAATAAATTTGAAAAATTGTACCTCAGTTAGTGGATTTACT
The DNA here is from genome assembly GCA_018340775.1 of Taxus wallichiana var. yunnanensis. Taxonomy (NCBI): domain Eukaryota; kingdom Viridiplantae; phylum Streptophyta; class Pinopsida; order Cupressales; family Taxaceae; genus Taxus; species Taxus wallichiana. Next base: position 263,420,035 of record CM031238.1, on the reverse strand, counting down.
GAGATCTTATGGCAAAGATATCTAGAGTAGCCTCCACAATCTGTATATATGGAGGAGTCTCTCTGGTAGTCATAAGATATACAAAAAACATGTACAAATCAATATTAATCTATATGAATGCCACATAACAGACCCAAAGCGTAATCCTTGTCAACTTCCACAATTAGAAACAAAGTGTAAAGAGAAACTAACCTACGTAAAAGTCACGTGAGGTATGCCGGTAGCCTCAGTTCCCAGAGCAGATGATGACCTGCCAGGCTCTTGCATATAAAAGACAAACATATATTAATATGTACATGTACAGGTGAAACATTATAATAATAAAAGTGCACAATCAAATGAAATTTGAAATTTAAGTATAACTTGAAACTTACGTTTGTAACATGCCCAAATTCTGATGCTAGCATGTCGATCTTTGGATGTTTCCTTCACCGGATATTGCTATTTAAAATAAAATAAAAAAATATTTTTACATGCATGTACATGACGTACAATCAAATACATATATATTAAAATATCAAAATGAATTATACTATTGTGTGTGTGTGTGTGTATATATATATATATATATATATATATATATATATATATATATATATATTAAATATTTATTTGACATTTACCCGTGAAAAACCAAGATCCTTTGCACCAGTTCTACAAATATCCACCACCATCTCATCTACGAAAAATAAATCATGTGATCTAGCAAATGATGTCTTGCCCATGAAAGGCATATGGCACCACATGATCCACAATGGTTTGGTGCGCTAGAACTGATGCCTCCACCAACATCACCAGATGCAATTTGGTCACTATGTTGGGTCAGAGTGTTAGTGAGCTCCCTCAATGCATGTAGTGTGTCAATCTCCACAACCTCCTTCACTATAGGAGGGATAACTGAAGGCAGTGGGGGTTTTAGGGCATGGGGGATCCTTGGTTGACCTATGTGTGCACCAGGTCTACTCTGTGTAGAGCCACCTCCTCACCCATAAAACTTAGAAAAGTCAAAATAATTTGGGACCTCATTAAGCACGAACTCACAATATAATTTCTTCAAAAAATAGAGAGGAACCTCATTGTTGTTGCATGGTGGATAATAAAAAACCATCCACCATCGGTCCCAAAAATTGTTCTTGATTCGGTCATCGTGGCACCAATGGATTGGGAACCATTTGCAAGTAGGCTGCGCAGGGGGGCATTGGTTCTTGGGTCAGTAAATAATGCACAAATGCGGTCTTTTCCATTTTTTTGTCTTTTACGACCGCATGGGATAATTTATTTACATACCACCACCTACAATCACCTCTAAAGGTATTCCATCTCACATTTTGTTGGTTGTAGATTTGAATTCACCAATCAAGGATTGCAATGTGTTGCTAAAGTCATGCAAGATGGATTTGTGGCATGATTTTGTCTTATAGTCGAATAAGGTTCTCAATGAAAAATTTATTTTGTCGATTCTTCCAACGATATTGGCTTATGTTCTTGTTGGTTCCTTGGGGAAAGAAGGAGCCATGGAGGTGGATCTATGTTTGGAGGATGGTTTTGGGGAATGTTTGGAGGGTTTTAAGGATTTTTTGGAGGGTTTTGAGGAATATTTTGATGTTTTGCAGGATTACAAGCTTGCCGAGCAACTGACAAAACAAAAAAATTGTATACATAAACAAAAAATTGAAAAACCCATGAAAATCACAAAAATAACCTAAAATGTAAAAAAATTGATCAAAATCGAGGGCTTACCTCTTTGTCTTGGCAGCATGGTTGAAACTATTGCGATCCAGAAGTCTGAAGAGCAATTTTTAGGGGGTATTCAAAGCATGAGTGCCAAAGGTCTAGGAGAAATCGTAGGTTGGAAAGGAAAAATGGGGGAAAATGAGGAGTCGCGGGTATGTTTTTTTGTCTTAGAGGACCGATCGCGGTTTTAGGTTTGGAAATCACCAAACCTATAAAAAAATTGTGCAAAGACGGTTTAGAAACCACAAGCGTGGTTTAGAAAATGCGATCACGGTACCTAAATTTTAGGTTTTTATGTCCACTTAATTTTCCACCAATTTGTTGTACTTACCCATTATCCAAGAATGGGAAACAGAAAAAAAGGGTGTAGACCAAGTGGTGTTGAAATAAACTTGGTGTTATTTTGGCAAAGTTTCACCTTATCTTAAGACAAGTGAAAACTAGGACAAAATGACACTAATTAGATTTCTTAATGAAATGTCACGCAGCTTTGATTTAAGATATTCTTTCCCTATTCAAAAAGCAAGAGTTTGAATTTAATAAAGTTATTACTTTATGAGAGCTCTCAAGTATACTATCTAAGACAAAAATAATGGCTCCAAGCCGACAATCTTCCTAGGTGGTTCTCTCTCTAGGTGTCACAAGATATCTAGAGCGAGCTCAATTTACCAAGGTTTCCTAAGGAGTATCTTGGATTTACTTTACCCCATTCAGTATAATGAGCACCGAAGTGCGTTTAGTTATACTTTCATTGTTTTCGCGATATGAATATCTTTGACGTTAATCTCACCAAGGTGTACTAGACAAGTCGGTAGTGTGGAGCACTTTCCTATTTTGTTCACAAGGTTCCCTCTTGTGTGAACTACTTTAGGGTTCCTAGGACCACCCCCATTGTTGTAGCTTAAGGATTATGCCAAAGGGGTTATTTTCTAGTTTTTTTTTATTATTGGCAAATAGTTTTTTGAAAGGGACTATACCCTTGTACAACAAGGCTCAGAAGCCAGAATAGAAAAAATAAGCACAAAGAAAAGGATCAGCATCCTGATATAACAATAAGGACCAACTGCAGAACGTAGTCTACAAAGAAGAAACAACAACCAGCAACACAACGCAACAAATAAACAACTGCTGAACAACTGAACAAACATCATCCAGATGAATAGCGCTCCTTCAGGGTAAATTTTTTTTTCTTTTTGTTAACCGTGACCCAGCCTGCTGGAGTCTCCACTGCTGAAGGAGGAGCCAAAGGAGGGGTATTCTCCTTAGTCGCAAATGTCCCAAATGGGACAGCCATAAACAAATTACTTTCTGTGTTACCCTCAACAACTTGAGCAATTTTCATGCTGCTAATAGTTTGATTTTCGGAAAGAGGGGTTACAAGGTCAGATTTGGATGCAGCCACTGTTTCCACTTTTGATTCAAGATCCCTTTTAGCATCAAAAATTAGGTGCTCTGGGAGTGCATCTTTCCACCAATTCCGCTTTTCATGTTGACGTTTTTCCATCCCACAAGCAGTAGAGGTGTGTCCTAAGCCAAAACATCTTCTACATCGGAAAGGTAGACCTTCATAATCAAGAGTTTGTGACCAAGTTCTATTTTGCACTCTAAGATCTATAGTAGCAGGAAGATTTTTATCAGTGTCAAGTTCCACCAGGATCCGGGCATAGGTAGTATGGGTGTAATTAGTGGTTTGAGAATCTATAAAGAGCGTAATTCCAAAGGTATTGCCAATGGCTGTCAGACAGTCCTTACTCCAGAATGGATAGGTAAGTGGGGTAGCCTGATCCAAATAGGTTTCCAAGAGAAAGATTCTGTGCGGGTTAAAGGCTGGGAACCAGGGTTTCATGACCAAATATTTAGATTGACAGGACCAGAGTTTAGAAGCAATGTTTTCTTTATCAGCTACTAAAGAGAAAGTCACAATGAAAATTCCCTTAGCACACAGATGTAAGTCTATCTTACCAGTTAAAGTTGGAGTCCAATGCTGAGAGATCCATGCGTGAAGAGTAGGAAGGCTGGGCCACAGTCCCCCAAATCTACAAATCAAAGCGTGCTCTTTGTGGTAAATCTCAGATGAAATAACATCTTCCCCAAATGTAATACACGGGGTAATGTCTGCAGGTTTCATGGAGGATTCCTTTCCCTTTAGAACGTCTTTGAAGGAGGATCCATGCTTATTTTCTCTGTCTAATGGTGTACCATGTTCCAGCCCACCACAAGAAGAGCTTTCCAGCAAGGGATTGAGAGGGCCATTGCCTGGCATATTCACAAGAGCACCCCCAGCTGGAGTTTGAAAATGATTTGTGCAGCCGTCCTCGGAACCCCGGCATTAGTGAAGGCAAGATCAATCCACGAACGGGCGAACCCACAGCCGTTCCTCCTCCAACCCGTTCTACTGGCCGATCCTTGAGTGTTTCTGTTCCAGTGCTCGCGGACCTGCGTGGATCTAGGTCATTTTCGCTGGAAACCTTCTGGAGTTTTCCGCCGCCATTAAAACCATCTTCTATTCCCCATTTAGTTGTGGGGGTCTGTTAGTACGCGCGGCGCGGGTAGAAACCATCGACAGGCGGACAGAGAGCGGGTAGAGGTCACACGGCACAGGCAGAGGTCGCACGACGCGGGCCGAGGGCCGAAGGCGCGGGCAGAGAGCAGAGGGCCGAGGGCCTAGGGCCGAGGGGGCGGGACAGGGCCGAGGGGGCACGGACAATGGGCGCGCAGAGGGGCCGAGGCCGAGGCCGAGGGACGGACAAAGGGCGGTTATTTTCTAGTTGAGTGGACAAGTCATAGCTATTAACCAAAACATGCAAATACAATGTGATGATTGTGGTGTATTTTTTTATCTTTTAGACTTAACGTGGCTTTTGTCATACTCCTTTTGAAACCTATAATCACATGTTTAGGTCAAAAAATTGTTTAGGTCCTCCTTTCTTTGACTAGCATTAGGTCCTTCACAAAATATGGTTAGTATTTTCAAAATAGATTCACAATATCATAAGAAAATAGCAATGAAAAGTTCTTGTAAATCAGCTAACTACCATCAAATTTTGCAAAAACAAGGTTTATTCCCAATTCATCTAGGTGATTTTTAATGAAAAGACTAAAATTTCTTTTGATTCCCAAGATCAAACTAGGTGCAAGGGAAGAGCATACACAAATTCTAGCCTTGGTTATTTAGTAAGTGAAAAAACATTTAAACTAAAAGATGATTAACAAAGTTTCCTACTTACTCTAATGATAGAAAAGAAGGTTTAAGAGTGCTTTTGATTATCTAGATCACACGAAGTGCAAGAGAAGAGCATACACACCTTAACCTAAACTCATACAAAGCATGGAAAAAAGATTAATTCCTTCAAACCCTAAGTGATTTTATAAGAAAAATTACTCTAAATCTATGAAATTGACAAAAATGGCATCTAAAAACCTCTGAAAAGTAACAAAAATCCTAAGAACCAAAAAATATTTTTTTGAGTTTGTAGGAAAAATTTATATAGACACACCTGCACACCCATGTCAACATGTGTGTGCTGTTTCAATGCCTAAGCACATTTTTTGATGCATACGCACCCTATGTAAAAAGTGACTAACAGCTAAAAAAGGTGAGTTATGTGTGCACTTCCAGAGAATAAAATACATTCTTGTTTCAACATATGTGCTCCCATTTCGACGTGTGTGCACTTGTTTCAACGGTTGCCCTCTCGGTTCAATGCCTCGCGCGCCCTTCGCTAGAAGTGGTCAAAATTTGAGTTTTGACAAGAATTTCTTCAAAAAGGTTAAATATTTGGTATTTTGTTTTGGCAATTTTGACAGGGCTTCGACTCCTTGAATCCTGCAAGGAACATAAAAACACAACTTCTACCACTAATCTAGTTGAAACAACTACCTAGCTTGAAAAAATGATCTAAAACTTTGAAAACTACTCTAAAACTTTGAAATTAATCTAAAAATCTTGAGAAAATAATCTAAAAGATTTAAAAGTACTCTAGAAAGCTTGAAATGTAAACTAGAACACTTAAAATTAATCTAGGAAACTTGAAATGAAAAAAATTGAAACTAAGTTAAAAATCTTTAAAAAGTGAATGCAATGGGGTATTGTCCCACCGGGTGTGCCAAATGATGACACCCTAGAATCTAAAAAGAAAATTTCACAACTAAACAAGGAAATATAACACCATCTCCATCCATCTAGCCAAGGTTCTAAGTCTAGGAATGTAACATTAAGATAGAAGCTTAAAAGAATGCTTAATTAGTATGAAAACAATACAAAATCTAACTAAACATGCCTACTAATTTGCTTGAATTACCTAACATGGGTCTAAATAGACCTAAGAGGGAAATCAAACGGTTATGGTTTGCTACTCAAAACAAGGTGAAATGGCCCTCCAAATGACTACTTGATCATTTTGGATATCCATTTACTAACCCCATTGAAGGCTTTAAGCAAGGATTAAACTTGGATATATATCATATTTATTATATGAGATGCAAATCAAAGCATAGTGTAAAGTATAAAGGAACAAGGTGCACTCTTTTTATAATTTTCCTTTTGGGAGAAACTTATATTTTGGTGCATGTGGGACTAAAAACCCCAAATTAGATTAGAATTGCTAATCACAATTAGTGAATTACCAAGTGATTAAGAGGTGTGGAGCCTTAATCAACCACTTAGGGTCAACAAGGAGGCTAGGATAATATTTTAAAGCTTGCTGAGATGTTGTGGAGGTGAATGGGGTGATTTTGAGTGGTTGGAAGAGGGGTTTAAGTCAATATTAGGGTATATTGACCAAAACAAGGGCAAAATAGGCTTAATTAGCTAATAAACGCTAATTTTCTATTTTGAAGAGGATTTTGGCTTACGATTTTCTCGTAAAGTGGCATCCTGAATGTGAAAGGGGTTACACAATCAACAAAGTGTTGTTAATTGGATAAAGTGGTAAGAAACATTAGTTAATTAGCAAAGATCACTAATTATAATGGAATTGGCAAGAATGAGAGTGATTCGTGTGCATTTTGGCAATAAGATTGCAAAAGCGGAATTTAGGTGTCTACAATTTCTTTCTCAATTCCCCTTCCTTTGGCACATACATTTTTCTTGAATAACAAAGCAATCCATCCTCCTCAAAAGTGTAGCCATCATACCTATGATCTAGAGGATTTTCTTCTAGCGTCTCCTTGACTTGAAGATAAAATTGATCCGGTAGCACTCGCTTAAAAACTTCTTCCTTGATCTAAGAGTGATCAAAGCGGTAATATACCTATGGGGGATAAGGGTATCAAAAACCCTATTATTTTTTCCTTTGATATAAAAATATCAAAAATCATATTCAACAAAGAATTTTAACCATCTTCATTGCCTAGCATTTAGGTTCACTTGAGTGAAAATATATTTCAACCCCAAATGATCAATCTTTAGTTCAATGGTTTACCTAAGATAAAATTCCTCCATAATTGTAAAGCATGGACTATGACAGATTAATTCCAAATCATGCAGAGCATAGTTCTACTCATGAGGTTTGAGTTTGTGGGATTCATAGGAAACAACTTGCCCATCTTGTATGAGTACTCCACCATAACCATCCCCGATGCATCCGTCACTACTTGTGAAACTTCCATCGTGGTCGAATACTAAGATTTTATTTCAATGTCAACCTATCCTTTAGCACTTGGAAATCATGCTCACATTTTTTGGTCTACTCAAATTTCTTACTCTTATTCTACAAAGAATTAATAAGATTGGCAATATTGGATAATCCAACTACATATTTCCTTTAGTACCCTGTTAATCCCATGAAGCTCCTCACTTTACGAAATTATTTGGTCTCAACAATTCCATAATGGCCTTAATCTTTGCTAGGTCAACTATTATTCTATCAACTAAGATGATATGACCCCGATATCAGTAATTCCTTCACAAAGAAATTACATTTCAATAACTTCACATAAATCTTTTATTACCATAGCCATTCCAAAACCAAGTTCAAATTATGAATATGTTCTTCCTCATTCTGAGAATATATCAAAATATCATCGAGGAAAACAAGAAAAAAATTGTCAAGATAATCATGAAACACATTGTTCATTAAATTCATAAAAGCAACGGTGCATTGGTCAACCCAAAAGGAAAAACTGTGAACTCATAATGTCCATACCAGGTTCTAAAATATTTTGTATGAATACATTCTTCCTTGATTATAAGTTGATGATAACCTTCCCAAAGATCTATCTTTGAGAATATTGTGACCCCTCTCATTTGGTCAAAAATATCATCAATACAGGGCAATGGGTACCTGTTCTTGATTATAGCTTTATTTAGTAACCTATAATCCACACACAACCTTAAAGTACCATCCTTCTTCTTCATGAATATTATAGGTTTTCCCCAAGGAGAAACACTAGGATGTATTAACCCCTTTTCCATTAATTCAAGTAATTGAGACTTAATATCCATTATCTCAAAGTAGTCTTATTTCGATAGAGAAATCAAATTCTCTTTTAGGTGGTAGCCTAGGTAACTCTTTAGGAAATACATCTTGATAATCCCACAAAAATGGATATTCATCCATCATGGGCTCTTTTTCCTCCACCATGTTTGAAATCTTTACAACATAAAGAGTGCATGCCTTTTTGTTAGTCTTCTTGTGTTTCATAACTGATATCTATCTCGAATAATCTCTCTTTTAATTCCTTGTATCATTGTAGAATGTCAATTATCATCTACACTTTCTACTATCTTGGTTAAGCAATCAACCTTGGACCTATGTTGATCTAACCATATTACACATAGGATAACATCATATGATCCTAAAGGTGCTACATACAAGTTTACCTTAGCAAAGTGAAATACGTAGCTTCAATTTTTCCTCAAAGAGATAATGTCTTACCCTAAACTCAACCTTATTTCCATATTGAACAATATTTGAGTTTTCCAAATATCTTGCTCTCCTAAGTAGTTTAGATAATAATATTTGAGAAACAAAATATTTTGTAACACCAATATCTATCAAAATAGTTACGGAAAATCAAACAACATACCCAAAGCTTCTACTGGTGTAGCCTGATGTTCTACCTAGTGATTATTCACCATTGCATGTATCCTCTACTAAAAATAATATCTCTGATCAAGAAGGGTTATTTGTTGTTGGAAATTTCCTTGAGTTTTCCTTGGACAATTATTGGCGTAGTGGTCACCTCCACAAGTAAAACATCCTCCAATTTTCATAATTTTCATAATTGGTGTAGTGGTCACTTGAAGCCATAATTTTCATTCCTTTTATTGAAATTATTGTATGGTTTATTTACTTGGAACCTTTTGGTAATGTTTTCCTTTCTTGTTATCATTTTTCCACTAAGGATTCTTGATGTCTGAAGGGGTGTAGACAAGAACATTTTTACTTATTTTCTTCACAGAAAGTTGTAACCACTTTCATTTGTTGTTCATGTTTGATTACCTTTTCAAACAATACATCCATAGTGGTGGGTTTGTGCACATCTACTTCTCCACCAATAGTGGGATTTAGTCCCAAAATGAATTTCTGAATTCTAAATTTCTCATCCTTCTAGTATTGGGGTACATATTTGAGAAAATAGGTGAACTCCTCCCAATATTCAGTTATTGACATCTCTCCTGACATAAACCTTGAAACTCTATCATATTTTGATCATAAAATAGCTGTGGTAACCACTGCTGTTGGCTAAAAAAATATTTAAATTATTCCTATGATATGGTAGCTCTATCAATGCCAAGCTCCATCTTCTTATTATACCATTGTGATTAAGCTTCTCTAGATAACTGATAAGCTCCCCACAATGCCTTTGTTTCCCCTAGAAAGCCCTTATCTCGAAGTAATTCTCCATCTCATTGAGCCATGACTCAACACCATCTCCTAGGGTGGTTCCATCAAATTTAGGAGGACTAATCCTCTTTATATCCCTTGAAATTTGTACATCTATCTCATTCTTCTTGGCTTCGACCTTTCTTCTTCCTCTTCTTCTTCATTCTCAAAACCCTCTTGGTCCTCACCACCTTTCTTTTTCTCCTCGTACTCCTCGAACATTTTTCTCTAAGGAGGTGATACAATCATGTGTCTCATGAGGGAAACCCATATTTAATCCAATTTATGTTATTGGTCTCCAGTGCCATTAGTTGATCCCGGATCAACATTCATTCTTAATGCGACCCATTATACCTTTTGTAGGAAATTTATTATCGTAGTGAAATTATTGGATTCAATTGTAGAGAACCTAGTTAAAGGTCGCTTTGATACCAAAATGTAATGTTCACTTTGTTAAAATAATCTTAAAGTGGAAAAAAATCTAAAGTTCAAATATTATTAGGTAACATATAAATAACTATGAATATATTTAAATATTGTAACAATACCTCTAAACAATATGAGTTTCAAAACATCCTTTCATTACCATATTTTCAACAAACAAGAAATGATTGGTTAAATGTCATTTAAAATTTATACATTATTTCCCACAATTTTCCATACAAAGTATGATCAAAATTCATTTCATAATACAATGATTAATATCATATTTAATTCATATTCTATATCAAATACATGAGACAACAAGCCTGTCCCTAGCCAAGTACAACCATATGACCATATGTCATAGTACAAGTATTATACTATCAAATCAATATTTCTAGTAGTTCCTATGTACACATGTATATCTCTTTATGCAATTTTTTAGAGGGAGAGAAGAATCAAGTGCTTTTCCTCCAACCACAAAACCTTTCGGTTCCCCGCACTCCTCTCTCAAGTGAGAGAGGCACGATCCTTCACGAGGAAGGATAATAGAGATATTTAACTATCAATAAAGATTAGTAATTTAGAACCATGTGTAATATACCCAATTTACAAAAATATAACCCATCATAAGATCATGACAACCAATATCATCACATGATTCCTGACGAGTACAAAATAAGGATAAGTGAACTTATATTGCATACAACTAGATGCATTAATTTGGCCAAATTTTCCCATCGATGCTAATGTAAGCTAATATTATAGTGTTCAAAAACAAATAATATTTTTCATCGTTCATAACACAACTATCTTGTACACTACTTCCATAATCAACAATCCTCATTAAGAGGCAATACAATCGAACATTTTAAGCAATTTTTTGATTCCATAACCAAAGAGGAAAAACAACCATTCATTCCAATTTTAAATCCATGTTTCCAAATTTATAATAAAAAAGAAATACAACCCACATAAGAATATGAATGTATGCTCATACAAATTCCATAATGTTGTACTAGTATGCATTCATACACTTATAGTATGATAATAACATAACTAGTTTATCATTAAGTAAAACAAAACTTCCTTCTACACATTTACCGATGCACCAAACAACCATCACTTATCTACTATTTTTCAAAAATCCTTCATATGCTATTTCATATTTCACTAAAGTTCTAATGCTTTTAATGTGGTTTAATAAGGAGGAGACTTATGTTATCACACTTGTGGCTTCACCATGAGTGTGATAATGTAAGTCACATTCTAAATACAATCATATCATATTTAAGACATAATAACAACTACATCCTCATGCCCAAACAACAAACAATGATAATAATTACAATATCAAAAATCGAGTTACGAAAATTAAATTTTGGTTAAAATCAAGAAGTTTCTTCACACACTAAGACAATGGTGTAACCTCCTATTTTACATATCCATCATTTTTTTACTTATTTTAAAATAATGTCATATAGCACAACTCGAAATAGGTTTATTTGGCCCAACAACTAGATGTTCAGTCTTTCTTGTTTCTTTCCAATATGTAAGCCAATATGGGTTTGATTTCTAAATCAAATAACAAGTTTGCATAGACCCAAAATAGGTGAAATCAACCCAATAAAGAATGTTATAAATATACAAATATGCATACCTAGAAATGTGTATAATTCAAGTATAAAAAGATCTCTAAAAAACGTATTCACAACCATGCATTTATAACCAATCATGCATACCTAAATGGGTTCCCAAATTGAATTAAAGATAGCTAATCCATATTTAACAATAAAAACATGTACTCCCGAAATGGTAAAACCTCAACAAAGTATTCCCATTTTAACAACAAATATTCCTTCAAAAACACATACTCGAATAGGTATAATTTAAACCAAACATTTTCAATTTAAAACAATTTCTCCTTTAAAAGCGCAGACCCAAAGACGTATTATTTTCAACAAAAATCCCATTTTAAAACAAACATTTTTCCTTTAATAATACAGACCCAAATGTGTATTATTTTCAACAAACAATCCTATTTTAAAACAACAATTTTTATTTTAAAAATGCATACCAAAGTGGGTCTTATTTTCAACAAACAATCCCATTTGAAAACAACAAATTTTCCTTTAAAAATACATACCCAAATGGGGATTATTTTCAACAAACAATCCCATTTTATAACAATATTTTTCCTTTAAAAACGTAGACCCAAATGGGTATTATATTCAAGAAACAATCCCATTAAAAAACAAATAAATTCTTGAAAAACTCATACTCAAATGGTTATTATTTTTAACAAATAATCCCATTTTAGTGCAACCATTTTTATTTTAAAAACGCATATTCAAATGGGTATTATTATCAACAAACAATCCCATTTTAAAATTACAATTTTTCCTTTAAAAACATAGACCCAAATGGGGATTATCTTCAATAAACAATCACATTTTACAACATCATTTTTCCCTTAAAAATGCATAACCAAATGGGTATTATTTTCAACAAAGAATCCCATTTAAAACAACAATTTTTCCTTTAAAAACATAGACCCAAATGGGTATTATTTTAAAAAAACAATCTCATTTTAAACAACAATATTTCCTTTAAAAATACATACCCAAATGGATGTAAAACCATATATTTGTTTTCCAAAAATGCAAACCCAAATGGATGAAATTTCAACCTTTTGCAAAAAAATTTTATAGTCAAACATGTGCTAAAAATATAGACCCAACTATGTAATATTCATACTCTTTGCAAAAATGATTTCACGAGACCAAATAAACTCTAAAAATGCAATCCACAATAATGGGTTTTCAATCATATATTTATTCTCCCAAGAAAACAGAAGAAAAACCATGCCCGAGAAAACACTCTCCAACTTCTTTCTACTAATCTCCTTCTAGATTTCCAATGCTCCAACCTCCAAGTCCAAGAAAAAACTCGTATGCATAATAAAACCAAAAACAAATGAAACGGATTTCCTCCCAATCAGCCTCCTCCATTCTCTCATGCAAACCCCGGTTCAAATTCCTTTTCCCCATTTTTTCTTGTTCCAAAACCACACGTATACCCCAAATGATGTCCATTTTACACAAAATTAAAAAGCAAACACTTTCTATTAATTCTCTCTTCTAATGCATTTTCCAAATGGGTGCATGTTTTTAATTAAAACCAAACAATTTTCCATTTATTCCCCACTTTGATATGTATTCACTTAGTACATGTTTTATATTTAAAACAATTAAAATTAAAAAACAACATTTATCTCCCCTCTTACTTAGCTAACCACCGAGTTAAAGCTCCATGCAATGTGGCCAAGTATATATGCACGAAAACTGAAAACAATAATATAATGAATAATATATATTGTATTATTTCAATAAACATGTTGGGGTCAATTTATGCGTAGACCATTCCACTATAACGATAAATTCAACATAATTCATAATAGATAATTTATAATGCCAATCAACCATCATCTGCACATAAGAGAGTATAACACATAAACATGGTCCATTTATCCTTGTTATGTTTTCCGACTTATCCATAAGTCTAATAAATTACCTATAAAAGGAATAAACCTTCACTCACAACATCACGTTAATAGAGATGTATGATTGATGAATTATGAAGATGAAGTTTAGCCACATTAGTATAATCTTCTTATTGTCTATCAACATCAACTCGATTAGACAAAAACAAGTAAAGCATAAAGAAGTCACACATCACACAAATAAACTAAATGATACCCGATCCCGTGGTGTGTTTGGTTCTCATTACCTTCATTGTTTTAAGTTCAATACCTCGATCTAACAACCTCTCTCTGATGATGCCCTCCCTCACCATCTCAATGAGGGTGTACCTTCTCCTGCATCCACCTCATATCATCAAGAAGATAGTTAGTCTAAATTATTAAAATTCAACATAATCATAATAAACATGCTAATTTTTGCATTTGAAAATGATCATAAAAATTGATTATACAAATTAAGAATGTCATTTTAATCATCATGATTAATCAAGTATTGAATTTTCAAATCCAAATAGGAGGGATGTGATAGTAAAAAATCAAAATTTCTAATTTACCTTATAACACTTCTAATTGCATTGTGCTCCTTTGCTAATACAAACACCTACACTCTATCCCCACTTTTACATCTTGATATATCTTTCCTAACTTTCTTATTCTTACACACTGATGTTTTGTCAAACCTAAAGTTTACATGCATAAGACCACTTAAAGTATGCTTTTCAATGTGCAAAGTTTCGAGATTTCATTCACCACATCCATGTTCAAAACCATACTACTAAGTCGGGATGTGAAATATGGCCATTTCTGACCTATACAGTCTTGGACAGAAACATGTTCTAACTCTAATTTATAAGCAATAATATTTTTTGGGTATTTTAATCTTCTTAGGTCATTCTTGTTATGATAATTTATTTTAAGAACCATATATAAGCAAGTTAACATCACCTCATTTACACATCTCACAAGCATATATAAATTCACTTGGCACACTCATTGCAATACTTAAAAATGAAACTCAAGGCTCCCAAAATCTACCTAAATTTTATTCAAACCTAGTAGGGAAACCACTAATATAGTTTTGAAGCACTCAATCAGTCAAGGAGTCTAGTTTCTCTCACTTCTAAGCACACTAGTATCCATACTTAAAAGTATTAACAAGAGCACAATCCTCTTAGGAATGTTCAAAATGGTCTAGGTTTGTAATTAGTTGCATTAATATATATGTTACACATTAGGTAGAGAAATATTTGTGGTTTGAGGCCTCTTATAAGTAGTACCGACATAAGTGGTGCATGAATTACACTTACACCCAAACACTAGTTTCTTCTTGTAAGATCTTCTACCATTGTTATGGTTTGAGTGTGATTCAACATATTACAAATGGTTTTAGGATTGTGTGATGCTTAGGTTTTGACAGAGAAATGCATTTTTATGCCACCAAATTGTAGATAAATTTGCAAAACAAAATAGAAAATAGGTCCAAGATCGTACAAAATGTCTTGGATCATACAATTAGTCATGATAGACTTTTATGGTCTTGAACCATGAGGTTTTCTAGTGAAAGTCTCTAGAACAAAGCATGTTATGTTTATGTAATCCCAAATTCTCCTGTCTATTTATTCAAATTTCTCCTACACAGTCCTATGTAGCTAATTAAATCTTCCTCCTTGTGTTTTCAATCTTGAAGCATTATGTAATAATTGATTACAAACACCAATACATTAATCTAATATTGCATAGTTAATGTGGGCAGTTAATTAATCAAAATAACTCTTAGTTTTATACCTTACATTCCTTTTTTAGTATTTTGCATTCCATAAAATTATTTAAAAGATGATAAAATATTTAAAAAGGTGTAAAAATTTGTGAACCCGACTCTTGAATTCAACATTTTTGGCTCAAATATGATTTTCCTAGGGTTTATTATATTATTTCATTATATGCTTCTTTAGGCCTTCCCCCATATTTTTTATGAATATTAATGGATTATTCTAGTGGTTCCACTATATCCTTTAGTGACTTCATTCAAATTCATCCCGTATGTGAGGACATCATTTATGAGGCCTTTCAAAAAAATTGATTCATCCTCACACATCTGGTCATCATGTAAAACATGTTCTTCGGGAAGCTTTCTCTTTTGATCGGGATAATGGTCCTCCTTTCACTCTTCCCTAGGATGTTATTAATATAAAATCTCCCATATTTGTGCAAGTTGTAATACATACTACATTGGTCAAATGTGTTCTTATTTACAATACATCAGGTCTTAATATTTGCATCATTTCTTTACTTCATCATTTAGGTATTTCTATTGAAGATTAATCCCTTTATACTACACACAATAGTGACCTTAAAAATACACTTTGTCAAATACTCATCTAACCCATTACTATCAGTCCTAATATACTTGACACTTTATGTTATGTTTCCCCAATAAACCTTGTTACAATATTCTCCTAGGGAAACCTTGGTTACATACCATGAATATATCCATGTACCTACTGGTTTATGGTTTTATCATCAAGGTTGTAATTATGTTTTCCTAGGGAATATATCCCCTTTATATTTAATGTCACACCTCAATGAAAATTTACGTGTTTACCTTATGTTCCCCACATTATGTTTAAATGATTACTTGAGAGAAAACTTATGTCTTTCCCTCCACCACTTGAGGTTGATGTGAGTAAGCATCATAGTAAAGGTTCTAATGCTAATGCTTATTGTGATTATCATATATGCATTTCCCACCTCACTAATTGATGTATTATTCTTAAAATTGTTTTAAAATATCTAATTGATGAAAATGTAATTGAATGGGATGAGCCCACTAAATCCTATAAACCCTCTAATGATATTACCCGCTTAAAAACATCCCATGATCCACACACTAATAAGAACAATGTCAAATATAATTTAGATGAACCTCATAATTTTCATATAGTAACACTACCAACTCATTATGGCCCCTCCTCTAATGTAATTATTCTTATTGCATCTCATACTCTTCCTCCCATTGTTACTTCTACTATACCTATGAGTCTCGAGGAAGCCCATATTCTTCTTCAAAATGTTATAATGACCATGCCTTTCACATTTTTACTAGGAATAAATCTTGAGACATATTTAATGATATTACAAATCTTAATACAAATAATTGTATATCTACTTCACTTGATCCTATTGTGCAACCCCTATTAGGCATCTCTTCTCCAATAGCTCATATTAGTTTCCTCTCATGTACCTTGATAGTGAATGTCTCTAATATCATGGTTTAACCTAATATTGTTTCACCTCCTATCTCCATATTTCAGAACATCACCTTGTTCCTTTGTTACCACACATACAAATCTCACAATATTCAATGATATATTATCTCATCCTAACATTGATACAACTCTTTAAAAAATGCACCATCTCCCTCATGTTGTATCATCCTCTCCTTCTTCAAATCACACATCAAATATATTAATTTACTCAATCATTCCTACATAAGTCCCATTACCACCCACCATTAGCTCAAATAAGATTCCTTCAAGTCCTCCTTGGTTACATTTCCTTCAGATTCCATGTGTATCTTACACCAATGTTTCTCAATTACAAGAGGTATTCATAAGCCTCCATAAAGGCCCTCTAATTTCCATATTATTCCTCATGATCCTCATCCTTCTAGGATTATAGATAATTATTTTCACACAAATGTCATCTATAGTGGATCTCAACGTCTAAGGATTCCCGATAGGGATTATAGTGCACATCTTATCTATAGTGGCTCTCACTCTTCCAATCCTCCTCATAATTCTACTTTATCACATATTGCCTCTCATCAATCTAGTCTAACTCATTCTCCTCATAAGATCTATTTGGCACATATTACTACTGTTGTACTAATTACATATGAGAATCCCTATTTGGAACTATTGAGGCCCACACCTCCCATTTCTTATAGATTTGCTTCACCTCCTCATGATGCTCTCATTGGTTAGCTCTTGTGATACCCCTCTCTAGCACATAGCTACTGTTATCCAAAATAACTCCCCTAGTTATATTGAAACATTACATCCCCATTCTGTCTTTAAAGTTCAAACATTATAGGTTGCGTGCACTCTAGTTGTTTCCTATGCACATTTCTTGATTGCAATTATTTTGCATGCGCTTACGTGCCTCTCCTACTTCTTCCTAGACCTTGATGGTCCTATTTATCCCTCATGCACAACTTCCATGTGATTTCACCTTCCTTCCCATTCCTATATCTTCTTCCATTCTCCCTTTGTGTGCACTCTGTCGTGCTCACCTTATATACCTCACTTTGTACAACCTTCATGTGCACCCGCTAACTTTCCTTCCAATTTGGCTAAGTCCCCTCCATGATTTCACCGGCTACTTCTCATTTGAATACTGCACTCTACCCACATACTTGGATTCTTCTCGTATGCACCTTGTCTTCCCACTTCCGCATGTACCCTTCTAATGCACCCATCTTCTACATTCTTTCACCTCTCACATGTGCATGCACTAAGTGCACTTTCCCACGCCGAGTCATTGTGCCACACCAATAATTGTTAGATTGAGTATTTCTCACACAACCTATCAAAGCACACACATAGGGCACTCGATCCTTGTGATGAATCATTATGTGACACATGGTAGAATAGACAAAACAATGAACAGTCACCTAGATCCTTCAGCTAATCGGGAGCGCACCACGTCTCTTACGTGTTTAGTTTTTATTATATATTTTAGATCGTCATAAATTCCACTACAAGACTTAGATTTAGGCATTTTTGGTAATATGCTGATGTGGGCTACACTCTAGATCATTCAAAATCAGATTTTGGTGGGATTTAGTAGGTGAGAAACATGGAAATGCATTTCAAACCATTAATGCATGACTTCAATCACCCAACCACTCAGATTTGATTCAATTTTCCCTCTTTCCTTATTCCGAAAGCAAGATAAACATGAGGAGGCACATCTAACATCATTCACGAGGCATTCAATTCTTGATGTTGGTGGTTGGATTTTAAATCAAATTTTCCCTTTATTTCTTCTCCTTTTCTCTCCTTCTTCTATTTATATTGGGATAAGGCTCATTGTAAAAGGTTGGACCCCTTTAGTTTGCCAAGGGCTTTGATTCTTTACATTTTAAGTTGTAGGCCTTCACATCTGGCTCTCTACATGTGGATATCAGCCTCATCTACCATTGTTATCTGTGAATTATTTGGAAGAAATAATTCTTATTTTGTGGATATTCTATACTATATTTTAAATTTTATTGCATCTTCTTGACTCTCCTTGCATTGTTCGTTTGATGTGCATTATCTACATCCCATGCAGGTACCTTTTCTTAATGTGATCTATTAAAATGAGTGTGTGAGTGTATTTCAGACCATGACACAAGTGTTTTTCCTATCTCGCATGCATTCTCCTTCATTTCCACTTAAAGCTAACTGTCTCCATCCCCTCTTTCTCGGTGTTATCGAGATCCTTTAGTTTAGGTTTCCATTTTATGCACCTCATTCTCACCTAGGTCCTTTGGAATTGTAGAGTAGTGATGGGTAGCTACACTTACCTTCCTAGGACTAGTTTTAGCAAGAGTAGAAATAAGTAGAGGAACTAGCCTTCTTTGGAGGTCTGTCTCAAGTGTGAAAGGTCCCTTAGCATGGAAAAATCCCCATGTTGCCTCAAAACTCCATTTCATCCATATATTGGATGTGTGTGTAACCTAGTGATATACAACCTTTGGAGGCTTGTTTCAACACATATGGAGAATCTCAAATCTCATATTTATGATTTTTAACAGTCTAGTGCCTTTTTCATGAGAAGGATACATGCCATACAAAGTACATCAACTCAAGATTCCAATGAGTACCTTCAGATTTCTCCAAGAAGAAGAGGCGGAAAACAATCGTGCATGCATCTCCATCCCAACACGTTGTGCACTTTCTACACCACCTCCTTTTAGGCCTTCCTTATAGCCTACTAGAATTCTTAGCCCTATCATTATGGTAGAGAAACAAGTAAATAAACCATATGTTAATTTTTTTGTAGCAGTCCTCTTGGTCTTAATGCCCGAATCCCATTCCAAAGATCTCGCACTTAAGAGTATCCCTTTCTTCACTAGGGAAAATTAGACCACTCCAGTAGACCATATTCAATACATATTTGATGTCTGTGCTATCCACCAAATTGTTGAACAAGATGTGGTTGTTAGGCTATTAGCTTCTTCATTCAAGGGAAGAGCATTGTAATTGTTCGTGATTCTCGTGATAGGATCAATCATTAATTGGAATCAGTGGGACAACCATTTGCAATCAGTTTGGAGAAAAGTCATATAACATATCCTTGCTTGAATAGTTGACAACCATAAAAGGGCTCCTAATGATATTATGACAGATTTCAATTTCAGATTTCAAGACCCGAGAGAGAATTCCACCCTTGTAAGACCAACTCCATAAGCTACTTTCCTTTACTTTTTAGGGATTTAAACTCTTATATTACTATCATGATCCAATATATGGGGGTGAAACATTTTTGAGGGCCTATGTATTGGACATTAGGGCTGAACATTTTCTAATACAAGAAGGAAGTTATCCCCTAGATCGCTCGTGCCCTTGTTTCTAGAAATGCCTAAGGGGCCTTAGCCTTTATTTCTCCTATTCTTGAGTAGAAAACCCAGCCCACTACCTCCACATCCTATTCTCCCACACAACAAAATGATGATGAAGAAATGAAGACCTTGATTAAAAATTGTCTAATAAAGTTATATCTTCGAAAATTAGCAGCACAAGCCTTCGAAACAATTCTAATGAAGGATATAATCAAATTCATTACCCCTTTATAAATCAATATCCAGATCAAATATATGGGTAGAGTCAACAAAATGATAAATGGAATTCTAATGTGCACCTTCCTCTTTAGATAGTTACCCCTACACAACCCCTTCCAAAGGTGCCAAAGCATGATCGAGAACTTGTTTCAATTTAGAATAATTTAGTCCAAGAGACAAAGTGGTGCTTCCTTGCAAAATGCCTCATATCTAGTAAAGTTGCACTAATGTCTTACATGCGCAGCCAATAAGATTTGAAATGCTTCAACTAGTGAGGCCTAAAATAGTGCACACAAACCTAAAAATGAATAAGTTCCATAAGTTATCCATGAGGTCAACCTTGTCTTCTTTGGTGTGGATGACTTCTACACAATGAACTAAGCTATGGATAGTGTAAATGGGTTACGTGAACATGTCACCAAAAACACAAGGTAAAATAGAAGAATTATTTTCTCTAGTGTGCAACTTACCACTCTTGCCACACAAGTTGATCCTCAAAAGAAAATAGATACAACTCACCTCCAAGCATTAAAGGACACTAAAACATCTAGCAATCATGGCGCACAAACTTTTGTGCGTGAGGTCCCATGTAACCCTCCAACTAAAGTTACGTATACCCCTCTTTTGGTTGGTAAATCTAATTGCTAAAATAAGGATTTTGGATTTAATGTAGCTAGTAAAAATAATAGAATAAAAGATGTGAAATTTAAGGTAAGTGATAGCAGTATTTATTTAATATTTAAATTAAATGCAATAAATGAAATAGTAGTGATTAGGGTACTAACCTGAAAAGTACTTACCTCGCCGTGTTTTAGACCGTGATGATTGACATACGAGACATGGTAGAATGTAAATCCGTGACTAAGAAAATTACATCACATGGGTTTATGTTTATCTTGGGGCACCTAGGAGAGGATTGGGGCACTGTGGGCACCACAGGTGTGTAGTTTAGGCACTCGGACTAAAAGAAAGCTCAAGATATGGTTCTAGAAGTATCACAAGTCATCTATAAGACCTTTTTCTTGATCATTATATTGTCACAATATCCTCGCCCATGTCGGTGGAGTGATGTTATGAAGATCTACCTACAAAACCCATACAAAGCATCAAATCCCTAAAAAGAAAGATGTAAATGAAGGGGACATAATGGCCTTAGCTACCATAATGGTGGAATTACAACTACACACTACACTACATTCTAGACCCAATGTAGTTTTATGTTCTTTTGTGTGCAATTGTGTGCCTAGGGTGCCTAGCGTCAATGACAAGAAGTGGGGAGCAATAATTAGATGTAAAATGCAAATGGTTTATGGAATAACAATAATACAACCCTTTTCCCCCTATGCTTGTTTGATACAGATGTAGAAGATTCCCAAATATAGTTATTTTCCTTAGTAGTAGCTAGCTCTTGATAATAGATAGTCCGCCCATAATGTGGTGAGTATGTTATGTTTATATAGGGATCTCTTGCTCAAATTTCGACACTAATGGCCTAATATGCCAACTAACACATAGGTGAATGAGACCATAAAACCATAGAGACCGACCTCGAACAACAAAATTAAATGCAAACATGACGGCAATTAGGCAATCAAAAATCAAGGACCGGGGCACCCATGGACACCCCCAGTATAACCCTAGGCACCCTAGTTAGGGACTAGAGATGAAAAATGACCAAATTATGACACTTAATACTTACTAAAAGATGACCAAAACTATGTAGAAAACTGATGACTATGCAAGACAAATGACAATGATGACTAAGTGACGAAAAGGACTAGGGGATGAGCCATTAGTGAATACTTTTCTTACGTGAGATTCATAGATAAAATAACATACTTGGAGGTAAAAATGTAATAGTAAGTACATGATTTTGTGACTACGCAAACCTTTGCGGAACTCAAAGCTCTTGTCTCCATGCAGACAGTCGAAAATAGAATTTTTACCTCAAATACAAAATTCCATGGACCTTCCAGATTAAAATTGTGAACCAAATGAAAAATACAAATGTAAATATCATAATGTGGGACACCACAGCAATTCCATCTCAACGTGACCTATTGCATGAATCTCGGCACAACTCCCACAAGTTAATATAGTTATCTAAAAACATCATGTTGTTGTCAATATTTATCAAGTAGGGAGAAAGAAAGTAAGAAATTTTTAAAACCCCACCTTTCTATATGTCCCTTATAGTGGGAAAACATCTTGTGCACAATTATATGATTGATTCGAGGCTAGTTCTTTTATTATGCCAAAGAAAATTGTTGATGTCCTAGGTCTTGAGTACACCCCCATGTCTAAAGGAGTCTTGTAACTTGATGGATAAACTGCGCCACTACTCTTGGAATTATCAAGGATATGGAGTTAACCCTCTATGCATGTCTAAGCCTCACTATAACCCAAGATGTGTCAATCATTGACCCACCTCCTTTGTTTTCCCTTTTCCTATCAAGAAATTTTACCACCAAGGTTGGTGGATACTTGTTTTCGGATTGGTCTCATATGTTACGAGAACAAGGTATGGTACCCGGTTTACCATATAAGCCGAGCCCACATTTTCATATCATGTTGAGTCATATAACCCATCACCTCTCCAAGTCAATTGCTGATTCAAGAAGGCCAAGAACTAGATTTAACTTCAAAAGAACAAGCTATTCCTCCTCATGTAACTGATCATTTGTTAGATGAATGGGCCAATAAGTGTTATTAATTTGACCCTTATAACGTGGCTCTTGAATCTTGTGAAACTGGTCTTGGTATATATTGCATTCTTGAAGAAAAATGTGTGTTGCCTACCACGCTCAAGAAAGAACGAGATGACCATTCTTCTGGACTTTGAAAATGTATTTTGATGGCTACGAAGCATAAATGGTTCAGTGTAGGTGTTTTTCTCATTTCTCTAAAGAATGAGAAGTTATTCTTTGTGTACATTTTGTAATTTACATGCTCCAACAATGTAGCATAGTATGATGCATTGGTGCATGGTCTTCCTATTTATGAAAATAAATAGATCAAGGTGCTTTCAGATTTTGGGGACACTGAGTTGGTTATCCATCAGGTCATGAAAAAGTGTGCAACAAAGAATAATATTCTCAAAGATTATAAACATAGAGTTTGGGGCCCCTATAGATATTTGATTCTCTAAATTTGCATACACTACTAAGAAATATGAACAAAGAATCATATCAAATGGTTGTGCTTGATTCACAGCTTATCACATGTTGAGGATTTTATCCAAGGTAGTGCACAACACATCAAGATGGTGATCAGGCCATCTATTCTAGATAATGAAACCAACTGGCAAGTGTTTGAAAATGATGCAAGTGTTTGAGTTCTCTTCAAACATGCAAGCTGACTTGCATGATAGCTATGATGACCAAGTGATCTAGCTAAAGACAAAAAAGTTTCCTAAAGGGTTGGTCACCTTAGAGAAAATGTTCATCCCTGATGATGAGTTCAAGGGTGAAGAAAAATATGTGTGCGGTCAAGAAGACTTTACTACAGTCACTATTGTGCGTGGCAAATAGTTTCTTCTTGGGAAAGATTACACAAAAATGAAAAGTAGGACTTTGTTTCTATCTCAAAAATACAACGACATCTTCTCGTGGAAGTAAGAAGACCTAAAAGGATTTGATCCAAGTATCAAGCCAATTAAACAAAATCGAGGCCTAGTAAATCCAAAGATAGAGACCCTCATGAGGAAAGATTTATCCAAACTCATTGAGGAAAAGATAATATTCCCAATCAAGTACTCTACTTGGGTCACGAATCTTGTTCCAGTGAGCAAGAGTAATGGTGAAATCATACTCTGCGTTGATTTCAAAGACTTAAATAAGACATCCTTGAAGGATCATTATCCTTTTCCTTTTATGGAGTAGATTATGCAAATAGTGACTAGCATGAAAATATTTTCCATACTATATGGGTATTCTTATTTCAATCATATTATAGTCAAAGCAGAGGATTAATTCAAAATGACATTTATGACTAAATGAGGAACATACACATATCAAAAGATGTTGTTTGGTCTTTTAAATATAGGTACAACACTCCAGTGAGACATAAACATTACCTTTAAAGGATGTATCAATGAATTCATCCTAATTTACTTGGATGACATAAGTGTATTCTCAAATCACAGTGTGGATCACATGATGCATCCGGAAAAGGTATTTGAGAGATGTAAATTTATTTGGGTATCTCTTAACCCCAAGAAGTTAAACTTTGATGTTGTGTAGGGAAATTTGTTTGGCCATGTGGTCTCAAGGTATGGCATTTCCATAGATCCCGAGTGTGTATCATCCATCCTTTCTCTTTCTTTTCTAATGCATAAGAAAGCCTTGCAATCATTCATAGGAAAGGTCAATTTTTATATGAGATTCATTCCTAATTTTGTAGGAGTGTGATGAGGGTTGTCAATCCTCTTCATTAATAATTTCAATCTAGGGCTGGTGTTCGATGGTTATATGTAAAACGAGAAAGAAATATTTGGAAAAACCTCCATGAAATAAAATCCAAAATTGCATTAATTGAAAATCACACTTGCAAAAATTAAAATCACACTTGCATAAAAGAAATCACACTTGTAGAAATGAAAGCACACTTGCATAAAGGAAATTTCTGAATTGGAAATAAATCAAATAAAACACCTATAGGTTCACAACAAACTGAATGAAAATGAAGATTACAATACAAGGAGAAAAACAATACAACAAAATGATTATCACAGAAAAAGGAATAAACATAAACATAAATTATTACAATAAAAAAACAAAATACACAGATCCATCTTCCTTGGAATGAGTGGCCAACTCATTCCTTGGAAGAGGATTTAAATCATGCTTCCAAGATATTAATTCAAAACTTCATAATATTGGAGAGAAAAGAACATATTTTCATTGATTGGTAAAAGATTACATATAAGAGTGTGGAAGGTTGCATTTATAATTCATGCATCCAACCAAATCCTCTTTTTGAGGAATACAATATGATCTTCTCTTTATTATAATTTACTTAGTCAACACACCAAGAACTAACTACCTATTCTTGGTGGATTTATTCAAAGCAATAAATCCTAAAAAAACTTGACTACAACCATCCACTTATCATGGAGAATATTTCTACAACTCATCCCTTTAATCTAGGAACACAAAGTGGGAGAGTACTTATTCAACATTCCTAATACTATTCTAGTATTTGCTCATCCTTGAAACATGGAGAGAAAATGGATGAGTTCTTAGTCCGTGACTTTGAATTCTTCTTGGAATGCCACATGCATGCATGAATTTGGATTGACACATGTTTGGATCTTTATTCTTAGTTGATGACTTGGAAGGAAAGAGTGGGTTGAATAGTTAAGCGCTCCTTTACATTATTTTAGAACAAATCAAAAGAATTTCACTAGATGGGCATTTCAATAGCTGCGCTTGGTGTTTCCATACATGTGTAAGTTTTCCACAACAAAAATATAACAAATATATATGAATAGCTGGGATTTCTATATCTGCATGAAGAATTTTGGTAGCTTCGATCTATGAACTTGGAGTAGAGTTGCTTATGACCTATTTTCTACACACTATTGCATTCCAACTTTTAGAAGAAATATCAGAAATAACAACAATTAGATTGCAAATAGATTCCTAAAAAGATGATAAGATAAATCCTATATTCTACCTCAAATATGCTATCCGTTATTAAAACTACATCTAAATTCACTTGAAAGCTTGATTTTAAGAGAGATAATAAGAGTGCTATTTGGTGATATAATGAGACATATTTTAGACTCATCATTTCCACAACACTTAACTTCTTGCATGCCCTTGTGCAAGCTACTAGTCTTCTGTAGAATCTGATTTTTCAATAGTTTTGTATCTTTCACATTATCTTCTCCTCTTTTCATGATAATAACAAACTGAGATTTCAAGAAGTAAAATTTTTACTTCTTTCTTATTCATGCTCTCATGAGGTTTTTTTAAATAATGTAGAGAGATTTTTTTCTACACTTAGCTCTTTATTTTCTCATGCATTCTTCAAAATATTTGAAGAGAGTGAGTCTCCCCCATAGTTTTTTTTGTGCACGACCTCATGCAAACTATTTTTTCTTTTTAATTCAGCAGCTTATAGATCCCAATTGCTCTAAATTAGAAAGACATCATCTACATCATTTTCTTTATTACTTGACTTGATCAACACATGTAGATCTTGAAAAATTCTCTCACTTTTTATCTTTTTTTATGCTTTCAAGAAGTGAATCTATTTGTAATTAAAACAAAAATAACAATATTCAAGAATAGAAAAATAGAAGTTACCATACCATACTCAATAGTTATCCTTGTTTTCATCATGTTGTATAGCTGTGATTTCCATCTGCAAATGAAAAAATAAATGGATATGAAGTCAAGGCATCTACAACATAAAAATTTCAGTAGCAAATAATTTCATCAACCAAGTCGGCATAATAGAGGGAGTCATATGGATCCAAGAAAGACTTTGAAGTGTAATTTTTTTCTTTTTCTTTTTAATAATTGGCCAGCTAGTAAATTGGTTTTCTAACCAATCACTATCCTTTTGAGAAATGTCAACATGATGGAAAATTAGAAGCAATCTTCCAGAGTGTCTGCAACATCCAACTAGTTTAGAAAGCTGATTTAGAAATTGAGAAACAATGGTAAATTGTTCTGGGAAATAGAATGGTTCAGGGACTTCTTCATTTATTGGAAATGAATAGTTTATTATGAGAGGTTGTGGGTATGATCCCAGAATACAAATGGTATGTTGGAATTTCAATTAGCATATATTGGTTGAGCTAGTATTTTCTACAATCATGAGAAGGATTAACATTGACTACAAAATATCGGAGGAATTTTTGGTGGTTCCAGAAGTTGGGAAAATGAATTTTTAACAAAAATGAGACAGAGAGGGTAGCATGGAATGAATCAGGTACTGAAAATGAGGAGTATGAGAAGAATACATGCATGCATCATAAGGATTTTTAATAATAAATAATAAAGAAACAATCTTTGACATGTTATTTTTTTAGCGGCGTGCACTCAACTACGATATCTTGGTCATTTTTGAACAAAAATGAGTGATTCAAAAGGATATGGAAATATCATATCATGTATAACAAGACACAAATATGGAAATCGATCTATTTCTATATGATCTACGAGAATTTTGCATAAGAAAATGCTGCTCAAAACAGTCTTCAACATGTTATTTTTTTAGTAGCTTGTAGTAAAATTGTGATATCTTGGTTGTTTCTCAACAAAATGAGTAATTCAAAATGATCTGGAAATCTTAGATCATGTAGAATAAGACCCGATATCATTTGAGATACTTATTTTTGAGTCATGACAAGTTTTCATCTAGAAAATCTGCTATTTTCACATAAAAAGCCTTAAATAAGTTGAATATTTTCTTTGACCTCCTCTACAATGGCTCATTTATTTTTGCATTTGTCCTCCCAATTTTCTTGCACAGATAATCCACAAAAATATTTTTCTCTGTTAACCTGCAAAAATTTAGTTTTTTTTTACGTTTCTTACATGCATGAATTGGTATTTAATCTTTATAGAAGTAACAATACATGCAAACAATAAATATTTTAGAATAAGAAAACCTCATTACATGAAAATAATAAACATGAAATGATTTTTCCATTTTATTGAGGGGGTTGTTTTGGAAATCTCCAATAGGTTTCTAAATCTAATTAAAGAAATAAAATTTAATGTATTTACAGAAAGGAAATGTTAATCTATTTTGCAGAAAATAAAAATTTAAAGAAACTGCCACCAAATACTTCATGTCTCAAAGTTTTCTAAGAGTTATTCTACTATCACTAGAATATTCTTTTAGAAAATTCCGAGTCTCCTAATAACACCACAATCCCTAACAATGGCACCAAAATGATGAGGGTCATCAATCCTCTTCATTAATAATGTCAATCCAAGGTTGGTGTTTGATGGCTATATGCAAAAGGAGAAAGAGATCTTTAGAAAAAACTCCTTCAAATAAAACCCAAACTTCCATAAATTGAAAATCACACTCACTTAAATGGAAAATCACACTTGCAAACATTAAAATGACACTTGAATAAAATAAATCACACTTGCATATAGGAAAGAACACTTATATAAAGAATTTTTTTGAATTGGAAATAAATCAAATAAAACACCCGCAGTTCACAACAAACCGTATGAAAATAAAGATTACAATACAATGAGAAAAACAATACAATAAATTTATTATCACGAAAAAGAAATAAACATAAACATAAATTATTACAATACAAAAACACAAATACATAGATCCATCTTCCTTGGAATGAGTGACTAGCTCATTCCTTGGAAGAGGATTTAAATCATACTTCTAAGATCTTAATTCAAAACTTCAAAATATTGGAGAAAAAAGAACATATTTTTATTCCTTGGTAAAAGATTACATATAAGAGTGTGGAAGGTTGCATTTATAATTCATGCATCCAACCAACTCCTTTTTTTGAGGAATACAATTTGATCTTCTCTTTATTCTAATTTACTTAGTCAACACACCAAGAACTAACTACCTATTCTTGGGTGGATTTATTCAAAGAAATAAATCCTAAACAAACTTGACTACAACCATCCACTTATCGTGGAGAATATTTCTACAACTCATCCCTTTAATCTAGGAACATAAAGTGGGAGAGTAGTTATTCAACATTCCTAATACTATTCCACTATTTTCTCATCCTTGAAACATGAGAGAAAATGGAGGAGTGCTAAGTCCATGACTTTGAATTCTTCTTAGAATGCCACATGCATGCATGAATTTGGATTGTCACATGTTTGGATATTTATTCTTAGTTGATGATGTGGAAGGAAAGAGTGGGCTAAATACTTAGGTCATCCTTTACATTATTTTAGAACAAATCAAAATACTTTCACTAGTTGGGTGTTCCCGTAGCTGCGCTTGGTGTATCTGTAATTGCATGTAATTTTTATGTAGAAGAAATATAACAACAATCTATGAACAAATAGGATTTCCGTAGCTGCGTGAAGACTTTCGGTAGCTTCGATCTATGAACTTGGAGTAGAGTTGTTTATGATTTGTTTTCTACACACTATTTCATTCCAAATTTTAGAATAAATATCAGGAAATAACAACAATTAGATTACAAATAAATTCCCAAAAATATGATAAGATAAATCCTATATTCTACCTCAAATATGCTATCTATTATTAAAAATGCATCTAAATTCACTTAAAAGGTTGATTTTAAGAGAGAGAAAAAGAGTGCTATTTGGTGATATAATGAGACATATTTTGGCCTCATCATTTTCCCCACACTTAACTTCTTGCATACCCTCATGCAAGCTATTGATGTTCCTATAGAATTTGATTTTGTCAATACTTTTGTATCTTGCACATTGTCTTCTCCTCTTTTCATGACAATAACAAACTGAGATTTTAAGAAGTAAAATTTTTACTTCTTTCTTATTCATGCGCTCATGAGTTTTTCTTAAATAATGTAGATAGATTTTTTTCTACACTTAGGTATTTGTTTTCTCATGCATTCTTGAAAATATTTGGAAGAGAGTGAGTCTCCGCCACACTTAGTTTTGTGCACAACCTCATGCAAATTGTTTTTTTCTTTTTAATTCAGTAGCTTATAGATCCCAATTGTTGTAAACCAGAAAGACATCATCTGCATCATTTGCTTTGTTACTTGACTTGATCAACACATGTAGATCTTGAAAAAATTCTCTCAATTTTTCTCTTTTTTTATGCTTTCGATAAGTGAATCTATTTGTAATTAAAAAAACAAATAACAATATTCAAGAATATAAAAATATAAGTTACCATACCATACTCAGTAGTTATCCTTGCGTTCATCATGTTGTATAACCATGATTTCCATCTGCAGCTAAAAAATACATAGATATGAAGTTAAGGCTTCAACAACATAAAAATTTTCAGTAGTAAATAATTTCATCAACCAAGTCGGCATAATAGAAGCAATCATATGGATCCAAGAAAGACTTTGCGGTCCAATATTTTTTATTTTTTTGTTTTTTTTTTGTTTTTTTTTCTTTTAATAATAAGCCAACCAAGAACTGGTTTTCTAACCAATCACTATCCTTTTGAGAAATGTCAACATGATGGAAAATCAGGAAGTAATCTTTCGATTTTCTGCAGCATCCAACCAGTTTAGAAAGTTGATTTAGAAATTGAGAAACAATGGTAAACTGTTCTGGGAAATGGAATGGTTCAGGGACTTCTTCATTTATTGGGAATGAATGGTTTATTATGAGAGGCTATGGGTATGATCCCAAAATACAAATGGTATGTTGGCATTTCAATTAGCATATATTGGTTGAG
Organism: Taxus wallichiana var. yunnanensis; assembly: GCA_018340775.1. NCBI lineage: Eukaryota > Viridiplantae > Streptophyta > Pinopsida > Cupressales > Taxaceae > Taxus > Taxus wallichiana. The sequence goes on along the minus strand of CM031238.1, from coordinate 263,389,317 downwards.
CCAAAGTATTTTCTATAGTCATGAGAAGGATTAACATTGACTACAAAATATAAGAGGAATTTTGGTGGTTCCAGAAGTTGGGAAAATAAATTTTTAACAAAAATTGAGACAAAGAGGGTAGAATGGAATGAATCATGTACTTAAAATGAGGAGTATGAGAAGAATACATGCATGCATCATAAGGATTTTTAAAATAAATAATAAAGAAAAAAATCTTCAACATGTTATTTTTTTAGCAGTGTGCACTCAAACTACGATATCTTGGTCATTTCTTAAAAAAATTGAGCAATTAAAAAGGACATGGAAAGCTCATATCGTTTAGAACAAGACCCAATTTTTTTTTGAGCTATTTCTAAATAGCTATGAGCATTTTGCATCAGAAAACATTGCTATCAAAACAGTCTTCAACATGTTTTTTCAGCAACATGTTGTAAAACCGTGATATCTTGGTTGTTTCTCAACTAAAATGAGTGATTAAAAATGATCTCATACTCTTAGATCATGTAGAATAATACCCAGAAATCATTTGACCTAGTTCTTTGTGAGCCATGAGAAGTTTTCATCTAGAAAAATGGTGTTATTTTCACATAAAACTCCTTAAATCAGCTAAATATTTTCTTTGACCTCTACAATGCCCCGTTTCTTTTTGCATTTGTCCTCCCAATCTGCTTGCACAAATAATCCACATAAATCTTTGTCTCTATTAACTCGCAAAAAAATATATTTTTTTTTGCATTTCTTATATGCATGAACCGTATTTAATCTTTGTAGAAGTAATAGTACATGTAAACAAGAAATATTTTAGAATAGGAAAACCTCATTGCATGAAAATAATAAACATGAAATGATTTTTCCATTTTATTGAGGGGGTTGCTTTTGGAAATATCCGATAGGTTTCTAAATCTAATTGTAGAAATAAAATTTAATCTATTTGCAGAAAAGAAATGTTAATCTATTTGCAAAAAAATAAAATTTTAAAGAAACTGCACCAAATACTTCATGTCATAGAATTTTCTAAGAGGTATTCTACTATCACTAGAATATTATTTTAGAAAAATATAAGTCTCCTAATAACACCACAGCCCTGGAAATGGTGCCAAAATGATGAGGGTCATCAATCCTCTTCATTAATATTGCCAATCCAGGGCTGGAGTTCGATGACAATATGCAAAAGGAGAAAAAGATCTTGGAAAAAAAAATCCTTCAAATAAAATCCAAACTTGCATAAATTGAAAATCACACTTGGAAAAATTAAAATCATACTTGCATAAAATAAATCACACTTGCATAAAGAAATTTTCTGAATTGGAAATAAATCAAATAAAACACCCGCAGGTTCACAACAAACTGTATGAAAATGAAGATTACAATACAATGAAAAAAACAATACAATAAAATTATTATCATAGAAAAAGAAATAAACATAAACATAAATTGTTACAAGACAAAAACACAAATACATAGATCCATCTTCCTTGGAATGAGTGATTAGCTCATTCCTTAGAAGAGGATTTAAATCATACTTCTAAGATATTAATTCAAAACTTCAAAATATTGGAGAAAAAGAACATATTTTCATTCCTTGGTAAAAGATTACATATAAGAGTGTGGAATGTTGCATTTATAATTTATGTATCCAGCCAAATCCTTTTTTTGAGGAATACAATCTGATCTTCTCTTTATTCTAATTTACTTAGTCAACACACCAAGAACTAACTACCTATTCTTGGGAAAATTTATTCAAAGTAATAAATCCTAAACAAACTTGACTACAACCATCCACTTATCATGGAGAATATTTCTACAACTCATCCCTTTAATCTAGGAACACAAAGTGGGAGAGTACTTATTCAACATTCCTAATACTATTCCACTATTTTCTCATCCTTGAAACATGGAGAGAAAATGGAGGAGTGCTAAGTCCATGACTTTGAATTCTTCTTGGAATGCCACATGCATGCATGAATTTGGATTGCCACATGTTTGGATCTTTATTCTTAGTTGATGATGTGGAAGGAAAGAGTGGGATAAATAGTTCAATGCTCCTTTACATTATTTTAGAACAAATCAAAATACTTTCACTAGTTTGGGTGTTTCCGTAGTTGCGTTTCTAATTTTTCTCGGAGTAGAAAAAAACAATTGAGATTTCCGTAGTTGCGTGAATACTTTTGGTAGCTTCGGTCTATAAAATTAGAGTAGAGTTACTTATGACCTGTTTTATACACACTATTGCATTCCAAATTTTAGAAGAAATATCAGAAACAATAATAATTAGATTCCAAATAGATTCCTAAAAAGATGATAAGATAAATCATATATTCTACCTCAAATATGCTATCCATTATTAAAACTACATCTAAATCACTTGAAAGATTTATTTTAAGAGAGAGAATAAGAGTGTTATTTGATGATATAATGAGACATATTTTGGCCTCATCGACTAGTTAGGGCCATCACCCTCATGATCAAGAAGGATGCGGTCTTCAAGTGTACAAGTAGAAAGAAAAGATAGCTTCAAAAAATTAAGCAAGAGATTGCTTGTTTTCCAACACTCATTAATCTAGATTATTCAAAGGATTTCATCCTTTATGCTTATGGAGCTGATGTGAGTGTTGCTATTTTCTTGACACAAGAAAATGAACAAGGACTGGAGAAGCCAATGGATTTATTTAGTCAAACACTAAAGGATTATGAGTTGAAATACAATCACATAGAGAAACATGTCTTTTCCATCATTTGTGCACTCGATAATTTCAAAAGTATGCTCACCACAAATCATATCAAGGTGTTAGTTTTGCACTCAAGTGTGAGATACTTCATCATGGGAGCATAAATAAATGAGAAAAGAGAAAGATGGGTGACCAAAATCATGGATTATGATGTGATTATCAAAGCCACTAAGTTAATTAGAGGAAATGTTCTCTGTAAGAAAATTATTGAGGATACGTAGAATGATCATGAAACTTCATTGTTTGATCAGGGGATCATTTTTGAAAGTTCCCTAAACATCCCTAAATGGTGTCGGTCTGCGAAGATCATCTAAAGAGCTTTCCAACGATTTAAGAACGTGACAAATGGACATTAGGAGCTCTAGATATGTCTGGTCAAATTTTAGTCAACATGAAAGTCAACTCTAGTCAACTGGTCAATATTCGACCAATGGCACTGTGACACGTGGCGAAAAGTCAAAAGGGAGTTGTTTGTTGGTTTTCGATCACCGGTCTTTGATGAGGGTAAAAATGGTGCACGGGAATAAGAGGCTCAACTTTTATTATGGAGGGGAGCCCGGCCGCCGTGTGGACTATGGTATTATCGCCAACATGGTGGGTCCACAAGCCACCACGTGGCTTGCCACCACTCATTGAATTCACTCAATTTTCCTATCGGGAGATGACAAGTGGACTACATGATGACCGAGTGAATTAATTTCGAAACCCCATGGTATGGGTCAAATTTTTATTTACTTGGTAAATCCACTTACAAATGCCACACACACACACACACACACACACACACACACACACACATATATATTAATGTTTATACATTAGTATAAACCGCCACCATACATTATGCTAAGCCCCTTTGTAAAGTGGTTGTAGTGGAATCTTCCACGTGGAGGGAAGAAGGTGGTAAGCGGTGGTAGGGGCGGTTATGCTCCAAAGTGGTCCTTTGACCACTATGTTTGCGTGGAGGAAGGCTATTTAAAGCCTTAAACATTATTAAACCCCAAAATGTGGGATATACCCACTTCTCCTTAGCCGCTCTTTTGGGATTTAATCCCATTTAAAATGCTAAGCGCCCATTTTAGAATATTATATCCCTTATCAACATACTACGGGCTAAAGGTTTAAAAATAGCCTAAGGGATAATATGGCAATGCATTATTCAAGGACCCTAAAAATGTATAAATAGGGTACCTATTTCATTGTAAACACACACACAACCTAAGCTTATTATTTGTTAAGCTTATTGTGGGAACACACAAAATACAGAGAAGCTCATTCCTAGAGTGCTGGAGGTGAAGTCCGAGCCAAGAGGAGAATGAGAAATTGTTGTTGTGTGAAGACCTAAATTATTTTAGGCATTATTATTTTGATTATTATTGACCTATTATTTGTTAGGCAATAATAAATTAAATTATTGTGGCTAGGAGTTATTCAAACTACCTAGTCGGCCCATAGCGCCACAGTAAATTATTGTGAAGCCTGGTATATCGACCAGAGAGCCATAGGGTGTTGTATTAGCGTCTGGAAGGCCGATCGAGAACCGAAGGTTTCCGAATAGTGGAGCTGGAGCCATCAAGCTTGCCGAATACGCCAGGAAGGTGGGAGTCGGGTGCTATTTTTCACCCTTGTCGTCCGAAGGTCTGGTTATTCTTCTAAGCAAGTTTAAATAGTTTCCATTAGGTTTTCTTGTGAAAGTACTATTGTAACTTACAAGTTTTGACTAGTGGAACAGTTCAACCATGAACTCGGAGATGTAGGCAATTGCCGAACTCCGTAATCAATCTGTGTGCAATTGTCATTATTGTCTTGCATTATTTTAAATTGATTACTTAAAAGGAGTAAATTATTGGCAAATAATTAAAGCCTACAAGGGTCCGAGATCAGGTAGTAATAATCTGATTATTTTCGGATCATGTTTGGTATCAGAGCTGGTTTAGCTCCATATTTGTTTTTCAGTAAATCTGATTAACAAAGTGATTGCTTCAAGATTAGTGCAGTTGGTTCAGTTTGTGTGAACAGGGTACAAGTGCACTATGGGCAAGATGTCTAAACAGGGAAAAGCTCGAGGAAATTGAAGCTTATAATCACCAGATCCAGGAAGAGAACTCTCTCCTGCGATCAATGTATTACTCCCTAGAAGAGGAGTATGCTCGTTTGAAATCAAAAATGCAATAGTGTGGTTATCAGAGGAAGGAAATACCTTCAACTTCAGATGCAGAGGCCATGACAGATGATTACACTGTAAGTTTTTCACCACTGAATCTTCTTCTTCCTCCCATTTGGTTTCGGATTCAGGTAATGAAGTCTTTGGTTTGTTTGAAAATCATACTAGAGGCATTGGATCCAAGTTACTAGATAAAATGGGATTTGATGGAAGAGGCCTTGGTAAAAATGGCCAAGGCATTGCTAACCCAATACAGGTCGAGGATCATCCTCGTTTTACAGGTTTGGGTTATCCTAGTGCGGGAATGGAAATTGGAGAATGCTCCAAGAACGCTGACGGGAGACAAGATTCCAAAGCAAAGTGATTACCTCACTAGTCCTGCAAGAAGATTCTGAGAAGGAAAGTTGTGCTTTGTCATCACAGGAAGAATATGGTAAGAGAAATCAGCGAAGAGGTAATGAGATTCCACCTCTAGTTTCTTACCATAATCGTAAGCACAGTAAAACTTTTGATCCACTTTTTCAGCTTAAGAAGTATGGTTATGATTTTCAGAAGATGTGGAATTCCTTTCCATGTATTTTTTGTGGATTGTATAATCATTCAAAGGCCGACATCGGAAGAGAAGGAAACTGATGAAGAAGTTGATGCCGTTCATCAGAACACGGCAAATCGTAAAAGACTAATCTCGCATGCAGAGTCGAGAAATGGCGAGAAAGATTTCCTCATCCCAGAAGAAGGAGATTAAGAGGAATTTTTGTGCTCATTGCCGAGAGGATGGGCACCGGGTGGAAAATTACTAGAAAGCGCATCCATCTTGCCATCGAATAATGGCAAGCCAAAGATGGAATGGAGGCCCATTGCGAAAGGCAAAGGAAGTTTCTACTCCACCACCACCATTAACAAGTCAACCCGTGACCGTAATACCCGAAAGTGAAAGTCCTTTGAAATGGGAAAGTAAACAATTTTTCAATTATATATTGCATAATTCAGATTGATGAATCGTATGCGGTATTAAGTTTGGAGATCAGATATTGTGAGAAAATGCTAAGAGAAAGGTTTATAATACTCAATGGATTTTCTTACTTAGAAAATTTGATTAATGCTCTAAACATATCTCCTAATCAGCGTGTGAGTACATGTTATAGCTTGGATATAGGATTTAACTCATATAAAGCTTGGAGATTGATCTGCCATTTGTGCAGACAATAGATTTCTCAAAAGATCACTCGAACTTCATTCTTGTGTAGAGGCATTGTGGATCTGCGGCGAGAATGGTAGTTGAATCACCGTTGGCATTAACGTCGGGTTGGAAATTCATTCTGTGTAGAGGAATTGTGACCGTGCAGTAGAATGGTACCTGATATTAGTATGTCAAAAAGAGGAGCTCTCAAAGGATTAGCTCGGAACGTCATTCGGTGTCAAGGCATTGTGACCACACATAGGAATGGTAGCTGATCAAAAGACTTAGCATCATGCATTGGAAGCTTGAGATCTTGAAAGAGGCTTAGCATCATGCATTTGAAAATGTTAAAAGTCGTGAAATTGAGAAAATCTACGTTTTTGGGTCATTTTGTGTGTTTTTCGGGCCTGTCGGACATTTTTGTCCCACGTGTCCCAAGTTCAAAAGTGCGCTCTGTTCCCCGATCGGCCGATTTCCCCGAAGTTTGTCTTTTTCGGGCCCGTCGAACTTTTGTCCCAAATGTCCCAAGTCAAATTGTGCAAGTTGTTCCATTTTCGGCCGAAACACCCGAACCGCGTACTTCGCACTTTCTTGTCCCAAGTGTCCCAAGTTCAATCGGGCAAGTTGTTCCATTTTCAGCCGATTCACCCGAACCGCGTACTTCGTGCTTTCGCGTCCCAAATGTCCCAAACTCTTCGGACCCATTGTCACCTTTTCATCCGATCCGGCCGAGTCGCGTGTTTCGCGTCCTTTTCGTCCCATGTCCCAAAAGGCATTTGTGCATCTTTTCCCGCTTTACGCTGATCGGTAGAGCCGCGTGTTTCGCGCATTCGCGTCTCACATGTCCCAAATGAACCAAGTGCCATTCGTGCTTATTTTTCTCTACCCGAATATCATGCTTATTCAAATTGGTAGGTATGTATTAAATGCGCATTCATTGTCTTTCTCTCTCCTAATCGGCTATATAATGAGTGAACCCCCTGCATTTTCACACTGCTTCCATGCTATCCTTTGCTCGAACCCTTGCAATATAATTTCCTGCGCGTGTATCCCTTTCCTCTGTAATTCCTTCCCGAAGTCTAGTTTGCGTCTCTGTCCTCCGAATTACTATCAATATGAAGATCAAATTTCAGGGACAGGAGCAAATCTCGCCACTAGAATCTGCCGTTCCCAATATTGGGGACAGTGAAGCTCGTCATCTTGATTTCGGTGATTTTTGGGCAAGGATGGCAGATGCAAACCCTACACCAATGGCGCAGATGATTCACGACAGCGGTTTGGCTTTCGCTGGAGGTTTCCCGATCTCGGTGCAGATGTCTTGATCTGATGCTTTCATGCGGAGCTCACTTGACCACGATTGAGTGAATTAACCAATGTACACGGGGAACTCATCGCCAAGCTGGATGCTGCCACCATTAGCACTGCTTTGAGGATCCCAGAGATGGATAATGCCATAGTTGTTTCCCGGGATCAAGCACAGGCCCTGTTTAATCAAGATAGTGACAAATACAAGGCGCGGGTGGCGAAGTCATGGCTTAAAAACCTAAGAAGGAGCATCTCGTCTATCCAGAGACTCTCTTCCGAGAGTAGATTTCAATGAAGAGTTGTCAGATTTCATAATCCTATTGGCTCGGGTTATGGGCTTACCTTCTACTAACGAGTTCCATTTACGGATGTGCCCGCTCATCTCATGGTGTGCGAGGAACTCAAAATATCAAGCTGGGCGGAATCATCGGCATGAATTTGGCGGAGCAGGTATCATGTCCATGTACAAGCAAGCGAAGAAGTTCTACATGACTTCGTACACGATGTATACTCTGGCGGCATCGAGCGACAATGGTTTGGTTTTCTTACATTGATGCCCACAGGATGATCTATATATACTTCCCTTCCATGATTCACCCTAGAGACCAGCAATCACAATTTCAGAAGAGTAAATGATGCTTTCACCATGTACGTGGTCGGGGCTTTGAGGTGACAACTTTGCTTTAGAAGGTTTTAGATGAAGCCATGAACACGATATCGCACTACGGTGCTTATTTTATCCAATTCAGAAAATTCTCTTATATCAGGCTTGCTGGCTATGAGAGCACCCCTTTGAGGCTTCCCATGTTCTGCAGTGATAAGATGGCCTTGATAGAAGTATGCAGGCAATTAGACAAATTGCACAGAACCTGCAGAGACAAGAAGATTTCTGGTTTGCACTTTCCCATCTCTTTGGGAAACTACACTTGTAAAACATCCACAGGGCCTTACGAGAACATAGAAAGAGCCACAGGTTCCTATCACCGTTCATTTCTTTAAACCAAGAACTTGCTTCGACTTGAAGAAGTTCATTGAAACGAGAACATCAAGATAATCTATCATCATAGGGCGAATCTGAGAGACTATTGGGCTGATTTGTGCGGATGATTTTGAAGCTAGAAGGAGGCACTTTATGGCGGAGTTCTCTCTGCAGATTGATCCAGAACTCGGCTTGTACCAAGTTCTGAAGGACTCGGGATGACAATTCTGATCTATACTCATATGAGTATGACAATGTGATTAAGCACACTCCTTGGAGGACTTGGATTGGAGCAGGAAAGAAAAGATGATCTGGCGAGATCCTTGCTCCGATCTTAGTCGGGACTAAGGTGCGGTTTGACGGGGAAAGTTCGAGAGCTCGAAGGCACTCGGGAGAATCCTCTTCCAAGGATGTTTCAACACCAAGGAGGAGGAAGCATCGACTCCCATATCGACACACACATGTGCAAACCCCTCTGCCTCATCAGCGCAGGACTGCGGCTTCCACTCCTTCTTCAAATCCACTCAAGTGTACGGAAAGAAACTCAAAGAGGTTAAGAAGGAGCTGTGGAAAAAGATCCTCAAAGAAAAGCGGGTAGAAGTGCCTTTGGGACCAGAGAACATCATTGTTCTCAGTGAAAGTGAAGAGAGTGAAATGCCAGCCCCTGCAAATGCTCCTGAAGATCCAACGGATAAAGATAAGGAAGTCGAGAACCTTTGAACTTCCAAGTGCTTTGATTCCTCTGCAGCATTGTCTCAGCGCCCCACTCACATCTCGACTTGAGACCACACGGTGTGTGCGAAACCTTGAGCGTCATGAGCTCTATGTCTCTTGGTCCTCTTGCCCCTCCTGCTGCTTCCTCTTCCTCTTTTGCATGGGTTCAACCTTTTGTTGACGGTAGAAAGAGGAAATCTTCCTCTCGGAGCTCAGGGCCAAATTTTGATCTTGTGCGCGACCTTGTTGGGCACTACTCCTTCTCGTGCCAAGAAAGCCAAAATCACCTCCAGAATAGTGTCGATGCTCAAGGTCAGAAATTCTGAGATTGCTAAGCCTACGGTGACAAATCGGAGCGGGACTTGCGGGCATCGACTTAGAACTCTCAAGAATTCCAATGGGAGAGTCTACTCTCTGAAGGTGAGATCCTGACCTCCGAGAAAGCAGTCACAAGAGTCATTGGGAGGGTAGAGAAAGGGCAGCAAACTATTGAACAGTTGGAGGAACAAGCCCAGATTCTCACAGGTTTCATCAAATCTCTTTTGTCTAAGGACAAAGTTTTGGACCCTACCCCATTGACTACTCTTCCACCTCCTGTAATTTTGAGCCAAGATGAAGTACAGAGTATCAAAGACATGCACAAGTATTCTATCTATGGCAGAGCTATGGAGGCCATGGTGGAAGATATGCTTGTTGCAGGATTGAACTTCATCGATGAAGCTTTCAAACTCCATGGAAAGGTGAACAATTTGCAACAGAAGCTCTCCTCCACTATCGGGGTCATAGATAAAGAGCTCAAACTCTGGAGCAGTTGCATAGTAGACCTCCGTCTCATGGGACAGACAGATGAGAACATTTTATTGGCAAATAAGGTTTTTGATGATGCAAAGGATAATCTGTCAAAGTCCTGGGTTTACAGCGTGGAGTGGAAGATCAAAGTCTTGGAGGAGGCTTTGGGAGAGCTGAAGAATAGCTGGCAGAAGGGTGAAGCTTTCAAGACACTGGTTGTATCTGCTTTCAAAGATATACATTGTCATCTTCAGGATGAAACTTCTGGTGTGCCCCTTTCCTTGCAAGAAATCAAAGCTCAATTCAGAGCTTTTGTCAAAGATAATCTATTCAAGGAAAGCTCCATCTCCAAAGAGAAAATGAAGGAGATCTGCTCTCTTCAATCTGCCATTGAAGAAGCAAATAAAGATTATCATACTCATGTCGAGTTTGATAAAGAAATGGAGAAGTGTCTCGGATTTTGGGGTCAGTCTACAGCCAACACGTCAGTCCCTCGTGGCAGAGACATAGCCGAGGCATTGAAAAGATTCAGGCAGCGAATTTTGAAGTCAGTGGGTCCCTCCCGATCATAACCACTGTCTTCTTCTCCTTTTTCTTCTCTTCTTTTCTAATTCTTTTCTCGAATTCATTGTAATTAGTTGAGGTATTGCGATTGGCAATCCTTAACTAATCTTTAGTTAAAAGAAGTGGTTATGAAGAGTAACTGATTTGTAAGCTATATAATGGCCTCTCCACGCCATTTTGAAGGAGGAAGAACTTGGTTTATTTTAAAAAGTGTAAATAGATCATAAAGAAATCAATACAGAAGGGCTTTCCATTCTTTGTCTATCTGATCTCTGTTATCCCTAAGCTTTCATTTAATTTTTGTGAAGATCATTTGTCTCTAGTTTGTTAGTCTTGCCGATTGCATACTCTCCAACTTTGCAAGCATGGTGATCTTGTATAACCAAGAAGGAACTTTGTGTCCTTGATTAATGAATCATGTTATGTTAAGAAACTTTGTGTTCTAGATGTTATTTACAGAACTTTGTGTCTTTAAATTCCATCTTATTTATATGATACAAATGATCTTGTTTCAATTCACTGTAACTTCACATACATAAAGAATTACTCTGTTATCTATAATTCTGCATGTTGCCTTTCTGCTCATTCTCATATTCTCATTCCTCAGTCCTTTTGTAATTGATGATCTTTATAGAAAACACTTTCGTAATATCCAAGTTCAACCAGAAAATCATGTTTTGTATATTTGTAAATAGGTTCGTTTCTGAATAAGGGAACCTCTCCCATTAAAGAGGAGGGACTTCTTGTCCCCTGACTGTTGCTCTTCGTAAAGTCCTATTTGACGACCAACAGTTTTTGGCGACTCCACTGGGAAAATCATATTCCAGTTCTGTAATTTTTGATCATCCTTTGATCTGGCGACTCCGCGTTTTACTCGAGGGAGAAGGGCCCTTGGTATTGAAGATTCTCAGTTTCAGCTTTTGGAGCAGCAGGGTTTTCCTTTCCCTTCAACAAGAAATAGAAGGACTCGTTCAACAAGCACTCCACCTGTTCAAGATAGAATTCCTACGGGTGGTATTCCTTCAGAGCCAGCTAGTCCTAATCTTCGAGCTTTGATTCTTGCTGGTGTTGCAGTTCCTCTCCAAGCCATTTTTCCAAGAATGGCGGTACCATTGCCCTGGGGTCATCGTGTCGGGCCCCTTGCTCTTCCTCAGCCTTTGCATGAGTTACCCAGAGGTAACCGGAAGAACTTCCCTAAATTCAAAGGTGATGGCAAAGTGCATCCTGATGAACACATCGCAGCCTTCATAGTTGCATGTGGAGTTCTGGGAGTTGAACACGAAGACGTCTCCGTGAGACTGTTCGTTGAGACTTTACAAGATAATGCTGCTGATTGGTTCTATCACCTTCCAGCTGGTACTATCACTAGCTGGGACACCATGAGAACTAGGTTTGAAAACCATTTCAAACCAGCAGAAGATGTGCATGCCTTGCTAGCCCAAATCTCTCAGATAAAGAAAGATTCACCAGAGCCCATGAGAGAATTTGTGGCCCGATTCAACAGGTTAATTAATAAAATTCCGGTAAATACTCGACCTGTTGATCAAATCCAAAAATGTTTCTTCCTAAATGCCCAATCACCTGAAGTTAGTTATGCGCTGAGAAGGGCTAATCTCGCAACATTGGTTGAGGATCAAACTCTTGTTGTTAGTGTCGAGGATGATTTGATCATGTCAGGGAAGTTGAGGAGAGACCCTTCCAAATCTAAGTCTGCTTGCTTCCTCCTCTTCCACCCCTGGACCTAATACTGATCCATTAGTTCAAAAACTTGCGAATGATCTCATTGCTATAAAGAAACAATTGGCTCAGCATGCTCCTTATGCGAGAGCGTTCCAGGAGAAATTTTCAGCCCGAGAAATCATTTGCTGCTTCTCAAACAAGATTAGCACTTGAAGGACCTCTGTTAAAGTTCTGTCAATGCTGACTTTGTGAAGTTGAGGAACCGGATGATGATGATGAGGATAATGAAGCTTGCGAGGAATTTGTGGAAGAAGTTGATGATGAAGCAGATGAACTTGAGGGATCTCGAGTTAATTTCTTCACCACTGAGGGCATTGATGATGGAGATGATTATGATGAAGTAGTAGCGGACATGAATAGTGAATCATTTGCTGTCATGACTCGAGAGCAGACAAATCAGAGGGAGAAAGTGACGCAGCCCCCCAAGAAATCTAAGGAGCAGCCGGCAACTATCCCTGTAATTGCAAAAAGAGGATCTCCTATCCCCACTTCATCTACACCAAAGGTGAGTCCTGTCAATCCTGCTATTAAAGTTACTTCTTTTTCCCCTAAAGTTGATAAACCTAGGATCTCAAATGATGATGGCCCATCCACTTCAGGTCTTTTGATATTATTGATCATCTGAAAAAGACTAAGGTTCAAATCTCAGAGGCTGAGTATTATCAAACCCATCCCAAAGCTTTTGCCAAAATGATTCAATTTGTTAATTCCCATTCTAAAACCACCTCTAAAGGCCTTTTACCTACTCCTTCTTCTGCACCACAGCCTAGTCTGGTAGCTGCTGTCACCTCACCTAATGACAAAATTAAACCATTTTATGTAACACTTCTTATAGCTGGTCATAGGCTCAGTAATTGTGTCATTGACTCAGGAGCCTCAGATAATGTGATGCCTGCTAAAGTAGCTCATGCTTTAGGCTTGACCCTCACACGCACTTATGGATCTTGTTACTCCATGGAGAGTAAGGAAGTGCCCCTGGTCGGAAGAATTAAAGATGCACAAGTGGCTTTTCTTTGCTTTGCTGAAAAGAGTTTTGGCTACCATCTTAGTAGCAGATATTCCTCCTTCATACGGGATGTTGCTAAGTAGGAACTTCTGTAAGGATGTGGGTGGAGAAATTCAAATGGATTGGTCACATGCACTCGTACCTGTTAATGGACAAATGAAGAAGTTGATGCCTGAGAAGCAATCTGAGTATATTGTACAAAAAAATGGATGATCCTAAAGCACAAATACTCTATGAGGATATGGGTCATGGTAACTATATGATTATGTCCCCTGATGAAATCCAACTCCCCAAAGTGTCACCTAAAGATCCTAATGGTGTTTGGATTTTAGAGTTTGATGGAAGTTGTTCCTCAGCTGGTTCTGGAGCTGGTGTCCTACTGGTGTCACCTGAAGGAAGCCTTCATCCTTTTTCATTTAAGTTGCAGTTCGAAAATACTAATAATACAGCAGTATGAGGCTCTCATTCTTGGGTACAGTGGCCAAAACAAGGTGTAAAGAATCTTACGGCTCGTGGTGATGCGAGAATTGATTGTAAAGCAAGTGAGAAGCCTTTTCAGGTAAAAAATGGAAGGTTGAAACATTACCGGAATCAGGTTTGGGATTCCATTGAATTTCTTGATGCTTTCTCCATCGAAGCAATACCTAGGGAGAAGAACAGCAGGGCTGATTCACTAGCAGTCTCAGGGTCACTACTGATTCCTCATCCTGACTTCTCTCAGGATAAATTCACCATTGAGATGGTCCATCGGCCTAGTGTACCTGATAATACCAATAACTGGCAAGTTTTCAATGATGATCAACACTTGCTTTCTTTCCTTGAACTCAAGGGTAATTTCGAACAGTTGTATTTTGAAGGAAGTGACAACTTAGCCTCGTGAAAGTGTGCCCTTTGACAAAGCAGTCACCCAAGGAGAAGAAACGGATCAGGATGGATGCATCAATCTCAAAGGAAACAAGATTCCTAAAGGATTGGTGAGTTTGGAGGAACTATTTGATAAACATGACAGGTATGTGAAGTCTAGAGCTTCCACTGGACCTCAACAATCAGCTGAGTATGACAAGATTGATATTGGGAGTTCTACTGATCCTAAGCTCGTGAACATTGGAAAATGTTGCACAGCAGATGAAAGGAAGAAAGCAATTGATCTTTTAAAGAGGTATAAGGATGTTCTTGCTTACTCTTATGAAGATTTGAAAGCTTTCAAACCAAAAGATATGCAGCATTTTATTCCACTCAAGCCTGGAATTAAGCCTTTTAAGCAAAAACAGAGGCAATACAACCCCAAAATAGCTGACACCATCTTTCAGGAAATTCAGAAGTTGTTGAAGGCCAAAATCATTTTTCCCATTCACCATTCAACATGGATTGCAAATATTGTGCCTGTTAGGAAGAAAAATGGTGAGATCCGCATCTGTGTTGATTTCAGGAACCTAAATCAGGCTTCCTTGAAAGATAATTATCCTTTGCCCATGATGGATCAGGTCTTGCAAGCAGTAACAGGATCTGAAATGTTATCTATGCTTGATGGATTCTCGGGATATAATCAGGTAGAGGTTGATACTGCAGATCAACACAAAACAACTTTCACTACTCCTTGGGGTACCTTTGCTTACAAGAGAATGCCTTTTGGGCTCATTAATGCTGGTGCCACTTTTCAGAGAGCTATGGATCTGGCTTTTGGAAGTTTGAAAGGGAAGTGTATTGTCATATACCTTGATGACTTGACGTGTTTTCTAAAACAAGGCGGATCATTTTGACCACACAGAGACTTGATTACTGCTAAGATGCAGAGAGCATGGGATTTCTTTGAATCCTAAAAAATCTGTCTTTTGTGTCACAGAGGGAAAATTATTAGGGCACATCGTTTCCAAAGATGGTATTAAGATTGATCCTGAATGAGTACAAGCTATCCAGCAAATTCCTCTCCCAACCAGTAAAAAGGGCGTGCACTCTTTCTTTGGTAAGATCAATTTTTTAAGAAGGTTCATCCCTGATTTTGCAGAGTTAACTTTGAATATTTCTCAGATGATGAAAGGGAAACAAACGTTTGGTTGGTCTTCTGAAGGAAAGGAATCCTTTGAAGGTATCAAAAGAGCTATCGCTAAAACTCCTGTTTTAGCTTTGCCTGATTTCAACAAAGATTTTATTATCTATTGCTATGCCACGAGATAATACCTTGGCTATTTTTTTTGACTCAAGAAGACTCTAATGAGCATGAACTCCCAATTGCGTTCATGAGCTATATTATGAAAGATCATGAGTTAAAATACACCATGATGGAAAAACATGCTTTTGCAGTGGTCAAAGCTGTTAAGCAGTTTCGTTTTTACATCCTCAATTCTCATTCCATGGTGTTGGTTCCAGATACAACTGTTAAGTCAATTCTCACACAACAAGAATTTGGATCGAGAGAGAACTGGGTTTTAAGGTCGAGAATATGACATTGACATCAAACCGACCAAGCTGGTTCGTGGAAAAGGTCTTTGTGAGCTCATTGCTGAAGGAGCTAAGCATGAATTATTGGAGAACAAAGTTGGCCTTCCTACCGTTCTGTTCCTTAGCTCAGTTGATGAATGGTATGCTGACATCACCCATTTTCTCACCTATGGGAATGCCCCTCTCATTTAACTTGCCAAAAGAAAAGAGGGCATTAAATTGAGGTCGGTCTGATATGTGTTGTGGGAAAACGCCTTGTTGAAACGTGGGTTAGATGGGAGATTTTTGAAATGTGTGGACAAGGAACAACGAGAAAAGTTGCTCTCGGCTTTTCATGATCGGGCATGTGGAGGCACACTATTCATCAATGCAGTCACTTTGCTCACAAGATTCTTCGTGGAGGATATTCTTGGCCTTCCTTGTTCAAAAGATGCATCCAGTGGGTTGATAAATGTGAGGCTTGTCAGACCTTCGTGGGAAGACCCAAATTGGCCTCTTTGCCTCTTAAGCCAGTTGTAATTGAAGAACCTTTTCAACAGTGGGGTTTGGACTTCATTGGAACACTTAATCCTGCTTCTAGTGCTGGTCATACTCATGTGTTAACTGCCACGGACTATTTCACCAAATGGGTGGAAGCTATTCCAATTAAGAGTACTACTTCTGAAGTGGTATGCAGCTTCATCAAAGAGAACATCTTGGTAAGGTATGGTGTACCTAACAAGATTGTAACAGATAATGCTTCGAATTTCTCTTCAACCGAGATAATGGATTTTTGCTATGGGTATGGCATTTCTTTGGCTCACTCCTCAGATTACTATCCTCAAGGAAATGGGCAAGCAGAATCCACTAATAAAAATTTGGTGACTATTATAAGGAAATTAGTCATGAGTCTCAACGAAAGCGCACAAGAAGCTCTATGATGCTCTTTGGGCGACGAGGATTACACCAAAGAGAGCTATTGGAATGTCTCCTTTTCAAGTGGTATATGGAGTAGAAGCTCAATTGCCGATGTGATGGAGCTGCTTGACCTTGCATCTAATGAAGCCATTGAAGATACTAGTTTCGGTGATGCTTTGGATAAGAGAATTATGTACCTTCACAAACTAAATGAGGATAGATTGGAGGTTGCTTTGATAGGATATCTGTTCACCACAGAAGAGGTAAAGGTCTGTTTGACAAGAAAGCCGAGTTCGAGAGATTTCCAAGTTGGAGACAACTTTGTGTTGTTATGGGATAAAAGGCATGAACCTCGTGGCAGCCATGGCAAGTTCGATTCCCTTTGGCTCGGACCTTTCAAGATCAGACACTTTGCTGGTAAGAATTCCTTTTATCTTGATTACATGGATGGTTCTCCTCTCCCACTTCCTTATAGTGGGCAGTACCTTAAGTTGTTCAAGTCTTAGGTGATTAGGGAGTCCTTTGTATATTCTGTACAGCGTTTTTGTTTTTCTTTCCTTTTTGTTTTGGTGTGTTGTCCTCTGTATTGGTTTGCTTTTTGACTCCATGGCCCAATGGATAAGGTACTGGTCTACTTCCCCGAGTTTGTCTAAGTTCTTACCTTGTCTCATTCCTTGAATTTATGCCAAGTCATCCCCAGAAGGAGCCAGCTGTTGTCCACTCAAAATTCCCTGCTCTTAAGAAAGTGAATTTTCAAAATTTTGAGTTTAAGTGTCTTCTCTGTTGTACTGAAAATGTTAAAAGTCGTGAAATTGAGAAAATCTACGTTTTTGGGTCATTTTGTGTGTTTTTCGGGCCTGTCGGACATTTTTGTCCCACGTGTCCCAAGTTCAAAAGTGCGCTCTGTTCCCCGATCGGCCGATTTCCCCGAAGTTTGTCTTTTTCGGGCCCGTCGGAACTTTTTGTCCCAAATGTCCCAAGTCAAATTGTGCAAGTTGTTCCATTTTCGGCCGAAACACCCGAACCGCGTACTTCACTTTCTTGTCCCAAATGTCCCAAGTTCAATTGGGCAAGTTGTTCCATTTTGGGCGATTCGCCCACCCGCGTACTTCACGTTTTTGCGTCCCAAATGTCCCAAACTCTTCGGACCCATTGTCACCTTTTCATCCGATCCGGCCGAGTCACGTGTTTCGCGCATTTCGTCCATGTCCCCAAAAGGCATTTGTGCATCTTTTCCCCAGCTTAGCCGAATCGGTAGAGTCCGCGTGTTTCACGCATTCGCGTCTCACATGTCCCAAATGAACCAAGTGCCATTCGTGCTTATTTTTCCCACTCTACCCGAATATCATGCTTATTCAAATTGGTAGGTATGTATTAAATGCGCATTCATTGTCTTTCTCTCTCTAATCGGCTATATAATGAGCAACCCCCTGCATTTTCACACTTGCTTCCATGCTTATCCTTTGCTCGAACCCTTGCATGATATAATTTCTGCGCGTGTATCCCTTTCCTCTGTAATTCCTTCCCGAAGTCTAGTTTGCGTCTCTGTCCTCTGAGTTACTATCAATATGAAGATCAAATTTCAGGGACAGGAGCAAATCTCGCCACTAGAATCTGCCGTTCCCAATATTGGGGACAGTGAAGCTCGTCATCTTGATTTCGGTGATTTTTGGGCAAGGATGGCAGATGCAAACCCTACACCAATGGCGCAGATGATTCACGATAGCGGTTTGGCTTTTCTCTGGAGGTTTCCCGATCTCGGTACAGTGTGCTGATATAGTGCTTTCATGCGGAGCTCACTTTGACCCTGATTCGAGTGAATTAACCAATGTACACGGGGAACTCATCGCCAAGCTGGATGTTGCCGCCATTAGCACTGCTTTGAGGATCCCAGAGATGGATAATGCCATAGTTGTTTCCCGGGATCAAGCACAGGCCCTGTTTAATCAAGATAGCGACAAATACAAGGCGCGGGTGGCGAAGTCATGGCTTAAAAACCCTAAGAAGGGAGCGTCTCATCTATCCAAGACTCTCTTAAGCGATTTCAATGAAGAGTTGTCAGATTTCATAATCCTACTGGCTCGGGTTATGGGCTTACCTTCTACTAACGAGTTCCATTTCTGGATGTGCCCGCTCATCAGCATGGTGTGCGAGGGAACTCAAAATATCAACTGGGTGGAAATCATCAGCATGAATTTGGCGGAGCAGGCATCGATGTACAAGCAAATGAAGAAGTTCTACATGACTTCATACGATGTATACTCTGGCGGCATCAAGACAATGGTTTGGTTTTCTTACATTGATGCCCACAGGATGATCCTATATATGCCCTCTTTTGCCATGATTCACCCTAGAGACCAGCAATCACAATTTCGAAGAGTAAATGATGCTTTCACCATGTGCGTGGTCGGGCTGCTTGAGGTGACACTTTGCTTAGAAGGTTTTCTAGATGAAGCCATGAACTGATATCGCACTACGGTGCTTATTTTATCCAATTCAGAAAATTCTCTTATATCAGGCTTGTTGGCTATGAGAGCACCCCTTTGAGGCTTCCCATGTTCTGCAGTGATAAGATGGCCTTGATAGAAGTATGCAGGCAATTAGACAAATTACACAGAACTGCCAGAGACAAGAAGATTTCTGGTTTGCACTTTCCCATCTCTTTGGGAAATTACACTTGTAAAACATCCACTGGATGCTTACGAGAACATAGAAAGAGCCACGGTTCCTATCATCACGTTCATTTCTTTAAACCAAGAACTTGCTTCGACTTGAAGAAGTTCATTGAGCAGAAAACATCAAGATAATCTATCATCATAGGGCGAGATCTGACGAAGACTATTGGGGTGGTTTGTGCGGATGATTTTGAAGCTAGAAGGAGGCACTTTATGGCGGGTTCTCTCTGCAATTGATCCAAGAACTCGGCTTGTACCAAGTTCTGAAGGACTCCGGGGATGACAATTCTGATCTATACTCATATGAGTATGACAATGTGTGATTAAGCACACTCCCTTGGAGGACTTGGATTGGAACAGGAAGAAAAAGATGATCGGCGAGATCCTTGCTCCGGTCTTAGTCGGGACTAAGGTGCAGTTTGACAGGAAAGTTCGAGAGCTCAAGATGCACTCAGGAGAATCCTCTTCTAAGGATGTTTCAACACCAAGGAGGGAAGCATCGACTCCCATATCGAGACACACTGTGCAAACCCCTCTGCCTCATCAGCGCAGGACTGCGGCTTCCACTCCTTCTTCATCCACTCAAGTGTACGGAAAAGAAACTCAAAGAGGTTAAGAAGGAGCACATGGAAAAAGATCCTCAAAGAAAGCGGTAGAAGTGCCTTTGGGACCGAGAGAACATCATTGTTCTCGGTGAAAGTGAAGAGAGTGAAATGCCGGCCCCTGCAAATGCTCTGAAGATCCAGCGGATATAAATAAGGAAGTCGAGCCTTTGAACTTCCAAGTGCTTTTGATTCTCTGCGCAATTGTCTCAGCGCCCCACTCACATCTCGACTTGAGACCACAGGTGTGAAAACAAACCTTGAGAGCGTCATGAGCTCTATGTCTCTTGGTCCTCTTGCCCCTCTGCTGCTTCCTCTTCCTCTTTTGCTTGGGTCCAACCTTTTGTTGACAGTAGAAAGAGGAAATCTTCCTCTCGGAGCTCAGGGCCAAATTTTGATGCTGTGGCAGCCTTGTTGGGCACTACTCCTTCTCGTGCCAAGAAAGCCAAAATCACCTCCAGAATAGTGTCTGATGCTCAAGGTCAGCAATTCCTGGAGATTGCTAAGCCTACAGTAGACAAATCAGAGCAGGACTTGCAGGCATCTGACTTAGAACTCTCAAGAATTCCAATGGGAGAGTCTACTCCTGAAGGTGAGATCCACCTCCGAAAGCTTGTCACAAGAGTCATTGGGAGGGTAGAGAAAGGGCAGCAAACTATTGAACAGTTGGAGGAACAAGCCCAGATTCTCACAGGTTTCATCAAATCTCTTTTGTCTAAGGACAAAGTTTTGGACCCTACCCCATTGACTACTCTTCCACCACCTGTAATTTTGAGCCAAGATGAAGTACAAAGTATCAAAGACATGCACAAGTATTCTGTCTATGGCAGAGCTATGGAGGCCATGGTGGAAGATATGCTTGTTGCAGGATTGAACTTCATCGATGAAGCTTTCAAACTCCACGGAAAGGTGAACAATTTGCAACAGAAGCTCTCCTCCACTATCGGGGTCATAGATAAAGAGCTCAAACTCTGGAGCAGTTGCATAGTAGACCTCGTCTCATGGGACAGACAGATGAGAACATTTTATTGGCGAATAAGGTTTTTGATGATGCAAAGGATAATCTGTCAAAGTCCTAGGTTTACAGCGTGGAGTGGAAGATCAAAGTCTTGGAGGAGGCTTTGGGAGAGCTGAAGAATAGCTGGCAGAAGGGTGAAGCTTTCAAGACACTGGTTGTATCTGCTTTCAAAGATATACATTGTCATCTTCAGGATGAAACTTCGGTGTGCCCTTTCCTTGCAAGAAATCAAAGCTCAATTCAGAGCTTTTGTCAAAGATAATCTATTCAAGGAAAGCTCCATCTCCAAAGAGAAAATGAAGGAGATCTGCTCTCTTCAATCTGCCATTGAAGAAGCAAATAAAGATTATCATACTCATGTCGAGTTTGATAAAGAAATGGAGAAGTGTCTCGGATTTTGGGGTCAGTCTACAGCCAACACGTCAGTCCCTCGTGGCAGAGACATAGCCGAGGCATTGAAGAGATTCAGGCAGTGAATTTTGAAGTCAGTGGGTCCCTCCCAGTCATAACCACCTGTCTTCTTCTCCGTTTTCTTCTCTTCTTTTCTAATTCTTTTTCTCGAATTCATTGTAATTAGTTGAGGTATTGCGATTGGCAATCCTTAACTAATCTTTAGTTAAAAGAAGTAGTTACAAAGAGTAACTGATTTGTAAGCTATATAATGGCCTCTCCATGCCATTTTGAAGGGAGGAAGAACTTGGTTTATTTTCTGAAAGTGTAAATAGATCATAAAGAAATCAATACAAAAGGGCTTTCCATTCTTTGTCTATCTGATCTCTGTTATCCTAAGCTTTCATTTAATTTTTGTGAAGATCATTTGTCTCTAGTTTGTTAGTCTTGCCGATTGCATACTCTCCAACTTTGCAAGCATGGTGATCTTGTATAACCAAGAAGGAACTTTGTGTCCTTGATTAATGAATTTGTGTTATGTTAAGAAACTTTGTGTTCTAGCAGATGTTATTTACAAAACTTTGTGTCTTTAAATTCCATCTTATTTATATGATCTGAAATGATCTTGTTTCAATTCAACTTGTAACCCATACATAAAGAATTACTCTGTTATCTATAATTACGCATGTTGCCTTTACTTCTCATTCTCATACTCTCATTCCTCAGTCCTTTTGTAATTGATGATCTTTATAGAAAACACTTTCGTAATATCCAAGTTCAACCAAAAAATCATTTTTGTATATTTGTAAATAGGTTAGTTTTTGAATAAGGAACCTCTCTGCGCGGAAGCGTCGTGGGCCCATAACTCACGGGTCCCGGGATTAGAGAAGAGTTGTCAAAGTGAGAAGGTTGGAGGAGAAGACCCAAGGGTCTATTACAGCAATACTTTCGAGGTGGCAGCAAATTTTTTCAGATTCAGGATAGTATGGAAGCTTTTTGGGACAAAAAGCTTTTCTTAGTGGGGAGGTGTGATCAGGGGATAATTTTTAAAGTTTTCTAAACATCCCTAAATGGTTTCAGTGTAGAAGATCATCTCGAGAGCTTTCCAACGACTGTAAGAACACGACAAACAGACATCGGGAGCTCTAGATATGTCCGGTCAAAGTTCAATCAACGAGAAAGTCAACTTTGGTCAACTGGTCAATATTGGACCAATGGCACTATGACACGTGGTGAAAAGGCAAAAGGGATTTGTTTGTTGGTTTTCGATCACCGGTCTTTGACGAGCGTAAAAATGGTGCACGGGAACAAGAGGCTCAACTTTTATTACGAGGGGAGCCCGGCCACCGTGTGGACTATGGTATTATCACCAACGTGGTGGGTCCACAAGCCACCATGTGGCTTGCCACCACTCATCGAATTCACTCGATTTTCCTATCGGGAGACAAAAAGTGGACTACATGATGACTAAGTGAATTAATTTCGAAACCCCATGGTATGGGTCAAATTTTTATTTACTTGGTAAATCCACTTACAAATGCCACACACACACACACACACACACACACACACACACACAAATATTAATGTTTATACATTAGTATAAACCGCCACCATACATTATGCTAAGCCCCTTTGTAAAGCGGTTGTAGTGGAATCTTCCACATGGAGGGAAGAAGGTGGTAAGTGGTGGTAAGCGGCGGTAGTGCTCCCAAAGTGGTCCTTTGACCACTATGTTTGCATGGAGGAAGGCTATTTAAAGCCTTAAACATTATTAAACCCCAAAATGTGGGATATACCCACTGCTCCGTAGCCGCTCTTTTGGGATTTAATCCCATTTAAAATGCTAAGTGCCCATTTTAGAATATTATATCCCTTATCAACATACTACGGGCTAAAGGTTTAAAAATAGCTTAAGGGATAATATGGCAATGCATTATTCAAGGACCCTAAAAATGTATAAATAGGGTACCTATTTCATTGTAAAAACACACACAACCTAAGCTTATTATTTGTTAAGCTTATTGTGGGAACACACAAAATACAAAGAAGCTCATTCCTAGAGTGTTGGAGGCGAAGTCTGAACCAAGAGGAGAATGAGAAATTGTGGTTGTGTGAAGACCTAAATTATTTTAGGCATTATTATTTTGATTATTATTGACCTATTATTTGTTAGGAAATAATAAATTAAATTATTGTGGCTAGGAGTTATTCAAACTACCTAGTCGGCCCATAGTGCCACAGTAAATTATTGTGAAGCCTGATATATCGATTGGAGAGCCATAGGGCGTTGATTAGCGTCGGGAAGGCCAATCGAGAACCGAAGGTTTCCAAATAGTGGAGTTCCATCAAGCTTGCCGAATATTCCAGGAAGGTGGGAGTCGGGTGTTATTTTTCACCCTTGTCGTTTGAAGGTCTGGTTATTCTTCTAAGCAAGTTTAATTAGTTTCCATTAGGTTTTCTTGTGAAAGTACTATCAGAACTTACAAGTTTTGACTAGTGGAACGGTTCGACAATGAACCCGAGAGACATAGGCAATTTCCGAACTCCATAATCAATTTGTGTGTAATTGTCATTATTGTCTTGCATTATTTTAAATTGATTACTTAAAAGGAGTAAATTATCGGCAAATAATTAAAGCCTACAAGGGTCCGAGATTAGGTAGTAATAATCTGATTATTTTCGGATCATTGTTCCTAGATGAAGAATTAGCATGTGTTGATCCTAATAAAAATGGAGACCCTAACATGAATAGATGGATTGATACCATGATAATGTTCCTTTCCTATGGTCCATACCCTCTTGGTTTGAACAAGTAAAGAGAAGATATATGATGATGTAGTATGTTCCATATGCTCTTGTTAATGGTCTTCTATTTAAAAGAAACATTAATGGCATTCTGTTGAGATGTATTGACATCGTGAAGGTTCAAAAAGTTTTAGTAGAACTTTACAATGAATTATTTGGTGGTTACTTCTTTGAAAAATTAATAGCAATGAAGATCATCAAGGTAGGATACTTTTAGCCCACTCTGTTTGTAGATGTGCACAAGTAGGCTAGGAAGTGCAAAGAGTGTGCTCTCTTTTTAGGAAATAAGAAATTAGAAGCTCTTCCCCTTCAAACAATTCAATTGGATCAGCCTTTTGTGCAATGGGTTCTAGACTTCATTGGCATGATCATCCCTCCTTTGAATGTGGGCCAAAAATGGGTCATGACAGCTAAAGACTACTTCACCAGATGGAAAAAAGTTGTCGCACTCAAGGAATCAACTGAGTCAGTCATCCTTGACTTTCTCGGGGCATTGTAAACAAGGTTTGGTATTTCTCGCACCATTATCTCGTATAATGTAAAAGCCTTCCTAGGGAAAAAGATTTATAATTGGGCACTTAGCCTTGGTATCTATTTGAATACTTCTTCTAATTATTACCCCTAGGGTAATGACTTGGCTAAGTCTAATAATAAGAACCTAATCAGAATCATGAAACAGATAATGAATATCAACCAGAGGCAGTGGTACACAAAGGTCTCGTATGGGATCCGGTAGGTAAAATCACAATGAAGAAGGTAATAGGTACTTCACATTACTAACTCATTTATGGCAAGTAAGATAGGATTCCTTTATATCTTGAATTACCTTTATTAGAGATTTCCCAAAGAGCTAGAATTTGAGGGTGTAGATCAAAGATAAATCGAATGGTAGAGCCGGTTGAACTTCAAGAATTAAGAAAAATTCCATGATCAAGTTAGAACAACATCAACAATTGAAAAAGACGTGGTTTGAAAAAAATGCTAGACCTAAAGCTTTCAAATTTGGTGATCTAGTCTTAAAATGGGATGTTGACAAAGTGAAACCTAGGAACCATACAAAGTTTAATGAACTTTATAGTGGCCCATACATTATCATTTCTTGCAAGGAGGATAACTATTTTGAGTTGTCTCACCTTGATGGAGGTACACTACAAATCCCAGTTAATGGGATTTATCTCAAGCACTTCCATGAAGTCTTCTACATCATTGTATATATTAGAATAGTTTCAATTCATCCAAGTGCGCCCCATGCACATTGTTTTGTTTATATATAGTTCTTTCTTTTCACATGATCATTACACACACTCTTTGTTTCCATCAGGGATGCCAATGTGATTCAAGGATCTTTCAATAGTTTCAACAATCTTCCACTCTCATGAAATTTAGATCGAGCATTTTCACATGAGAACATCGGTTGTTTAGATTTCAAAAAGTGATTTGAGTGACTTCAGGGGCTCTTCTTCATCTTTAATATCAAAATTTCATGTTTCTAGATCGAATCCATTCCTAATGGATGATTTAATGCTACTTGATATCCTTTATCTAGCAGGGAAGATGGCCCCAAAAGTTTGTTAAACTGTTGTAAAAAAACTCCCTTAGTTATTTTGACAACGTACATCCCCATTCTAGCTCGAATTTTAAACATTACAAGTTGTACACACTCTATTTATTTCCTTGGCACATTTATTGGTTGCATTTATTGTATGTGCCCTTGCACACCCCTCTTACTTCTTCCTTGACCACTGATGCTCCATTTTCTCCCTCCCCATGCAGCTTCCACACTCTTCCACCTTCCTTCCCATTCCTCTATCTTCTTCCATTCTACCATTGCATTCACTCCTTCCATGCCCACTTTATTTCCCTCATTCTATGCATCCTTCACATGCATTCCTTGAATTTCCTTCCAATTAGGCTACGTACCCTACATGATTTCTCCGTGATATTCTCATTTGAATTCCACACTCCACCCACATATTTGGATCCTTCTCGGGTATGCACTTGTATTACCACTTCGTGTGTGCACCCTTCTCGCACACCCATCTTCACTATTCTCGAGTCTCTAGTACACACATGTGCCAAGTGCACTTTCCCATGCTAATTCATTTTTCCACGTCCGGACTTTTCAGATTGAGTATGTCATACGTAACCTATCAAAGCATGTCAACCGGGTGTTGAATCCTTGTGATGAACTATTACGCAACACGTGGTAGAAAAGACAAAACAATGAAAAATCAGTCAAATCCTTCACTAATCACAGCTTTTTCCATGTGTCTTGCATGTTTAGTTTACATCAGATTTCAAATCACCATAACTTCCACTACAAGAATCAGATTTGGGTGCTTTTGGTAAGTTCTTTGACATGGGCTACACTCTAGATCATTCAAAATAATATTTTGGTAGGATTTGGTAGGTGAGAAAAAGGGAAATGCATATTAAACCATTAATGCACAACTTCAATCAGCCCAACCACCCATATTTGATCTAATTTTCCCTCTTTCCTTCTTCCACAAGAAAGAAATACATGGGAAACTATATCGATAAGTAGTTACATGTAGATTTGTAGGCATTTAATGATTTCATTGGTGGTTAGATTTAAAATCCAAGTTTCCCTCTCTTTCTTCTCCTCTTCTCTCCTTCTTTTTCTATTTATATTGGAACAAGGATCATTGTAAAAGGTTGGGCCCCTTTATTTTTCCAAGGGATTTGGTTCTTTGTATTTTAAGTTGTAGGCCTTTAGATCTGGCTCTCTACATTTGGATATCAGCCTCATCCACCATTGTAATCGATTGTGCATTATTTGGAAGTAATAAAATCTTATTTTGTGGCTATTCTCTTCCCTAGTTTGACATCTTCTTACCTCTCATTGCATTGTTCATTTGTTATGTGTTCTCTACGTCTCTTACGCAGTCCCTTTTCTGATTGTGCTCCATGAAAATGAGTGTGTGAGTGTATTTTAGACTATGACATGCGTGCCTTTCCTCTCTGCATGCATTCTCCTTTGTTTTCACTTAAAGCTAATTGTGTTCATCCCCATCTATCTGGTTTTATCGCCTCATTTAGTTTATTTTTTCCTTTTATGCAAATCCTTCTCACCCTAGTCCCTTGGAATCATAGAGTAGTGATAGGAATCTGCACTTCCCTTCCTTGGAGTAGTCTTAGCAATAGAAATAGGTAAAGGAACTGGCCTTCTCTAGATATTTTTCTAAATCACGCAAGGTTCCACAACTTGGAGATACTCATATGTTGCCTCAAATCCCTAGTTCATCCTGATCTAGGACGGGTGCAATTTTGAGCTCCAACAACTATATTTTGATAATATATACACATTCATATATTTAGAAAAATACAAAATCATGACCTATACATATAGCTTGATTTTATTTTGCACTTTACATTATATATATTGTTTGTCATTAAAATTTGATTGAGATCATATATTTTCTAATCCTTACACACATGAATTCAAGAGGTATTTGGAGTTTGATATAGAACATTCATAGCATTCCATTATAATAAGATATATCTTGGTTCTTGACATTTTTATCTTAGGGCATCCCTCCACACTATACATGTGTTATTGTTTTATTATAGTTCATTTCTACTTCCTCATTACGCTTGATTATGTATACCATGTATATTATATAATATGAATTAATGTGACTAACACATGTATGTTGAGCACCACTAACATATATTACGCATGTGATTTCTTAATACTTACATTGTTCTTATCATTTTTTGACTTTACTATTTTCTACAACACGTTTATTAATTAATTGTGTTACTAATTTTCTAATTCATTGTATGCAACCCGAGTTCCTTGTTTTTCTTGTGACATAGTTGGTGTCCCATGTTTGGGGATTTATACCTATCTTGAGTGGCATTGCTTCTCTTATAATATGCATCCTAAGTGCCTTAATTGTCTTGTTACATCGTGCATGTCCCATGTTTATGGCTCTATTCGCTTATGTGACTCTTCTATGTATTTTATGACTTATTTTTTCTCACTTTATGGCTATTTTGTCTATAAACTAAATATATTACCTTTTCATAACTATTGTTACTATTGTTATTATTTTTATCAATACTATTGTTTGCCTTATAGATATGGTTGTCAGTATATTTTCTTCTCATAATTTTCACCATATAAAAACCCTTTTACAGTATAATATCTAATAGGTGGCCACCATTTTAGCATTCTACATTCTCCTATAGATTCTTAAACATATAGTGCATGGATACACATCTATTATTTTGAGTTTCATGCTCAATTTTTTTTTATCAAAAGTGCCTCAAAAGAGGGGGAATTCATTGGTATATATTCTACAATTATGGGTAGAAATCCAGGTGTGTGCACATGTTATTATAGGGAAGTATTCCTTAAAAACATCTCCAATTATAATTTTTTTGTTAAAAATACATGGGTGTAAGACCTACGAGAAAGGTTCTAATCATAAATATATTCTCAACCTCACCATACATTTTACATTGGGGAAATTACACCATATTTATCTTTAGTTTCATATTTCCACTTATAGGTATAGGTTTTTTGCATAATCTCAAATTCGGATGGCACAATTCTTAGTAGCTTATATGGGGCATGAATATTTCTCTCCTTTGCCACTTCATTACTTAACTCTAGTAACATATAGGTGTTTTAGGAGCATGAGTTTCCTTATCCATTTTCATTTTAGTATACTACACATTCTTATTCGGTAGTACAACACATGAGAATAACATGGGCGCACTCATTCTATTTTGTACCTTGTGTCTATATATACAAAATTATGCCTAGATCCATCTACAATAGTGTGGTCTGTGGGGTTATGTAAAGTATCGAAGTAGCTAAGTTCTTCATAGGTAGTCTTTCCTCTCTTTAGTTTGAAGGGGGATATATCAACGTTACTTAAAAATTTGACACACAATATTCTTCCTTAATGGGAGTTCATTAGTACCTCTATATTATTTTCTATCTACCTTCAATTTTGTGTGGGGTTCAATGTACCTAATGTTATAGCTTCTCCTTTGACACAATTTTTGTTGACCACCCCCAATCCTTTGGAAATATTATAAAAACTCCTAAATATCCAACAACAAGAAAGGAATTGGCAAGCTCTTCCCTCTATAAAATGGAAATGTGTATTATTTTCATGTTTTACATTTCTTGATTTCACTTTATGCAAGTTCAAATTCTACATTGACAATTGAGTTGCATTTCAATGTATACTATGGATATTGACTACACTCTATGTTGTAAGTTTCATCATGGACCATGCCAACACCAACACATTTAGACAACAAAAACATAAGCAAAGACAATTTCGACACCCTCAAGTATATTTTATTGTAAGCTTGTAATTTCCATTTCATACTTAAAGGGAGGGTAATGTATACACTAAAATTTGGTTATTTACCCTTTGACATTGATAATTATTATTGTGTTACTTTTTAAAAACAAACACCCACATAATATCCCCACTCAATACATATTTTTATCTCTTCCTAGCTTGCTTATTCCCATACACTAATGTGTTGATAAAACCAAAAGTGTGACTGTATAATATCATTACTTAATCTCTAATTTTTATTATGTAACTTCTAGATTTCATTTATGACATCCATGTTTAATATTTTACAACTAGGTAAAGATGTGTAATTCAGTCTTGGTAAATCTTTATGGTCTTGGAATGTTACTTATTCCCACTCTACTTTCAATACAATATCATTTGTTGTGTCTTTTCATCTTTCTCGGGTCAACCTTGTCATGATAATTTATCTTTGAAACCATATATAATAAAGTTAACATCACCTCATTTACACACCTAGAAAGCATATAAAAAATCACCTGGTACACTCATTGTGATACTTACATAAGGAAGACAAGGATCCCTAAATCTTCCTAAAGATAATGCACATCCATTAGGGAAGCCACTACTATAGTTATGAAGCACTCAACCAAGTCAAGGAGTCTAGATTCCTCACTTCCAAACACACCAAGATCCTTGAATTTTTAACAAGAGCACAACCATATCAAACATGTTCAAAGTGGATCAAGTTGTCAACTAGCTACATTCATATAGGTTTTACATGCTAGGTGAATAACTACATGTGGTTTAAGGCCTCTTTAGAGTAGTGATGACATAGGAAGTGCATTAATTATACTTCAACCTAGATAATAACCTTCTTACATCTTCTACCCATCTATAACATTGGAGCAAGATTTAATTAATTAAATATGATTTCAATATAGTGTGAAACTTAGTGTTTGAAAACAAAATATGTTTATTAAGCCACCAAAGGATGAAGAAATTTGCAAAAACCAATTTACATTAGGTCCGAATCCACATAGAAGGTTCTAAACTATACAACCATTCATGGAAGACCTGTATGGTCCTGAAATACGACGTGTTTCAGTGAAAACCTCCATAATGAAGCATTTAAAGTCTCTACACTCCCAAATTCTCCAGGTGAATGTATCTAGATATCTCCTATACAGTTTTGTGTGGATAATTACATCTTCCCTATCATGTTTTCAATCTTGTAATCATTAACTACAACCACCAATACATTATTATGATATTTTAAAGATACTATTGGAAGTTAATTAATTATAATAACTCCTAGTTTTAAACCTTACATTAATTTTGTAGTGTTGTGCATTCCATAACATTATTTAAAAGATAATCAAATATTAAAAAAATGTACATACAATTATAATGAGGTGTTATAAAAATTAGAATATTATTTTCACAAGAAATTTTCCTATTGATAATAAAGAAGAGTATAAAGAAAAATTTTCAATAAGAAAGAATTTAGAACTCCATATGGTTAGTACAAATTATGAGGTATTCTAATATAAAGATATCTTTAATAGTGTTTTTAGTAAATGCACATATAGTGATGATACATTTATATAATCAAGGGAAACAGGTGGCTTATCTACAAGGGATGGTTTTACAAGACTTGCACAAAGTCCCTAATCGTAATATGAAAATATAACCAAGATAGTGCCACTAATTGGATACAAAACTATAATCCCCATAACGTATTTAAGGATCGACCTAGTGAGGGAAAAAAATGGTCAATGGGTAAAACATGACTACTTAAACCATTAAAAAAATTATGTCAAGACTCAAGTTATGAGTTTTGTGTTTGAAAGGACTGAGTGGGGATTGTGGATTGACCGTGTTAATGGTCTATGTATATAATTATTTTTGTGATTATTAATTATGATATGATTTTTGATATAAGGCTTATTTTAGCATTATGTTTCCTAATTATATTAAAGGTTTAGAGGATGGTCATAATTTCTATATTTTTTCATACTTATTAAATGTGTATTGTGCAATTGTGAAGTGTATAGACCTAGACTTTCTAGATTGGTAGCATCACTCATGTTTCAGACTGGCATGTTTTGTAAAAAAACCTTTACAACTATTGGACATACCATATGAAGGAAATTTGTGAACACTTTTACCCTTACATGTAATAGGACATTAATGATGAACTCATTCCTCTGATCTTTAAGGTTATAAAAGTAATTTTTAAGAGAAATCGGGGCATAGTGGTATTGTTTTAATTGCATCATATTGGTGATTCATGTGTCACATTAGGGTGTTACCTTAGGGTGTTGTTTTTATGGTATTGCACTTATGTATATGGTGGTGTGTTGGTGTTTAGAGTGTATCATTATTTTGTGAAGGTTGTCATATTGGTTTTTAAGGTTTCACATTTGTGTTTAGGATGGTGTTGGTGCTAATTCTTAGTTTGCAAAATGTGCCCTAGTGTTCCATGTCCAATTTTGCTCAAAAAACATTTTATTTCTCGATTTGGTGATCTGCAGTTCATATTCCCCAGTTGAATTCTTTGAAGATGCCCAACATATTATTGTTTTTCCCTAATTTGAAACAACAATCCAAGTTTCCCCCTTTTTGTGCCCTAGCTTTTTCAAATGGTCGGGCTGTGTCATTTTTCCTTTGTCAAATTGTGCAAATGGTTGAAATTGATCGAATCCAAATTATTTGTAATTAAAATCCCAATCCCCAAGTTGAAAACAATGTCAAATCATGTTTCAATTGATTTAAAACCAAGAAATCTGCCATCCTTGTTAAAAATTTGATTTCTAGGGCATCCTCTATATTTTTGATGTTTTGACAGTCATACAGGGGTCATTTTCCCATCAAATTCATCATTGCAACATTATTGCAACGCGGTGGGTTCCTATTGGCCAGGGGTGGTCGAGAAATTTTTCTACCTTAATGTTTTCAAAATATTGGCAAAAGGAAAAAATTTGATCTGGGGCTCTGCTTTTTACATTAAGGTGCCTACGTGGCACATTATGATTGGTCAGAGGATCGATGGGTTATCCTTATGAAATTTTGCCTTCATTTTGTAAAATTTTCAAATTCACATTTTGGCCCGAAGGCCCACAACGAATGGGAAGAGGACATGTGGCTCGGGGACATGTGGGTGGCGGGAGGAGTTGGTGAATTTTTGTGTTTTTTACTCAAAGTGTCAAGGGAAATTTTTGACCCAAAGGCCCTCATCCAATAGTAGGTGGACACGTGTCTAGGAAAAGTCAGCATGGGAGGGTGGAGGTTTTGATGAATTTGAAGTTTTTTAGCTTCAAAAATTTAATGTCAAATTTTGGGCGAAGCTCCGGGACCAATAAGAAAAGGACACGTGTCCAGAAATACAAAAAGTGGAAAAGGGGGCTGAAGGAAAGTTTTATAAATTTTTGCCTTTGTGTTTGCAAGGTAAAAAATGAAAGATGGTCCCACAAACAATCTATGGAGGACACGTGGCATGTCCTAAGCAGTCAAAAGGGGAGTGCGGGCTTGGGAGAATTTTGAAATTTTGCAAATTTGGTAGGGAGGTCTGAAGGAAGAATTGGAGGCCTAGACCCATAGCGAATGGGAGAGCGCCACGTGGCGAGGAAGAGAGCGGGTGTTCGGGCCCACAGAGAATTTTGAGAAAAATTTCCTTTTTCAAAAAAGGAGAAAATGGATAGAATTGATCCGTGTTTTCAATGGGGCCCACCTTTGGACACGTGGCAGGTCCAGGGGAGAAGCGGGAAATTTTGCAAAATTTTCCAAAATTAAAAAAGGTCGCAAATGCAATTTTAAAGATGGGAGCCCGATCCAATCATGTTTTGACATGTGTCCCACATTATCCAAAGTCAAAAAAGGTAATTTTGGGCTTATGTTTGGGATCTCATCTGCCACGTGGAGGGATGGTATTTAAAGTTATCCAAAATCGATGCAACAACTGTGCATTCTTCCTTCTTGCCGCCATTGGAGCTCCAAGAAGCTTGGAATCATCATTTTTCCATCAAATCACATCAAATTTTATATGATTCTACATCATCTTGGCCTTCTGAATGCATTGGCATCATTTTTATGACTCAATTCCTTGATCTATGGTGTTTTTGATATATTTTTGCTCAGACCTGATAAAAAACGTGAAAAGTGAAAATAAAAGGTTACAGAGGTGAAATGATGAGGTAAAAAGGATGAAAATGATTATTAAAAGATGCTTGCATGCCTAAATGGTAAAAACGTGACCCTTGGGTGGATAATGATCCAAATTTTGTAATGATTTAAGATTTTTGGGCACACCTGGCATTCATCGAACCATTTTTTGTTTGTTGTCCCTTTCTGCAAATCATGAAGTTTTTGTAACAAATTTGATCCCATAAGCATATTCTTCACTTGGGGAGAAAGAATCCAAGCTGGCATAGGATATATATCATATTTTTGAGAATTTGAGGAAGACGAGAAAAAGGACATAGTATTTTCAAGGAAAATATTGAAAGAAATCCATTTCTCTGGAGAAACCGCCGAGAACCAATTTTAATTATCTATTGTATCGATTTCATCATGTTAAGTTGGTTTCAGTTGTAAATCCATCAAAAATATCTGAGATTGTTTTCATAACATTCCCCTACTGATGTATTTGATCAAATTTTGGATTATTTAGTGTTATCTCTTGGCAAAATTTGTATATGCTTATGTTTCAGAATGATTTCAATTTTTGTTTCTTGCTCATGTTGCAATCTTGTGTTTGGAATCTCTCTTGATCATACATGGTCACATGTCTTGCTAATGGTTTGATGGCATCTACAATCTTATATTCAGAAGAGTTTTCACCTAATAAAAGATAAATAGATTTAAAATCATTTAACTGTCCTTGAATCTTGAGATTATTCGTAAACCTTTGGGTGCACCTTATGTCATGATAAGATAGGGATTTTTGGATACTTTTTTGGATATTTACTTCAAGATTTTGTAGCAGGTTGTCAAAGATTGTGTGGAAGAGTGAAGATCTGGGTCTCCATTTGTGCACATATCTTGGTTGAAGGAGTATTTTAAACCTTTTAAAGCATTCCTATTGTTTAAGTGTTACAAATTTCTTGCAAAGGTCCTCAAAGAGTTTGGTAATCTCTGGTTGGTCTTGTCTAACATCTCCCAACAAAATTTCATTTAGAATAACTAACCCTACCCTATACTACCCCTGCATTGCATTGTGTGTTAACAAGAGAATACAATCCATTTACAAACATGCACAAAGCAAATCAGGATAATACCATGTCTCTAGCAGCCTCAACCTTGTTTTGAAAACATTTCCATCATTTAATAGTGACAACTCTTTTGAGTTTGAATAATGGAGAATTGATCATGTTTTCCCAAGGCCCCTTCCATACAATATGCAAAATATAAGGATATCCACACCTCCTTCACCAAACAAAGGCTGCAATATAGGTTCTCTTTCCTTGGTTGATAGGCACAACCTAAAATAGTGAGGATCAGATCAAAATCCTTCTGAGGTGCTACCCACTCCTTCAAAATCTTGAGTCCTAACAAGTCAGATAGATGTCTCCTGGTTACAAACAACATACAAATCATTTATTTTCCTCTGAGTGTCTTGTGCAAATCCATGATGTTGCTTGAGTTGTGAAGGAGATTAATTTTGGGTACCAACACTAGAGTGGTGCTGTTACTGGGGACTTCTTGGAATTTCTTGGTGTTTGAGCATTTTTGTATTCAGCTATTTGAGCTACCGCATTGTCAAGATATCAGCCTATGTTTCAGATCTACAAGTTTTAAAGCAAAGGTTTCAAGCTCAGCCTACCCTTTTTCTTTTCCCAGTAGTTGGGACACTTTGTTACATTATGTTTGGTTGATTTAAGAAGAAGAAGGTTTGGTTTATAAATAATTTGACAGAATTATTTTAGTGCATTCTTACAACGAGGTGAAATTCCTTAGGGGTGACTCCATGCTGATTTGAATTTAGAAATACCAGTGTCTTAAGCTTTTTGTCATTTATTTTTGTGTTTTTGATCTATACAAAACTGGAGGGAAGAAGATCTTTCTTCCTTAAAGACTCTACTAAGAAATTGTTCTCGAGACTTAAGAAATTCAAATTTGGAAGGGAGAAGGGTTTGGAAAGTGGTTAAAGGTCGACATCGGCAAAGATATAGTCATTGGTGAGAGAAATCAGCCTTGGATAAACGACTATCACTCTTCTTCAAGCGATTTTGATTCAATAAATCCTCTCATAAACTTGTTTGCCTCAGCTAGTGAAGGTCCTTCCACCGTGCACTGTAAGTTCCTTCTCTAATCTGCAGCTCTATGTTTTAATTCAAGTCAAAATTTTCAAGAAATCAGCACTTAGAGGATACTAGTCTTGTCAATCACATTCTTGAGCCCCAAGGATATTATACTCCTCACCAGCTTGTTTCACCTCCAAGATCACCCCCACCAAACAATATGGCTTAGCCTAGACCTCCGTTTGTTGTTAACACCTTTGGTCCTATAAATTTTGGAGGAATGGATGGTTACCCAAATGCTGTCCCACAAGATGTCAGAAATAGGTTACCAAAATTCCAAGGTAACAATGCTATTACTGGTGATCAACATCTCAAACTTTTTGATAATATGATGGAAGATTTTGAGATAGAGTTTGAAGATGTGTATATTAAGTTGTTTATTCATACACTAGAAGAATATGCTAGGGATTGGTACAAGGCTCTACCTGATAACTCTATTGATTCATGGAATGAAATGAAAAATGCATTTAGGTTGCAATATGGTGATAGGACTGATCCTAGATTTCTTTTGTCTAAGTTTGAGAATATCAAGAAGAACCCTAATGAATCAGTCCATGACTTCAACACAAGGTTTAACAAAACTTTGAGAAGGCTTCCTGTTGGTTTGAGGCCTTGTGATGAATCATGTTTAATCAAATATGTAGATGCATTTGATAAAAGGTAGCCTACTACCTAAGAGATAAGAACCCAACCAATATAAGACAAGCTTTCACCATGGCACTTCAAATTGAGAACAATATCAAGGCTGTTGGGAAACCTCTTAAGAGAGATGGTGTAAAATTGATAAACCTTAAAAACCTCAAGCTAGCAAAGGTGCTAATTTAGAGGAGGTTGTGAAGACTTTGGTAGGGGTCACAAAGAAATCTCATACAAGTTGGCAAGAGCTGAGAAGGGTATTGGGTGGACTTCAAAAGGTCAGCCTAGGTAGCAAGCACAAGATATATTTAGCAATCACCATAGAAATGAGTAGAGGTTTGATGACAAGGGTAAAGGGCCTGTTGGATCTTCAAATAGACAACCCCAAACACGTGAAAATAGAGTGTTCCCGACCCTCTAACCGCCAGGGTTGCTGATGTTGATGAAGTTGCTGATATGGATTGGTGTGATAGATGTTTTCTTCCTCATACCCCATGTGAATTGCACCAAAAATTTGATGAATCTAATAATAAGGATGGAAATGATGATGATATTTGTGTGGTGAGTTGTTCTTCAAGCTCACAAGGAGGAACAACATCTACCGAAGTAATAAGTGCTAGGACTACCGCAACCTTTTGGGATTGCATAAAGTGGGTACCACTTATTTCTCTTTCTCAAGATCATGATGTAGATGTAATTCAAGCCTTTGAAATTCCTAATAATGATTTTGAATATCTAAGAGCTTTGATGATTAAGAAGTATGATGGTGGTATCCCTTTGTAGGAAGATAGACAATTGTTGATGAATGTTGTTGTAGCTCAAGAAAAGGACTATAACACTAGAAGCAAGGTTGTTAAGGGAGTTGGACCTCAATCCAAAACTAAAACACCCTTGCTCACAAGCATTCCAAAGGATGCTCCTAGGAAAGAAACACTTGCTAAAGGTTCTACTGTCTTAAACAAAAATTACAATCCTTCTCATGCCCGAGTTCTTTAGGAATACTTCTCCATTTGATGAACCTTCTTGTTTCCCTTCCAATGTTGTCTTACCAAAGATTGTTCCATATGATATTGCCCAAGTATTGAGCCAAATTAAAGTGATTTTTCCAATTATTGAGTTTCTTAGAATTCCTGAGCATAAGAAGAGAGTATGTGAGTACTTGGGATTGAAAGAAGAGAAGATCCCCAAGTAGAAATGTAAATGTCATTGAGACTCCTCTTCAAATAATTGTTGGCCTTGAGACACCACCAGCGATGGAAGATCTTGGAGAGGCACCTGAGGTATATTTGGGGACATCCTTGGTTGATTCCCAATTGAATGTTGATCCATTCTTTACAACTTTGCTCATAAAAGATAGGCTACTTCACAATTACATGTTTGATTCTCGGTGCATCATGTAATGTCATGCCTCTAGAAGTCATGAATGAGTTGGATATCAAAGTGATAGTATCCTATGGGAAGTGTACTACCATGGATTCAAGGGAAGTGCCAGTGGTTGGTTGTGTGAAGTGTTTGGTAGTGTAACTTGTAGCCTATCTGGGTAAGAACTTGAAACTCGATATTGTAATTGTTGACTACCCTGCCAAATGGGGTATGCTTTTGTTAAGAAAATGGGTTGCAAGTGTTGGTGGTAGTGTTCAGATGGACATGTCTTTTGATATCATTCCCATTGAGGGTATCCTTTTCAAACTCTATGGTGAAAAGAAGATGTTGCACTTGATTGAAGATCCCAACAATGCTTCCTATGAAGTGTTATTTGCTAATATAGATGCTGACAATTTCATTGGCTTTGCTGATGGAAAAGAACACAAGATGGACAGATCAAAGTTCCTTGATATGGTAGGTTATCCTTGGACCTTGCTATTTGATGGAGCTTGCTCCAAATTTGGAAATCGTGTTGGTATAGTTCTTCTCTCTCCTAGTTTAGAAGAGTATGCTTTTTCCTTCAAAATTAATTTTGAATGCACTAACAACATTTCTAAGTATGAGGAATTGTTGTTGGGGTTAAGAATTGCATGGAAGTATGGAGTAAGAGATATTGTTACAAAAGGAGACTTAGATCTGGTTGTCAGACAAATAAGAAAACTGTATGCTATAAAAAATCAGCGTATGAAGTAGTACAAGCATGCAGTTTTTGATCTAATTGAAATGTTTGATTCCTTTAACATTGTTTACCATGATAGAGGTCTTGTAACATCCCCATTTAAGAACATTAGAACAAGTAATTTTTATTTATTTTTGATAAATGCTTCCTGTTCTAAATACATAATTTAGAACTCACAAATCAAAACAACCATTCTTATAACAGATAACCATATGCAGCTGTAATGACTCGGAGTACCTCCGATCTATTCATTCCATGACTCGGTAATCTACCGATCTATTCATGAGTATCAAGAGTTTGCATTTTTAATCTAACACATCACTCTTGCAGTTCTCTTCCCTAATCTGGGATTCAGAATGCTCTATCCAAGGAACCTATCTGAATAATTGTTACCATTATTCATCGACATCTCGTCCCTTAGACTAGGTGACATAGGACAACGCAATCAGCAGCTTGTGATACTTTGGCCAAAGATTTGAAACATATTTCTTATGTCTCGTATTCCTTGACGGCATACTCGTCAATCTGGAATATGTCCTTCACCCCATTCCTATGTTATGTAGAATGTCTTACGCTGACTTCTGTCAGCCTCCCCGTCCCAAGTTATTCACTCAGGAATGGATTAATAATATGGCAACGTTATAAGGATGCTCTTGAGAACTAGGGATACGCTGACATACTGGGTCAACCCTAGTTAACCCTGTGTGCTAAGGTACCCCGAGTCTCCGGGGGCAGCCTCATAACATGACCATGTTGGTAACCGATCTGAGTAAAAACTTGTTCAAGTTTAAGGAGTAAATCTTAACGATCAATGCAAAGGGTGTTGCCATAAGTCACTGCATTGTTGTATCTTCGAGAAGATTCTAATATTCTCGAAGGTACAACCCTGCAATCAACTTGTGCCATCAACCTTCAAATCCACCTCGAAAAGATCTACTTAACTTTAAGGTGTTACTTACGTGGAGTTTAAATTATACTTTAAGACACTCCTTTTTAGGGTAGTCTTTTCCCAACCCCTGGGTTCCTCATCTTAAAATTTCCTTTCTTATTAAGACCCATTCCACAAAGAGAAGTTTAATAAGATTGAGGTCTCAACAAGGAGATCATTGTTTCACAATAATCTTAATCTACGAAATTGGGTAGTAACCCCAAGTCTTCTCATAAGATTGCTAACTTATCCCTTTTGGGTTTATTCCAGATCTTTAAAACTGAAATATATCTTACTTATTAGTGTTAAGATATAGAGATTTTAAAAACATTCAGTACGTTGTCTTGACTTAGATCGAGGTTAGAGAGTAACAGATTACTCTTCCCGTTCAGCGTCTGAAAGGGTTTATTTTAACCTTAGATTCTCAAATATCAGTGATCTAAATTACAATTAGCTTTAAATGGAACATAGCAGAACTATTAAACATTTACAAGTATTTAGTCACATAATCTTTGCAAGGCTTACCTAGAGGATTCCCAAATATCTCCAAGGTATACAATAATATAAATGTACTTTAAAACATTCGAACCGAATAAGTTCAATCCATCAAGATACAACAGTAACCATATATAAGTAATAATCCCTTTATTTCATTCATTACAAGCTAATCAATTACAACTTATGCATTCAACATATGAGATACAATACTCAATAGCAAGAGAACAACTTCCTTCATATAATACAATTAGAGAAGTCAAATTGAAATTCAACATAAAACCAAATTAAATAATCTGAGCATCATATTAGATCTACGTGCCTTTACCACTTACGACAACCATCTGCAAAATTTTCAATGCAAGTCAGTTCTGTGAAGTGAGCATGATAAGCACTAAATCTTAAAACAATTGCATTCTACCAATTGCTCTCATTGAACAACCTGTTTAAATGAAATCAAGCTAAATATCTTTCTACAATTTTAACATGACTATAATGCATAACCTCTATTATAGCTGTCAAATAGTCCTAAATATTTTTAGATGACTCAACGTACATATTAGAGACTAAGAAGAACAAAATAATTCCAAAACATCCATCCATCTGTATCTCCAAGACAACAACAATCCAACAATTTATTCCATTCTAAAAATAATATCCTATCGGTTCGTATTTCAACAAGTATGATTCAAACAAGTCCACAAGGCGAGTTTATGATAACCGGCAAGCTCACGACATAATTCCTTTTTAATCATACACTATGTTAATGGTACATGCAGAAAGTATAACCACCTATACAAAGAACACACATTTTATGCCAGGTCTCTCCATACCATACCACTGTCTATTCTTGTTTTACCCTTACCGTTGAGATCACATAAGG
Source organism: Taxus wallichiana var. yunnanensis (assembly GCA_018340775.1). Classification (NCBI taxonomy): domain Eukaryota; kingdom Viridiplantae; phylum Streptophyta; class Pinopsida; order Cupressales; family Taxaceae; genus Taxus; species Taxus wallichiana. The sequence goes on along the minus strand of CM031238.1, from coordinate 263,348,664 downwards.
ATATAAGAGAAGAAAACATTCATAGTTTCTAGACAAGGAGAGAATAACTTATTATTCATACAGATTATAGATATCAACATAACTTAACAAGAGAGAGAGAAAGAAATAGAGACATTCATATTCCATTCCAATCATGTTCATGACTATCTCATTCCTCTCAAGAGTAATGCATTTACACTATACGCATGCGACTAAATCAGCCGAGACCACAAGAAGATACTATAGCTTCACTAGAATTCCAATATAAAATTCACTTGTAGATTATTAAGCAATACAAGAGTTTACGCGACAAGCAATAATAAAATAATCTAACCCCAAAAGGCTCAACAAATCTTTCCATATTATTCAACAACATGCAAAATATCCAACGCCATCTTTGTCATGACACAACTAGTAACTTTTATCTCACCAAGCTCAAGACTAAATAACACAATAACGAGAAGACTTAACCGTGCAACCCAAATGACACTCCCACTGAGTCAAAATACTCAGAAACAAACAGCTGAATCTAATCCCTACTAAATACAGCAAGGTCTTAAATCAGAAGCTGAAATCAAAAAATAATAACCACAACAAGATCTTCATAGAAGTCATCATCATATCATTATTTTCAACAAAGTTTCATCCAAGCCGAGATAATACGAATACAGCAAGGACTCATACAGAGTCGAGTTAAAAAAATAAACACAACGTGGACTAGATCAGAAGTCGAGCCATCACGCAAACACGTCAGGGCTTCAACAGGAGTCGTGTTCACATGGAGATACTGCAAGGACTCCAACTGAGTCGTATCCAACAAGAACTCATAGCCAGGGTTAGGATTGAAGTCGAATTCATACGAAAACATTCAAGGTCTCCAACTAATTCAACACCAACAGTCTTCACAACTAAACTTCTACAGAAGTCGAAATACAAGATACATATTAAGGACTCCAACAGAGCCAATATCAATAAGTATTCACAACCAAGCTTATACAGAAGCCGAAACACTGGTTACATATCAAGGACTCCAACTGAGTCAATAACCACAGTATTCACAACTGAGCTTATACAGAAGAGAAAAACATAATATACGCTTCAAGGATTCAAAAGGAGTCGAACCCATGTAGTATTCTCAAATAAACTTCTACAAGTAGAAATACAAGATACATATTAAATTCAAGAATTCCAACTATATCAATAACATACAGATTCACGACTGAACTCCTACAGAAGTAGAAACGTATGTTACTTTTCAAGGACTCAAAAGGAGTCGAACCCATTTAGTATTCTCAAATAAACTTCTACAGAAGTAGAAAGATACTATCTATTTCCAAGAATTCCAACTGTATCAATCTCAACAAGTGTTAACAGCAAGGCTTCAACAAAATTCGATACCAAACAAGAAAACATTTTATGGACTCCAACAGAGTCGAATCGTACATTATCCTTGCAAGCATTTCTACGAAATCTAACCGAAATGCAAAACACAACAAGATAATTCAACCGTATGAAACAAAATGTACACCCAGCAAGGGTTCAACTGAATAATCGAGCCAGCATGAAGATACAACAAACTAATTCATACAATGCTACCATAAAAACCAACTGGACCAAAAATCATCTGAACAGAGTTGTTCTAATGAAATCATTTGAAGGAAAGCAAGATTTTTAAAAGTTAGGGCCTAACATGCCTGGTAATGCCGCTTAAAAATCCGAAGAAGATCTCTGAATGATCTCGAGCCTTCTCCTCTTCTTCCACGTTAGATTCAACAACAATAATTTGTTATTTCCATGCCTTATAAAATTTCCTCGACAGAGAAAAGAGCTAGTTATTCTCATAGTTTCCATGCAACACCAAGTAGACTGGTTCGAAGAACTAGTGATCAAACAGAGAGAAAACCGGAGCATATGGAAAACCAAACAACCAACTAGTTTTCCATTTTGCATGCCTTCCCGAGCAATCCACGCTCGGGAACCGAGTTCATTAATTGCATTAACTCCAAAATTCTCACTCAATCTCCATTGCCACCGACCGCCATAGTTGGTGATGGACAAAAACAAACCAAAGACCATTTCCAGTTGGTGACTCTTGCCACATCGGATTTCATTAGCATTTGAAACTTCCACCAAATCCCTTGTCCTTCATACTTATCCATCTCATTTAATGCCATAGAAACTACCGCCCATGGCTCGTACCCCTTCATAGGTCCCTTTCATCCATGATCATTAGTTAGGTTAGAAACATAGGTTAGACTTTAAGGTGATACTTAGTCTAACCTCCTTAGCGCTAGGTCACTAACCTTAGAACATTTAGCTTATAGTTTAGGGCTAGGTTAGATTATAGTTTAGGTTTAGGTTATTAACCTTAATAGAACCAGTCTAGGTCTAACAAATAGAATCGTTCAAAGATAAGAACCAACGAGATACATTCCCGAAATGGATTCAATCCAAAGATTGATAATAAGCTAGCAATATATATATATATATATATATATATATATCAAATTTATTACTCGCTCAAGGTCTAGACCTTCCTGATATTACGATATCGGGAACCAATTCATTTAACAAGATCAGCCTGAGTTAACTCCTGAATTGCTCATTCCACACATTCAAACCTTACAACCTTCGTAAGGTCTATAATTTTTGGTTCATCCAAAATAAACTTAAAACATCTCTTGGATCAATGCAACTGATCCAAGGCTGAGTCATAAAGATGGGTAAATCCACAATTCATTCCGAAATCAGATTAAACTCAGGTGCTAAAAATGAAAGAAATAAAAGAGTCCAAGCATATCCTGGCTCAGTCAAAGATCTTCAAATGCAAAGAAGATACAATCCATATCAAGCATGACTTCACAATCAAAGGAACACATCCTTTTACAGAAGAAATCATATATCAACACTTGAATGCTCAAGAGGAAGTAACAATAGTTCAGGGTGTTACATGTCTTAATGCTTCATGATAAGTTGGCGATCTTAGGTTCTAGATTTGAAAACTCCACCATTTCACCTTATTGTGAATACAACATTGAAGTCGTGACTAGGCCAGTTGTCCTTGATAATGTGAAACATTGGCAAGTCTTCAACAATGATACTCAAGTGACCAGGTTCTTGAAAAACCAAGGTGAATTTGCAAATCATAATATTTATTGGGAACCAATGGTGTGTATGACTAAAGGAAGAGAAACTTTGTTTGGAAAAGATATCATCCAATTGAAAACAAACACCATTCCTAGAGGTCTTGTGGCACTTGAGGAAAATTTTAACAATGTTGATTACATCATAAATAGAAATATGTCTACTTCAAGGGATGTGGAAGAGTATAACTTGGGAACAAAGGACAAACCAAGGAAGGTTTGGTTGGGCAGCAATTTAAGTAAAGAAGAAAAACAGTCCTATGCCTAACTCTTGAAAAAATATCAAGACTGCCTTGCTTGGTCCTATTCAGAGCTGAAAGCATATAGAGAAGATTTGTTTCAACATGAGATCCCTCTTGAAGAAAATTCCAAACCATTCAGATAGAGGAAAAGGCCAATTAATCCACTTCTCTCCATGAAAATGCAAGAAGAATTAAAGAAGTTGAGAGATGGAGGTATTATTCAGCCCACTAGATATTCATCTTGGGTTGCAAACCTTGTGCCAGTTAGAAAGAAGAACAGAGACATTAGAATTTGTGTGGATTTTAGAAATCTAAACAAGGCCTCTATGAAGGAAAACTACCCCTTGCCCAACATGGAGAATATGTTGCAGCTTGTGACAGGATCAGAATTGCTCTCTACTTTGGATGGTTTCTCTAGATACAATCAAGTAGTTGTCAAAGAATCAGAAAGACTTAAGACAACCTTCACTACTCCATGGGGGACTTATGTTTTTGTTAGGATGCCATTTGGATTGATGAATGTTGGTGCCACTTTTCAAAGGGCAATGGATGTTGCTTTTGCTGGTTACATCAATGAGTTCATTGCAGTTTACCAAGATGATGTGACTGTGTTTTCAAGGCAGTGAGGTGACCATTTGCAACATTTGGAGAAGATGCTGATCAGATGTAGGGAGTATGGAATTTCTCTTAATCCAAAGAAGTGTCATTTTGGCATGAAAAAGGCCAAGTTGCTAGGACATATTGTATCTAAAGATGGTGTTATGATAGACCCTGAGAGAGTGGATGCAATCAGCAAAGTACCTATCCCAAGAACCAAGAAAGGCATCTAGTATTTCTTTGGCCAAATCAATTTTATTAGAAGGTTTGTTTCCAATTTTTCTGAGTTGACTTTTCCAATCACAAGTATGTTAAAAAAGGACCAAGTTATCAGGTGGGAGGAGGCTGCCATTCAAGATTTTGAAGGAATAAAGGATGCACTTAAAAATACACCTGTTTTGGCAGCTCCCAAACTATAAGAGGCATTTCCAAATCTTTTCCTTTGCCTCTGAATATACCATTGCTTCAGTTTTGTTACAAAAGGATGAAAATGGGGCTCAGATGCCAATTGCCTTCTTTAGCAAGGCTTTGCAAGCAGCTGAGTTGAAGTATACAATCATGGAGAAATAAGCATTTTCCTTGGTGAGAGTAACAAAAGTTTTCGGGCCTTATATATGGAGTTCAAAATTTGTTGCTTATGTTCCCCACACCATGGTGAAATACATCTTATCATAAATGGAGATCTCAAGTAAAAGATGTAGGTGGGTCAACAAGTCAGTAGGAGTATGATATGGATATCTAAACCACAAAGTTAGTAAGAGGTTTGGGTATTGCTAAGCTCATGGTGAGAGTAAGTTTCAAAATGTAGAAGTGAATCAGGCTAGAGGAAGAAAGGGTAGATCTCCTTAATAAATTGATGAGTTACGAATGGTACAAAGATGTGATCTTCTACCTCGTACCTTTTCTGTCCTAGTCACTTGAATAAAAATCAGAAAAGAGCCCTCAAGGTGGATTCTAAAATATATCATAACAGACCTTGGGCTGGCTTGGAAGAACCTTGAAGGTGTCCTCTTGAAATGCATAACTAAAGATGAAGCTCCCGAATAGTTGCTTATTTCCATGGGGGAGTTTGTGGAGGACATTTTTCTGGGGAGGGTGATAGCACATAAGATTTTGAGAGCTAGTTATTGGTGGCTTACTCTTTTTAAAGATGCAACCCAGTTGGTTAGAAAGTGTGATAGTTACCAACGTTTCTCTGGAAGACTGAAAGCTTCAGGCTCCCTTCCTTTGCAGCCTGTATCAATTGAAGCCCCTTTCAAACAATGGGGAATGGACTTCATTGGTGAGATTTAAGACCCTTCTAGTGCTGGTCATAAGTGGATTCTTGTAGCCACTGATTATTTTACAAAGTGGGTTGAGGCAATTCCATCTAAGAAGGAAACACACCAAGTGGTAATAGATTTCTTGTTGAATGATATCATATGCAGATTTGGAGTTCCAGTTAAGATTGTATCTAATAATGCCATGTGCTTTAGATCCAAACCTTTAATGATAATGTGCAATGAATATGTGATAAATTTGACTTTGGTATAAGCAATATGCAGACTATCTTTCCCTTTCCATTTTACCCACCGATCTCACTCGTAATGGACAATGTGCCTTTCTTAAAATTGTCTCCCATTATGTCATCATGGGTGGTCTTCTATACAAACATGGTTTCAACAACATTCTCTTATGCTGCCTTACAAGTTCTGAAATTCCCTACACCATTAAGGAAGTCCATGATGGAATTTTTGGAGGTCACTTTAGTGGTCTCGCTATCACAAAACACATTCTTTTCCTAGGCTATTACTGGCCAACCCTAAACCGTGACTATTGTGATTATGTCAAATTTTGCGTGAAATGCCAACAACATCTTAATCTCCATCACACCCATAGTCATGCCTTACTGGTCACATGAGACCTTTATCCTTTTTCTCAATGGGGTTTGGATCTTGTCAATGAGATCAACCCCATTATTCATAACACCACCAATGGATCTTAACCGCCATCAATATTACACTAAATGGGTAGAAGTTGTTCCCCTCATTTCCATAAAATATGAGAAAATATGTGAATTCATAAACCATCACATCATATGTCACTTTGGTGTGCCTCACCGCATTATCACGGATAATGGAAAATAATTCAAAAACAAAACCCTACGTAAACTATGTGATGATTTTGGCATCCAACTCGGTTTCTCATCTCCTTATTACCTGTTATCCCGTAAAATTGACAAGGGCAATTTTACCGATAACCATACCGAAAATTTTGTTCCGATCCCTCGTTAGGGATCCCCCGCGTTCGAAACATTTTAAAATCCCTTCCCGGGAAATCTAGTTTTCGAACTTAGTCATTCTGAGCCTTTTTTGGCTGGGCGCATGAAATATCCTTGTAACACTAGCTTTTGATGCGCCCCCTTAAAAGCCTTTGGCGCATGGTTTTCCATGTTAACACATCTTTCGGTGCGCCAAAGGATGTTGAGTCTCTTTTGCGTGCGCCAAAGGGCGCACATGATCTTATTGCAACACCATATTTTCGTGCGCCAAAGGGCACATGATCTTATTGCAACACCATATTTTCGTGCGCCAAAGGGCGCACGCTTTCTCCTGTCGACAACATTTTTCATGCGCCCTTTCAAAAGTAGGTGGCGCATTGATGGCTGGTTTTTCTATATATATGTGTTTTGCGCGCCCAAATGTCATTTTCACTTTTGCGAAGCACGTGTTTTTCTGAGCTTGTCAGCCTCTGCTCCGTCGTTTTCAACGTATTGTGGACCCGTTCTCAAAACTTTTGCTATTTATCAGGTAAGAGGTTCTCCCTCTTCTACGTTTTGTGTTTTCGGTTCTTGATGCGTTGTTGGTCTGGTGTTTAGCTTGTCGGTTGGTTTTGAAATAGAAATAGGTTGAGCTTCCCCCCTTGTGCTGCCTTGTCTTTTTTCTTCTTTTCCTCCTCCCTTCCCCCCTCTTTCCAGATCTGCTGGTAGAGGGTGTTATTTTAAAAAAAAAAAAAGCTTGGTCTTAAAACCTCTTTTTGGTCTGAAACCTTATGTCTCCCCAAGCAGTCTTGGAAATGAAGGAAAGAAAGAAAAGAGTTAGAAACCCCGTCGAGAAAGCTCTGTTTTTCACTTAGGCGCGCTGGCGCGTCTTGCAACACTAAGAACAGTTGCGCCCCTTTGGCGCATCTACCCGCCCTGTTACATGAGCAAAACCCGCGCCAATGGCGCACCCTTTTGTCCTGCTGCATCAAGAACTCATGCGCCCTCATGGCGCGCCTCTTTCGCATGCTACAAGTGCTGATCCTGCGCCCCATTGGCGCACCGTTCATCCATGTTGCATCCCTTTTCCATGCGCCAATGGCGCATCCAGCTTCCATGTTACACAAGTTATATCTGCGCAAGTATGAAGCTATAAAGGCGCAGGCGCATCCCCGATTACATCAACATCATGTTGTGTAAACCCTTCGTGCGCCGCGCCATGTCCCTTTGGCGCACGAAAAGTCAATGTTACATGATCCATCCACGCGCCAAAGGGTGCACCGAATCCCAAAGTAACACACAATTTTCATGCGCCCTTCTATAAAATGCAATCTGCAACATCCATGCGCCATGCGCCTTTGGCGCCAGTTTAACTTTTGCAACAGCCCTTTCCCGTGCGCCCTGCCTATTTAGCCCTGTAAGCTGCAATTTTCATGCGCCCTGCGCCCTGAGCCTTAAAATCTCTAACTCTTTCTTCTGCTAGCTTTCCAATGAAAGATCAAATGGCTAATTCAACCTTTTTGGATTGGGTCTCGCTTCTTCTCCATGCAGATCAGCAACTGAGTTCGAAAGAACACATGTCTACATCCAGCAAGAGATCCACCAAATCAAAAGGAAAGGCGAAGCTTACTGAGGAAGAGATGAAGTATAAATATCAAAGGGTCAGGATGCCCGAATCACAGGCTGAATGCAGTATGGATGTCAGAGACTCAGAATTGGGTCACATTGACATGGAAGAATTCTGGGTTAGAACTCAGAAAGTTACAAGAAGTCCATGGATGGACAAGTTAATAGGCAGTGCCCTGCATTTCACCGGAGGAATCCCCGTCAGCACTATCAACAATGAATTCATGATGGTGATTGCACAATCTTACAACAAGGACACAAGGTGTGTCGAAAACAGCAAGGGCGAGGTAGTCATAAACCTCACTGCCCGTCATTTTGAGATGATACTTGGCATCCCTCACCACCGGCACTTTGTGGCCGTCAGCCAAGAAGAGTGCATCAAGGCCTGGGAAGACAATGAAGACCAATGCATGCAACTGATGAACGAAGTCTACTTGAAGAACAAGAAGGTGATAACCCGGTGGCCCCAGATTATCCACCGCAGTGATTTCTCAGAAGAACTTAGTGATACTATTACTTTCCTGAGCAGGGTCTTCGGACTCTCTGACGCCCACTACTTTCATAAATGGATGCTGAGGTACTTGGAGACAATGAATAAAAATTTGCCTGATCGCGTTTTCTGGGGGAAATAATAAGTAGCACCATCTCCGAGCAGCTACAACAGTTCAGCACTATGGGAGTATTCCATATGAACTCCTACGTGGTCTACGCTACATCATCAGAGAGAGATTATCCGGGCCTAGCACAAAGTGGAGTTTGGCCTCAGGTCAAAATATATGAGTATTATCCAGAATTGAGGCTGGAGAATAGCATCGCCCAATTCGCCAAAATCAACGATGCATTCTTTTGTCACACCATCTGCCTATTGAGGCCAAATCTAACTCATGGTCGCACAACCAAGAACATTGTGTCAACTGTGGAGAAATGGGGGGCCCTGTTCACCCAGTTTCCCACATTTACCTATCTAAGGGCGGCCAACTTCTTGGGCGAACCAACCAGGCTACCGAGGTATGCTGGACCTAAGCTGATTCTACTAGAGCTATCAAGACAGCTGGTCACATACCATGAGAAATGCCTCAAAAGAAAGAAGGGCGGAACTCCTTTCCCCCTCACAGTGGGCCGATACACATGCTCCTCCCATCACAAGGCGAGGGAAATGTTCGTAGAGCTGGAGCTGCTCAATTTGAAACATGACTTCCCAGCCAGGCCTACTTTTGACCCAAGGAGCTGCCTGCCAAGGGCTAAGCTTGATCCGATCCATGTCCCTCAAATTGAGGATATGTACATTGACGTCATCCACGAGGTGGAACTCAGAAGAAAGGATCATTCTCGCTTAGCATTGACGGAAATTATCCAATACGGAGTGGCCATTGTCCCCAAAGGCTTCCAAACGACAGAAGATGAAGTGGACAAGGTGTATAATGACACAGAAGGGGACGATTGGCCCTTCCCGGCCATTGACAGAAGCAAGGCTCCTCAAACAATTGAGGAGAGGGTCAAGGAGACTATGCGCAGAACAGAGCATTGGTGCCGCATGAACAGGCTGATCTACCTCGGGGTAGATTTCACCACCTCCCCATTGGGCAATGCGCCTCCAAGGTCCAAGAAGCAGCTAAAAGGCAAAGGTGCAGAAGGTGAATCTAGTACCACCCAAGAAGAAACTCCTGAAAGTCCTCCTTCCACAAAGCCGCAAAGAACAAAGTTATAACTCGGATTCACCGAAAAGAAGCAGCAGAGGATAGTCCCATACGCCCATCCACTCAGGATGTCGGCATTGCTACAACCACAGAGGTCCCTTCTATCCCTTCTTCTTCTCTTCCTTCCCCTCCTCGAGTGACTTACGTGACCACCCCCCTTGGTCACATCCTCTCCCCTTCTTCTACTCTTTCCCCGCTTCTTCGTCTATCTTCTCCTCCTCGCTGATTTATCTTCTTCCATTTCTTCCCTCATCTCCGAGCTCCCTTCCCTTCTTATGTCTTCCACTGTAGTTTCCTTCCTCTCGTGGGCGCTTCTCTTATTCTCTCAATGCCGCCGCCGTGTCTCTCACGTTTTTCCCCTCTTCTACCGCAGCTGCCCCTCCTCTCTCTCGGTCCTTCTTTATAGGACCAGCATGGATCTCTCAAGAAATGAGCTAGCTAAAGAGGAAAGTTCCCATCGCTCCGATGGACTTTTCAGTAATTCCAGCCAAAGGGGCCAAGAAGCAAAAGCCTATAACACGCTTCTCTCAAAGTGTTGTAGGTGAGAGAGTTATGGAAATAGCATACCCTGATCCCCTCAAGGAGAAAAAGATCTGTCTCTCGGCAGATTTTACCGTGACTCAAGTCACAATGGGGACGCTTTCGAAAGTCTCTGGGGAAGCTCTTTCCGCGGTCGACGCCCTTTGTCAAAAGCTTCAGGAAACAAAAGAAGAGAAAAGGCTACTGAAGGAACAGAATAAATATCTGCTTCAAGCCTTACAGAAGATGGGTAGTGCACCTCCCACGATCGCGCTAAGACTTCTGAGCTTCTCAGCCAGGAGAAAATCAATGAATATTCAAAGATCGGCGAGCAGGGTATGGCCGTTTCTGCTTGGAGGAGCCAGATCCTCAAGGACAGTGAAAGAGTGATCACTGAATTCGTCAATTTGTATCTGAACATCGGAAAGACGAACAAAGAGCTCCAAGTATTAGCAGGGCCCATATCAGAAGAGTTGGATCATGCTAGACTCCAACACGAGACCTTTCAACAAATGTTCGACTGTTCAGTCGAAGATCTGGTCAAGTTCGGTGTCTTCGGCCATCCAAGGGCCCTCAACAAAACCATGTCCACTCTGGACTATCGGATAGATCAGCTTGAATTTATTCTTGAAAAAATTGACAAGGTTAAGGAAGAAGCCCTAGATGCAATGCATCAAATGGAGTGAATTGTTCTTAACATGTCTCCAGGGCTGCTCACTCCTTCCTTTACCATGAGGTCAGCTGATGAAACTATCCGGATCTTCAAGGAGATCGCTTCTCAAGGAACGGGGCCAGAGGTCACATTTGACACTGAATCTATCAACAACCTGCTGGCCTGTAGGGACTTCATCGGGTTCCTCATTGAGGCGGAAAGGATTATTCCAAACTCCCGGAAAAGCTCATGACGAGCGGGAGACTTGCGAAGCAATCAGCGAGCTGCACAAGGATCCTTCTCAGGATCAATTTGGGCCCATGATTAGCAAGTTTTTGGAATACCGCGCTCAGTTCCACATATCGTCTCCTGAGCAGCATCAGAAGCAGGCAACCCCCTTTCGGCCGCAGGATGACGATGATGAGTAGCGGCTTCTTCTTCTTCTTCTTCTTCTTCTTCTTCTCTCTATTCTCCGACTTTCTTGTTGAAATGTCTAAAGTGTGTTGACACAAATGATGACATCATCCATGTTGCATCATGGGATGATGTCATCCATCAAGTTGTCAAAAGTCAACATGACTTTTAGATATTTTGTAAATAGTTGTTGGCTCCTTTTTGCCTTCTTTTCTCCTCTTCTTCTATAAATACCCCAACACTTGTTGTGTTGAGGGATGGATGAATATCTTTCAGATGAGAAATAGGAGTAAGGAGAAAAGACTTTGAGCTTTTTGTAATAGAACAAATTAGTAATACAATATTTGGACTTTGTGCTGAATACCTGTGTTATATACATTAGATCTTTCTTATGTTAGATCTGTGTATTTATTCTGTTGGATCTGCTTCTATTTTATTGTCATTTATTTATCATCAGTATTGCTTTGTTTATTTATGCAAGTAGGTTTGGCTCTGTTTACTACCAACCCAAAAACATAAATCTTCTGACCTTTCTGCTTTGGAATTCATTTCTTTTCTCCCTTCGGACCTGTTCCTTCTTCCTCCTCTCTCTCATTCCTTTCTCTTCGCAATGGAAATAAACCTACCGGGATGAGATCCCAAACCCCCCAAGGCGTAATCTGTGAGACTTACATAGATTCCTGCTTGGTAGAATAGCAATAAACCGCCGCTTTTTGACTCAAAGAGGGCTATGCCCTCGCACACTGCTGGCTTGTTTATCCATAGATCTCGCCCAAAGCGGCAGATTTTCGACCAACAGCTTTTGGCGACTCCATTGGGATCGAATAGATCTCGTCGATCTATGAGGGTAGTAAGATATAAAAATCGTAAAAAATCAAAAGATTGCTTTGCTTGCAAATCAACTTTTTGTTAAAAATCCAAAAATTTGCAAAAGTGCTCAAATTGAAAAATTTTCTTCGATAGTCATAGATCTGGTCCAGTTATAGATCTTTAGTTCGCACGAGTTTTTGAAAAAGCAAGTGTTTTGTCGTAGATCTGAGTTTTTGACTGTTTGCAAAAAGTTTGAAACCCTCTGGAAAAAGTCAAAGTCAGATCCGAAAATCAGCTTACTATCTTCCCTGCCACTCTTATCCTCATTATCATCTGTCATTTAACCGCAATTGGTTTCTGAAGAGGATAATTTTAAATATCTAGAAAGGTGCCTGCTGCTGGTTTTTGACAGAAAAACCAGAAAATCAGCCAGTACAACCAAAAAGAAAGTTTAAATCTACGCCGTAACATTGCAGATCTAGAAGGTACACTGGCGAGTGAACCTTTTACGCGCAGCAGGAGAGCCCGTGGAGAAGCTGATCCTACTTTCGATCTGCTTCAGAGGCACAATTTCAGCATAACACCGACACGTTTTCCAAAGACTAAGCTCGCTAATGGTCATCCAGGAGTGTCTCACCTCCACGAAGAAAAAGTCTTTTACAAGGAGCATCTACGTCCCTTTGTAGTGCCTTGCTACTCAGCGGAACTACACTTCCAGCTCGTGTTCTCTTTCCGGCTTTTCAAATGGCGGTTCCATGGGGAAACGCGATGGGTCCTTTGGCTTTACCACATCCAGTTCACGCTCTCCCTCACGGAAATCAAAAGAATTTTCCCAAATTTGACGGGAGCGGAAATCAAAGCACGGATTCCCACATATCTGCATTCATTATGTCATGCAGTATTTTGGATGTGACCCACGAAGATGTGTCGGTTCACCTTTTTCTGGAGACCCTACAAGGGCCTGCAGCGGAATGGTTTCAGCATTTGCCAGCCGGATCTATCACCAGCTGGGCCACCTTACGGGATGCTTTCGAAGACAGATACAAGCCTTCAGAGGATGCATTTGCATTATTATCACGAATCACTCACCTGAAGAAGGAGGCGAATGAGACCATGCACGATTTTGTCACCCGGTTCAATGCACTAATCAACCGTGTTCCTGTTGCCATGCTTCCGACGCTGGAAAATCAAAAGTGTTTTTTCGTAAATGCTATGAGCTTGAAAGTTAGTTTCCTGCTCCTTCAGGAACGAGTTGCCACCTTGGTTCTAGCCCAAGCCGCTGCCATTCACATAGAGGATAATCTGATAATATCCGGCGAATTAAAAAAGGAATCAGCCAAGCCTAAATCTTTGGGCCCTTCGCCCACCACTTCGTCTGATCCAGCATTCCAAAAGATGGCGAACGATTTGCTTGCATTGAAGCAGCTTGCCCAGGCCTCTCCCAGTTCCTCATACCGGGATATTCCGCGGAGGAATTTCGTTCCTAACAATGTTTCACAAAGACCGCACTTACCTACAGCTGCTCCGCGGTTGGCGCTCGAAGCTCCTCCGGTCAATGCTCTGGCCGAGATTGAAGAAGAAGAGCAGTACTATGAAGAACCTTCATCTCAGGGCGAAGATGATCAAGATGTCGGCGAACCGACTGGCGACTCTACTATCGGGTATATGGAATTTGATGAGGAAGAATCTGATGAAGAAGAGGGTACCCAGGGGTATGGAAGCGGGCAGTCATACGTTGTTTTTACTCGCTCACAAGGAAAAGAAGCGGAAGTTGCTGCCCATGTCCAGCAGGAGAAGGCCGTGTCAAACGCGCCTCCGATCATTGCTAAAAGAGGTAATCCTCTTCCTACTCAACTCCCTGGCAAGTCTTTCACAAAGAAATCTTTTTCCCCTATCTCTCCTCCAAATCAGTCCTCTCACATTCCTACTAAGACCACCAATCCTATTCCATCATCGCGAGGTGAGGGACTCATTCCTTTACCAACGCAACCCTTGGCCGCGTTTGATATTATAGATCATGCAAAAAAGACCAAGATTCAAATGTCTGAAGCTGAGTATCTTCAGTCAAACCCCGAACAGCTTGTAAGATTGACTAAGTATATCCAAAGTCAAGCTGTTATATCTAATCAGGTTTCCCCAAAAGGAATCCTTTCCACTCCCCCTGAATCCCATATAAATGTAGCTTCAACATCTGCGTCAGGCAAGATAGAACCTTTCTATCTCTCTCTGCTGATCAATGGTCACAAGCTGAGTAATTGCATAATTGATTCCGGGGCTTCTGACAACGTCATGCCGGCAAAAGTCGCCCATGCTTTGGGCCTCACTCTTACCAAGCCTTTCGGCAGGTGTTATTCTTTGGAAACTAAGCAAGTTCCGTTGGTTGGCCAAATCAAGGACGCGCAATTTGCATTTGCGGCTTTCCTGGATAAAAGAGTAAAAATGACAGTCCTCGTTGCTGACATTCCGGCAGATATGGAATTTTGCTGGGAAGAAGTTTTTGCAGCGAAGTTGGTGGAGAAATTCATATGGACTGGTCCAAAGCTAGAATTCCAGTCAAAGGCATAATGCAGACTTTGGAGCCAGAATCCCAAAAGAAGTACTTGGTTACCAGCTCTGAAGACCCCAAAGCTCAAATCCTTTTTGAATCATCAGGGATGGGGAACTACTTCTTATCTACCGAGTCGATAAAACAGTGTCCTCGTTCAAGAAGGAGATCTTAATAAGATCTGGACCTTGCAATTCGATGGCAGCTGTGCAACTAGTGGATGTGGCGCTGGGGCCGTGCTGATATCTCCCGAAGAAGAAGTCATTCCTCTCTCTTTCAAATTGCAGTTTTTCAACACTAACAATACTGCTGAGTATGAATCTCTCTTACTCGGTATGCAAGCCGCAAAGGAAAGAGGAATTAAAAATCTAAAAGTGCAAGGTGATGCTGAGCTGGTTGTAAATCAGGTCAAGAGGATTTACCAAGTGAAGAATGAAAGGCTCAGACATTACCGTAATGCAGTATGGGACAGCATTGAAGAGTTTGATGCCTTTTCAATTGAATCCATTCCAAGAGCCCAAAATGACATGGCTGATTCATTGGCTGTTTCAGCATCTCTCATGCTCCCACATCCAGGTTTGAAAATGAACAAGTACACCATTGAGGTGGTTTTCCGCCCGAGCGTGCCAGATAATTCTCAGCATTGGCAGGTGTTCAATGATGATAATCAACTCATTGCTTTCCTGGAGAAGGCAGAAAATTTTAAAGAATTGCATTTTGAAGGGTCTACTTCCACTTGCCGTGAGTCAGTCACCGATCAAGGCAATGAATCTGAAGGTAACGATGGCATATGTCAACTCAAGGGAAATAAAATTCCAAAGGGCCTGGTTTCTCTGGAACGCCTGTTTGACAGGCATGACCGTTTTGTAAAAAGAAGAAGCGGGACGACCCTAGCTCGTCCCCAGAAACCGAACCGGTCAATATAGGTTCGATAGAACACCCGCAATTCGTGAACATTGGCAAATGTTGCACGCCTGAGGAGAAGCGAAAATTTGTCAAGTTGCTAAAAAATATATGGATGTATTGGCATGGTCTTATGCCGATTTAAAGTCCTTCAAGCCAAAGGACGTTCAGCATGATATTCCGTTGAAAGACGATGTCAAAGCCTTCCGCCAGAAGCAGAGGCACTATAATCCCAAGATTTCGGGTACCATCCAGGCCGAAATTCAGAAGATGCTGGACGCAAGAATCATCTTCCCTATCCATCACAGCACTTGGGTAGCAAATATTGTGCCAGTACGCAAGAAAAACGGCGAGATACGCATATGCGTAGACTTTCAAAATTTGAATCAAGCTTCGCTGAAAGACAACTACCCTCTTCCAATAATGGATCAAGTTCTGCAAGCAAAGAATCGGATCGAGATGCTTGTCCATGCTCGGCGCTTTTCAGTTACAATCAGATTGAAGTTTCACCTGAAGATCAGTTTAAAACAGCCTTCACTACTCCCTGGGGTACATTTGCCTACAGCAGGATGCCTTTCGGCCTAACTAATGCTGGCGCCACTTTTCAGCGGGCCATGGATTTCACGTTTAAAGGTATGATGGGGAAAGTCATTGTGGTTTACCTAGATGACTTAACCGTGTTCTCTAAAAACGAAATGATCATTGTGATCATTTGGAACAAGTGTTGGCCAGGTGCCGAGAACATGGGATTTCCCTAAACCCAAAAAGTCTGTTTTGGAGTCACGGAAGGGAAGTTGCTAGGGCATGTGGTTAGCAAAGAAGGAACAAAGATAGATGCCGAAAGAGTTAAGGCTATTCAAAGCCTTACTCTGCCTACAAGCAAGACTGGTGTTCATTCTTTCTTTGGAAAGGTGAACTTTCTCAGGCGTTTTGTTCCTGACTTTGCTGAAAAGACCCGTCACATATTGAACATGATGAAGGGGTCACCAACTTTCAGATGGAGTGAAGAGGGGAAAAGGTCATTTGAAGAAATAAAAGCTTCCGTTGCTCATGCACCAGTCCTGGTATGTCCAGATTTCTCCAAGGACTTCATCATGTATAGTTATGCATCTGAGCATACTGTGTCCGCAATCTTAATGCAAAAGAACTCGGAGGATGTTGAATCTCCAATCGCATTCATGAGTTCTCCTCTCAAGCCTCACGAACTGAAGATGACTCAGCTGGAAAAGCATGCCTTCGCCGTCGTCAAAGCAGTGAAGAATTTCAGGTATTACATTCTAAACTCGCATACGGTAGTGCTGGTCCCAGACACGGCGGTGAAATCAATTCTAACTCAGCAGGAGTTAGGAAGCTTGCGAGGAAATTGGATCGCAAAAGTCCAGGAGTATGACCTGGATATTAAACCAACCAAGCTGGTAAGGGGCAAAGGCCTGTGTCAGCTAATGGCTGAAAACAAAGATTCAGAAAATCCCGATGAGAGGGGTGACTACATCGAAGAAGTGCAGGACCGGCAAGAAGGGCCTGATTCTCTGCCTCTGGTTCTATTTGTCGCAACTAGTGATGAGTGGTACTCCGAAATCACTTTCTTCCTTACCTATGGCGAATGCCCGATGCACCTAACTACAAAGGAGAAGCACGCTATAAAGCTCAGAGCGGCCAAATATGTCATCTGGGATGACGGCTTATATAAACGTGGGATAGATGGCATTTTTTTGCGATGTGTTGACAAACCCCAACAAGTGAAACTACTGGAAATTTTTCACAATTCAGCCTGTGGAGGGAATTTCTCTTCCTCCGTAACTGCACACAAGATCATTTGAGCCAGGTACTATTGGCCGACGCTCTTTCAAGATACAGCCACCTGGGTGGCAAAGTGTGAACCCTGTCAGCAATTCATTGGCAAGCCCAAGCTGGCTGCCCTTCCCCTAAGGCCGGTCATTATCAATGAACCATTCAGGCAATGGGGAATTGATTTTATTGGTGCACTCAATCCTCAATCGAGTGCTGGACATAGCTATGTCCTTACAGCAATGGATTACTTCACCAAGTGGGTGGAAGCCATACCTGTCAAGCATGCCACTTCTGAGGTGGTTTGTAATTTCATTAAAGAAAATATCATTGTCAGGTTCGGCGTTCCAAACAAAATCGTTGCTGATAATGCTTCTAACTTCTCCTCACGAGAAGTTATTAGTTTTTGCTATGAATATGGGATAACCTTGGCTCACGCATCCGATTATTATCCTCAGGGAAATGGTCAAGCGGAATCCAGCAATAAGAACTTGGTGGCCATCATACGAAAACTGGTGGAATCAAATCAGCGGATGTGGCACAAGTCCTTATACGACGCTTTGTGGGCGGATCGTATTACTCCCAAGAGATCTCTCGGCATGTCACCTTTTCAAGTGTTATATGGCATTGATGCCGAGCTTCCCATTTCTGTGGAACTTCCTGCTCTGCGCTTGGCACGAGCCATTGAAGATGAAACTTTCCAAAGTTCTCTTGAAAAGAGAATCATGTATCTGGCAGAACTTGAAGAAAAGAGAGTGAAGGTGGTCGATAGGATCACTGAACATCAGAATCAAGTTAAGAGGCTTTTTGATAAGAAGGCCAAGCAAAGGGATTTTCAAGTGGGAGATCTCGTCCTTTTATGGGACAAGCGAAAAGAACCAAAGGGCATGCATGGAAAGTTTGATTCCCTGTGGAGAGGGCCCTTCAAGATCAAGCAGCTCAACGGAGAGAATAGTTTCTATCTCTCATATCTGGATGGAACCGAACTCCCGCTTCCTTATAGCGGGTAGCATCTGAAGATCTTCAGGAAGTAGAGCTTACTCTCTTCTTTGTACAGATTGCTTTAAGTCGTGTGTTTGCTTTCGTCGTGTGTTTGCTTTCAGTTTGTTGTGTGTTTCCTTTGTTCTCCCCTCGGTCCCCCTTGTTTTTGACTCTGTTACCCAATGGATAGGCACAAGCGATCTGGGATTCTCTACCCCTGAGTTCGTTCAGGGATAGTCCCCAGAAAGAGCCAGCTGTTATCCCGTAAAATTGACAAGGGCAATTTTACCGATAACCATACCAAAAATTTTGTTCCGATCCCTCGTTAGGGATCCCCCGCGTTCGAAACGTTTTAAAATCCCTTCCCGGGAAATCTAGTTTTCGAACTTAGTCATTCTGAGCCTTTTTTGGCTGGGCGCATGAAATATCCTTGTAACACTAGCTTTTGATGCGCCCCCTTAAAAGCCTTTGGCGCATGGTTTTCCATGTTAACACATCTTTCGGTGCGCCAAAGGATGTTGAGTCTCTTTTGCGTGCGCCAAAGGGCGCACATGATCTTATTGCAACACCATATTTTCGTGCGCCAAAGGGCGCACGCTTTCTCCTGTCGACAACATTTTTCATGCGCCCTTTCAAAAGTAGGTGGCGCATTGATGGCTGGTTTTTCTATATATATGTGTTTTGCGCGCCCAAATGTCATTTTCACTTTTGCGAAGCACGTGTTTTTCTGAGCTTGTCAGCCTCTGCTCCGTCGTTTTCAACGTATTGTGGACCCGTTCTCAAAACTTTTGCTATTTATCAGGTAAGAGGTTCTCCCTCTTCTACGTTTTGTGTTTTCGGTTCTTGATGCGTTGTTGGTCTGGTGTTTAGCTTGTCGGTTGGTTTTGAAATAGAAATAGGTTGAGCTTCCCGCCACCCCGTCTTTGCTTGTCTTTTTCTTCTTTTCCTCCTCCCTTCCCCCCTCTTTCTAGATCTGCTGGTAGAGGGTGTTATTTAAAAAAAAGAAAAGCTTGGTCTTAAAACCTCTTTTTGGTCTGAAACCTTATGTCTCCCCAAGCAGTCTTGGAAATGAAGGAAAGAAAGAAAAGAGTTAGAAACCCCGAATCGAGAAAGCTCTGCTTTTCGCTTAGGCGCACTGGCACATCTTGCAACACTAAGAACAGTTGCGCCCCTTTGGCGCATCTACCCGCCCTGTTACATGAGCAAAACCCGCGCCAATGGCGCACCCTTTTGTCCTGCTGCATCAAGAACTCATGCGCCCTCATGGCGCGCCTCTTTCGCATGCTACAAGTGCTGATCCTGCGCCCCATTGGCGCACCGTTCATCCATGTTGCATCCCTTTTCCATGCGCCAATGGCGCATCCAGCTTCCATGTTACACAAGTTATATCTGCGCAAGTATGAAGCTATAAAGGCGCAGGCGCATCCCCGATTACATCAACATCATGTTGTGTAAACCCTTCGTGCGCCGCGCCATGTCCCTTTGGCGCACGAAAAGTCAATGTTACACGATCCATCCACGCGCCAAAGGGCGCACCGAATCCCAAAGTAACACACAATTTTCATGCGCCCTTCTATAAAATGCAATCTGCAACATCCATGCGCCATGCGCCTTTGCGCCAGTTTAACTTTTGCAACAGCCCTTTCTCGTGCACCCTGCCTATTTAGCCCTGTAAGCTGCAATTTTCATGCACCCTGCGCCCTGAGCCTTAAAATCTCTAACTCTTTCTTCTGCTAGCTTTCCAATGAAAGATCAAATGGCTAATTCAACCTTTTTGGATTGGGTCTCGCTTCTTCTCCATGCAGATCAGCAACTGAGTTCGAAAGAACACATGTCTACATCCAGCAAGAGATCCACCAAATCAAAAGGAAAGGCGAAGCTTACTGAGGAAGAGATGAAGTATAAATATTAAAGGGTCAGGATGCTCGAATCAGAGGCTGAATGCAGTATGGATGTCAGGGACTCAGAGTTGGGTCACATTGACATGGAAGAATTCTGGGTTAGAACTCAGAAAGTTACAAGAAGTCCATGGATGGACAAGTTAATAGGCAGTGCCCTGCATTTCACCGGAGGAATCCCCGTCAGCGCTGTCAACAATGAATTCATGATGGTGATTGCACAATCTTACAACAAGGACACAAGGTGTGTCGAAAACAGCAAGGGCGAGGTGGTCATAAACCTCACTGCCCGTCATTTTGAGATGATACTTGGCATCCCTCACCACCGGCACTTTGTGGCCGTCAGCCAAGAAGAGTGCATCAAGGCCTGGGAAGACAATGAAGACCAATGCATGCAACTGATGAACGAAGTCTACTTGAAGAACAAGAAGAACTTAGTGATACTATTACTTTCTGATGAGCGGTTTTTGGACTCTCTGACACCCACTACTTTCATAAATGGATGTTGAGGTACTTGGAGATAATTAATAAAAATTTCGATCGGCGTTTTTCTTTGGGGAAATAATAAGCAGCACCATCTCCGAGCAGCTCTGACAGCTTCAAAGACAATGGAGTATTCCATATGAACTCCTACGTGGTCTACGCTGCAGCGTCAGAGAGAGATTATCCGGGCCTAGCACGAAGTGGAGTTTGGCCTCAGGTCAAAATATATGAGTATTATCCAGAATTGAGGCTGGAGAATAGCATCGCCCAATTCGCCAAAATCAACGATGCATTCTTTTATCACACCATCTGCCTATTGAGGCCAAATCTAACTCATGGTCGCACAACCAAGAACATTGTGTCAATTGTGGAGAAATGGGGGGCCCTGTTCACCCAGTTTCCCACATTTACCTATCTAAGGGTGGCCAACTTCTTGGGCAAACCAACCAGGCTACCGAGGTATGCTGGACCAAAGCTGATTCTACTAGAGCTATCAAGACAGCTGGTCACATACCATGAGAAATGCCTAAAAAGAAAGAAGGGCGGAACTCCTTTCCCCCTCACAAAGTGGGCCGACACACATGCTCCAAACGAAAGAAGATGAAGTGGACAAGGTGTATAATGACACAGAAGGGGACGATTGGCCCTTCTCGGCCATTGACAGAAGCAAGGCTCCTCAAACAATTGAGGAGAGGGTCAAGGAGACTATGCGCACAACAGAACACTGGTGCCGCATGAACGGGCTGATCTACCTCGGGGTAGATTTCACCACCTCCCCATTGGGCAATGCGCCTCCAAGGTCCAAGAAGCAGCTAAAAGGCAAAGGTGCAGAAGGTGAATCTAGTACCACCCAAGAAGAAACTCCTGAAAGTCCTCCTTCCACAGCGCAAGAACAGGTTATAACTCTGGATTCGCCAGAAAAAGAAGCAGCAGAGGATAGTCCCATACGCCCATCCACTCAGGATGTCGGCATTGCTACAACCACAGAGGTCCCTTCTATCCCTTCTTCTTCTCTTCCTTCCCCTCCTCGAGTGACTTACGTGACCACCCCTTTGGTCACGTCCTCTGTCCCTTCTTCTACTCTTTCCCCTGCTTCTTCGTCTATCTTCTCCTCCCTCGCTGATTTATCTTCTTCCATTTCTTCCCTCATCTCCGAGCTCCCTTCCCTTCCTATGTCTTCCGCAGCTGCAGTTTCCCTTCCTCTCGTGGGCGCTTCTCTGGCTATTCTCTCAATGCCGCCGCCGCGTGTCTCCACGTTTTTCCCCTCTTCTACTGCAGCTGCCCCCTCCTCTGTCTCTGGTCCTTCTTCTATAGGACCAGCATGGATCTCTCAGCAGCTGAGCCAGCTAAAGAGGAAAGTTCCCATCGCTCCGATGGACTTTTCAGTAATTCCAGCCAAAGGGGCCAAGAAGCAAAAGCCTGTAACACGCTTC
The DNA here is from genome assembly GCA_018340775.1 of Taxus wallichiana var. yunnanensis. Lineage (NCBI taxonomy): Eukaryota > Viridiplantae > Streptophyta > Pinopsida > Cupressales > Taxaceae > Taxus > Taxus wallichiana. The sequence goes on along the minus strand of CM031238.1, from coordinate 263,326,715 downwards.
TCTCAAAGTGTTGCAGGTGAGAGAGTTATGGAAATAGCATACCCTGATCCCCTCAAGGAGAAAAAAGATCTGTCTCCGGTAGATTTTACTGTGACTCAAGTCACAATGGGGACGTCTTCTGAAAGTCTCCAGGGGGAAGCTCTTTCCGCGGTCGACGCCCTTTGTCAAAAGCTTCAGGAAACAAAAGAAGAGAAAAGGCTACTGAAGGAACAGAATAAATATCTGCTTCAAGCCTTACAGAAGATGGGTAGTGCACCTCGCACGACTTCCGCCAAGACTTCTGAGCTTCTCAGCCAGGAGAAAATCAATGAATATTCAAAGATCGGCGAGCAGGGTATGGCCATTTCTGCTTGGAGGAGCCAGATCCTCAAGGACAGTGAAAGAGTGATCACTGAATTCGTCAATTTGTATCTGAACATCGGAAAGACGAACAAAGAGCTCCAAGTATTAGCAGGGCCCATATCAGAAGAGTTGGATCATGCTAGACTCCAACACGAGACCTTTCAACAAATGTTCGACTGTTCAGTCGAAGATCTGGTCAAGTTCGGTGTCTTCGGCCATCCAAGGGCCCTCAACAAAACCATGTCCACTCTGGACTATTGGATAGATCAGCTTGAATTTATTCTTGAAAAAATTGACAAAGTTAAGGAAGAAGCCCTGGATGCAATGCATCAAATGGAGCGAATTGTTCTTAACATGTCTCCAGGGCTACTCACTCCTTCCTTTACCATGAGGTCAGTTGATGAAACTATCTTGATCTTCAAGGAGATCGCTTCTCAAGGAACGGGGCCAGAGGTCACATTTGACACCGAATCTATCAACAACCTGCTGGCCTGTAGGGACTTCGTCGGGTTCCTCATTGAGGCGGAAAAGGATTATTCCAAACTCCCAGAAAAGCTCATAGACGAGCGGGAGACTTGCGAAGCAATCAGCGAGTTGCACAAGGATCCTTCTCAGGATCAATTTGGGCCCATGATTAGCAAGTTTTTGGAATACCGCGCTCAGTTCCACATATCGTCTCCTGAGCAACATCAGAAGCAGGCAACCCCCTTTCGGCCGCAGGATGACGATGACGAGTAGCTTTTCTTCTTCTTCTTCTTCTTCTTCTTCTTCTCTCTATTCTCCGACTTTCTTGTTGAAATGTCTAAAGTGTGTTGACACAAATGATGACATCATCCATGTTGCATCATGGGATGATGTCATCCATCAAGTTGTCAAAAGTCAACATGACTTTTAGATATTTTGTAAATATCTTTGTAAATAGTTGTTGGCTCCTTTTTGCCTTCTTTTCTCCTCTTCTTCTATAAATACCCCAACACTTGTTGTGTTGAGGGATGGATGAATATCTTTCAGATGAGAAATAGGAGTAAGGAGAAAAGACTTTGAGCTTTTTGTAACAGAACAAATTAGTAATACAATATTTGGACTTTGTGCTGAATACCTGTGTTATATACATTAGATCTTTCTTATGTTAGATCTGTGTATTTATTCTGTTGGATCTGCTTCTATTTTATTGTCATTTATTTATCATCAGTATTGCTTTGTTTATTTATGCAAGTAGGTTTGGCTCTGTTTACTACCAACCCAAAAACATAAATCTTCTGACCTTTCTGCTTTGGAATTCATTTCTTTTCTCCCTTCGGACCTGTTCCTTCTTCCTCCTCTCTTTCATTCCTTTCTCTTCGCAGCCGGAAATAAACCTACTGGGATGAGATCCCAAACCCCCGAAGGTAGAATCTGTGAGACTTGCATAGATTCCTGCTGGTAGAATAGCAATAAACCAGTTTCACTTTGCTGACTCAAAGAGGGGCTATGCCCTGCACACTGTTGGCTCGTTTATCCATAGATCTGCCCAAGCGACAGATTTTCAGACCAACATACCCGCAAACCAATAGTTAAGCTGAATCAACTAATAAAACCTTGAACAAAATTCTTATGAAGGTAGTCAATGATACTTTGGATACGCACATTCCTTTTTCCTTGTGGGCTTATCACACTAGTATTCACACTTAGACCGATATCACCCCATTTTCTTTGGTCTACGGTGCGAGGATGTCTTACCTCTCAAATTCCAAATCCCATCTCTCCACATCTTACTACAAGACATGCTTAATGATGATGACTTTCACTAGGATCGTTTAACGCAACTTGAATTATTAGATGAACATCGTCTCAACACTCTTGAGCATCTCCAAATATACTAAAAACGTATCAAACGTGCCTATGAAAAACATGTTCATGAACGAACCTTTCGTGTCGGTGAATGAATTATTTAGAAGAAAGAAAGAAATTTTAATGGGTAGAGCCTATCATGCCCGATAGTGTCTCTCGACAATTCGAAGGATACTTCGACCCAAGCTTCCCACTCTTTTTCTTCTCCACAAAAGATAAACAACCAAACAACTTTTCTTCCAATGCGTCATATACATTCCTTTGATCAAAAATAGGCCGAGACACCGAAAATAGCCACCAAGTAGAAGTTGAACTGTTGGTTCAAAGAACCAGATAGCTCCATGCAGATTAAAATTCGCGAGACATGCAAGACCAAACAACCTCCCACAAATCCACCTCCCTTGTTTCCAAGACAATTTTAATGCAAATACCAACGTCTATTAATGTCATTACTCCCAAATCTCCTGCTTATCTCTCCTTTCCACCACCTCCCAAAACTGGTGAATTCCATTTCCAATTTAACATGCAATTCCATCTTTAGTGAAGCCTCCACGTATGCTTCCACTAAATTTAACTAGCCTTTGCCAAAACTGGAAGTACCTCCATACATTAAACCTAATCAAATCAATTAAATGCCATTGGAACCATCACCATAGTGCCATGCAACCCTTAGGTTCCTTTTTAATAGTTTAGGATAGATTTCCTCAAAACTTAGGTTAGTCTAACAATAATTACCTTAGGTCTTAAAACATTTCCATAGGTAATTTCCACCTTAGGTTAGATTAAATTCACATCCATATAGTATTAGGAATTAGGTTAATATAGCCTAACATTACTTTAGTAATCTCTCCCTTATTCATTTAGCACAAGAGCTTAGGTTAGGATGCCATCCCAACAAAATAGAATAAGAAGCTTAGGTTAGAATGAAACCCAAATAAGTAGACATAGCTAGGAAGTAGGTGCTCTTACCTAGTTTAGGATACCATTAGGATAATCCTTTAGTTTTAGGATTCTGATCCCCTTCATAGTCATGAAGCAGACTATATTTCGTTTACACCATTAATGTCCTGTAGAGATCAATCCCAAAGACCCAAGCACAAACATACAACCGAATGAAGGCACGTTCACACAAGACCATAGAATTTGTAAAATACAAAAGTTAAGTCCACTATGTCTCTCAAACTAATGAATGCTAAATCAAAGGGGCGACATCTAATGGTGTGACCTTTTATAATCTACATTAAATATGATGTCCTTTTGATGACCACTTTATTTATTTTATTTTATCTTTGAAAATTTAATAAAAATAATAATATCTTTACAATGTGGTGAAATTCAGCCTCCTTTATGGAAATTGGTAAATATGAAGAGAACGTAATAAAATTATTAATCAATTTTGTAGCAAAATAATCTAAGAGAAGAACCTTAAAATGATATCTATCAAACATTTTTCAAATAAGTATAGTTAAGCTATTTATTCTAGTAATATATATATATATATATATATATATATATATATATATATATATTCCCAATTATGTTAGTTTCATTTATGGTATCTTAAATGTTATGACACCAAAAAAGATACATATTTGAATATACTTATTATCCATTTTTCCCATGTGGAAAAATGGACTACATGGAAGGATCAAACCCGAGCACTGGTGGGGCCCTCATAAGTGAATATGGAGTTTAAAGGGTAGAAATCATGTTTCGAGATTAGTTGTTGTGTTTTGGGAAGAATCATGATCATTCAAGGAATTTTTTCCTCTTGTGGGTTTTGAAAAGACTCAGAGTGCACTTGAGATAATGACAGGCCCCGACAAGCCCACTTTTAGCTCAAAATGAGAAAAATAGGACAATTTGGGTAATGGCCTCAAAGATATTTTCTTCAATTCTTAGGGGCCTTCTGGTTAGGGAAAATTTGAAATATTACAAAACCCAAAGGTTCAAGGCAAAAAAATTTCAAAAGACCAAAGGATATCCACCAAGCTAAAATCATCTTGGCGAGCTACATGGCGGACTGAAGTGGTGCATGGGAGGTGAACTATAAGAAGCTCAGGTGAGATGGCCAAAGGTTCACTGGTCAGGCTTTACAGAGACGGGAAGGTGAAGTAGCACACTGAGATACTCAACGTGCTAGGTCATAGGAAAAACTCGTCTGTCTCGACAAAGGCACAGGTTGGAGTTCGGTGCTTGGTCGGTGATAGAAGGGGATCTCGGATATCGGAGCTACTCAGCGGTATGACATGGACAATGTGTAGAATATGCGGTGAGTCGTCATCAGCTTGGAGAGATCTGGGAGATTGAGTCAGATTGAGCCCCAGGTAGGAGCTCATCGGGAGAATGCACAAGGTTGCGGGGAAGATGAAGGGATGAGTCGTTCAAAAGGGAGCTCAGTGCACCAGGGAGGATTAGTGTCGGGAATGGGAAAGTAACTCACTAAAGTGAATGGGATAGATGACGGCTAGGTGCTTGCCAAACAGTCCTTAGAGCAAGCTATTGAATCAGACATGAATGAGGAAGCCGAGATACTCGGCGATTAGTAGATGGAAGGGAGCTTGGTATTAGAGCTGAGTTATGAATTAATCATAGGGATGTTGGGTTGGCTAGCCTTAGATGTGGTGAGTTGGTAGGTGTTCGAAGATCTCGGGGTGGAGATGGTGAGGTGGTCTGAAGTTCAGGGATCAGATATTCTGAGGATGTGAGAAATATGGAAAGAAAACGTAAGGAAAATCCTGTACCTGAAACCCCGAGGTCCAATGTGGGGTTTTGGGGTCAACACGGGAGTTGATTTCAGATTTTAGTGAGTAAGAAGTTTGATGTCGGTGCGACCCAAAGTCTGAAGTGATTTTGGGTGTGGCAAGGTAGTTGGGATTTTGGAGAGTGGATTTTCGGAGGTGGGGTTGGTGATTGCGATGTAGGGGTGAGATAAAACTCCAAACTTTGACATAATAAAACTATGAAAACCATAAATATGGCCCCATCAAGCTACATTGGGGAGTGAGTTTCATTGGGCACTAAGCAGGTAGGTGGTGATCTGTGAAGAGACATTTCTTAGTAGATGGAAGGATTGACTCAAGGAGTGCCCTTAGCAATTTTAGCATAAATTTAGCATTCTTAAGAAAAATTTAATAAGATTGTACTTGATTGGAGAGAGGATTCATAGGGGATATGATGGAGTGATTATATTTCAAAAACTAGAAGAATAGGTAGAGGAAAATGAAGGTAAATTACCAAAATCATGCAGTCCATACCTAGGTACCTAGGATGCCGCAAATGAGATATGAAGGCCATTCCTCCTTCCTGTGCCAAGGTACAAACAAGCATGGTCTCTAAAAATCCTCCCATACCGATGACATATTTATTTTTGTGGGTTTTGGAGCCAATTTTAGAACTCTCCTCTCTCTCTCCTTTTTCATATTTTTTCTATAAATTATAAATAGGGAATATTTTTACAGGTTGGACATTATTGCATCTTACCCTCCCTTATTTCTTAATCGTAAGAGATCTATGGAGTTTAAAATCTCTTCATTTGAGCACTATAATTAAAAAATTATGTATTTGGCCCCTATTGTAATGCATTATATCAATCTTGGGAGAAATAAAATCAAATTTGTGGATGATTTACAACCCTTGTTTTTTCTTTATTGAAACTTTATGATCTTTTAATTAAATTTAAAGGTTCTTATGCATTATATTATGTTCATTGCAGGGTTTAATGGTGTTGTGTTTATTAGGAATGTTGTATGAGTGCCATTGTTGTCTGTGGTGCTAGATCACCCTCTCCACATCCATTTTCATGCAATGTGAATTTGTCAAATCCCATTTTCTTGGTGCATTAGATACCTTTAGTGTAGGTTCTAATTTGCATGTAATATATTTGTCCCCATCTGTTTGGAAGTATTAGGGTAGGATTAGATTAAGTGTTTTTGTATTTAGGAGAAGTGTTAATTCTATTTTTGGGTAGAAGAAGTTGAATTTCTCCAGAGATCTATGCCATTTGCAAATTCCCACACTTTAGGATAGCTCCATGTTACCCAATCACACCGAATGCCTCGATCACACAAGAGCGATTCAATGGGTGTTATGATTTCATGATAATAGTTATGGAATGCTCATTGGGACCAAGAAGTCATATCTTCACAATTTTGGAGGCATCTACGATAAATTTTGGAATTTCAAGGTTGCTTTGCATTTCAGACCTTGAAGATCTCTAATTTTGGACTTCGGAGGTTACATTGTAGGGTCCAAGTTCCAAAATTTGTTTTTGAGGGTTTCACATGTGCAAAAAAGGTCTTAAGTTCCCAAAAGAGTAGATAGGGGGTCAAAGGTTGTAGAAGTGGTCTTAAATTTTAATTTGTGCATTTCAAACTATTGGGGTCATTTTGCATTTTGGAATGTGGGGATTTCAGAATTTGAAGGTTGCACTACACATTTTATTTCAACTTCATAGGTTAATGTGCATAAGCAAAGTTATGAATTTCATATTTCGTAGACCCATCGACAACCGTGAAACAAGGTCTAACCTCTAAAACCAATATCTAGGCCCTTTACATTATTTTTTCCCATTTTCCAAGATTGGATGTGTGTTTTGGTAAAACCCTAGCCTTTAGATGCTCATTATCAACACATCCGGAGAGTCCCAGTATATAACTCAGTGGTGTAGTATCCCAAGCCCTCATGTTCATGAGAAGAATCAAAACTTGATCAAGGACAAGAGAAGAAGGTATCTTTGAGTATTTGCAGCTATCTCTAGGCAGAGGAAGGAGAGGAAGAATACTACAAAGATCCCCATCTCCGCATAATAGAAAATTATCAACACCTCCACCTGGTAGACCTTTTCTCCAATCCACTAGGGTTCTCAAGCCAATCAGAATGATTCAACAAGCACCGTCAAATTCATTTTTCAACATTACATGTAGTATTCCACTTTCTCTCAACGCTCAAAATCCCATCCCAGTGACAACATTAAATAATATCCCTTATTTCACGTAAAAAAATCACACAAATCCTGGTGACCATATCAAGGACATTGAAAATGTTTGTGCCATTCATGAGATCAATGAGATGGATGTTGTAGTATAACTATTGGATTCTTATTTTAAGGGCAAGGCCTTGCAGGTGGTTTATGAGCTTAACAATGGAATCAATTCATAATTGGGATAAATTATGTATAGCTCTCGTAATCGGTTCGAAGAAAGCGTAGATAATCTATCTTTATTGTAACAATTGCCCACAATCAAAAGGGCTCCAAATGAACAAATAACATATTTCAACTTCCGTATCTAGAGGACACGAGACAAGATCCTAATGACCATAAGACCGATTCTTGAAGGTGTGCTCCTATACTTCTTGAAAGCTATAAATTCCGACATAGCTAGGATGATACAATCTATGGGAGGGATAACACTACGAGAGCCTACAACATAGCCATCGAGAAGATAACTACTTCATTCATGTTGGTAATCTTGCATCTAGGCCACATATCCCTCTTTATCCGTAAATGGGGAACCCCACTACTAGTTAAGCACTTGATTTGAATCCCATTCTATCCCCTAGAAATCAAAGATCTAATGAGGCTTCCACTTATTCTAGCACTCCAATTGAATTCCAAGAACTCATGAAACAACTACAAGAAGTAATGAAGTGGCAAAAACTTTTAGGAATGTGTTGGTGGCAATCAAGAGGTAGTAGGCTAAGAATTTCAGACCCTATCGGCCACAAGCCCAAACAAATAGGCCTCCATATCAATCAAACAAACCTGCAAAGATAAGCGAAAAATCACAATCGAATCAAGGAAAACCTCCTACTACCATGCCATTTATTTGGATCACGAACTACTTGCTCTTTTGTATTGAGTTGTTGAAGCCTTGTAATGGGATTTCAGTCTTTTGAGTTCGTGAGTACTTCTGAACTTGTTTAGCTTATATTGTTTTGGGTTTTCTATTCCTTGTTGGATTCAATGAATGAATCTCTGGGTATTTTAAAGAGAAAGGAATATGTTCTCTTAGGGACAATATACTCTTGAATTTGAACTTGTGTTTAATGAATGGGAATAGATAAACCAGTTGGTAAAGATTTGTAAGGGAAACTAGAAGTGTGCTTTCTTCTAACTGTGTGTTTGGTTTTGTGTTCTCTCTTGGGAACTAGTTAAAGAAATTCTAAGTTTGAAATAGAAATGGGAATTCATTTGATAGTATAAATGAAATGAATTATTGATTGGACCTTTTCTAATTAAGATCCCTTTTCTTGTTTTTTGGATAAGTTCATTTGATTGAACTTCTCTGTATTCGATTCTCTTCTGAGATGGAAATTTATTTGTGGATTGTTTGGTCTACTTTGTACAAGTCATTTGTTGTAATGGTGTAGAAAGAGAGTAGCTGAGTCGGTTCTGTTGAATAGAGAATGTAAACTTGTTTTGACTGACTGTCATGCCTGACTGAGTCATACTTCTATTGGATTTGGTATTGGAAGGTTTACTCTTTTGCACCCTATCTTTTATGAATCCTCTTTTGGATGAACACAGGAAGAGATTAATTTTGTGTGAGTCTAGCTTGGGTTGTGGAACATCTAGTTTCAGATCTTTTAATTATATCTTCTAACATGTGGAAGTTAGTTTAGACTTACAGGAGGACTGTTTTGACTCTCTACCCCTACTTGGATTGATTTGGGATTCTTGTTAGATGTTGTTCCTTTAATGTTGAATCCTTATATTGTTATCTTTGAACTGAGGTAGTTTTTTGTGTTCTAAACCTGTTTCGTCTTTCAGATGATTAGTGTATGGGGAAAATTATGTATTGATTCTTCTTCTTTGCTTAAGTTGTAGGATGAATCATGCTAATATGAGCTATGTTGTATATAACTCTTTTTCTACTTAGTAAAGATAATTATGTATTTCTATTCTTATAGAATTATGAAACAATTGGATGACAAGACCTGGTGTTTGTTTATAAGTAATTGATAGGATCATTTAAACTATATCTTATAATGTCGATGTTACATATTATATTATGCTCTTTTCTTAAAAGTGAATTCAGATTCTTTAATTGTACTTCTTTTCTGGTGGTTATTATTTATGCTTATTTGTATGATATATTAATTTTTTCATTAAAGCAACGTTGTTTTAATGGAACAATTAGGGAAATGTACTTCACTTTAATGCTTAGTGCTTTAATTTGTGTTTTTTCTCGTTACTACATTTAATAATCTATGTTATGCTTCTTGAAAGTGAACTAGACCCCACCATGGGACCAACTCGAGCTCACACAATCATAGTTGACATTGCAGGAATGTGAGGGGAATTAAAAATCCCTCTCCTTATAAGAGCATCGTCCTCGATGCAACACGACGTCAAGGTGAGCTAGAGGAAGGAAGCAAGGAATGTCAAAAATGAAAAATATTCATTTATGGTAACAAAACCCATTCACATCGATGGGGTGGGAGTGGTGTAGTCAAGTCACATGGTTGTGTGCTTTCCCACCCGTGTTCAAATCCCCCCAAGGCACGATCCTCCTCGGAGGTGGTTTGCCACTAGATGTGGCATCTCTTCTCATGCCGAATCTGGTGGTTGCTCCTTTTGCTGCTGATATTGGTGGTTGCTCCTCTCACCGCTGACCCCGGTGGTTGCTCCTCTAACCGCTGACCACGGTGGTTGCTCCTCTTATTGTTGTCGCTGGTGGCTACTCCTCTTGCTACTAATGTTGGTGGCTACTCCATTCGTTCTTGACACCGGTGGTTGATCCTCTCGCTCATCCGACGTTGGTGGCTGCTCCTATCGCTGCTAATGATGGTTGTTTCTCCTTTTGCTATCTTCACTTGTAGATACTCCTCTCACTATCATCATTGGTATCTAATCCACTCACTGCGGTCGTTGTCGTTGGTCATTGCATCTTCACTATGGCTTTATGGTTGCTTCAATTGGGTTCCTAATGGTGGTCCCCTTCATTATAACATAGGTTGTGGATCCTCTCAAAAATTTCTCAATTGTACAAGGATGTGGGTCATTTCAACACCCCATTTATCCTAATTCCAAAAATAGGACCCATTCGCTAAAATGTGACCGCAAGGAAGCCAAACACTTTTTTAAAATCTCAATATCTTGTATGTTCTATGAAGATTCAAAGTATTTTGTACCATAATTAATTCATTTCAAATTTTTAATGCACATCTAACCCCGATTACTTGTGTGTTTCTCATACATATATTTACAATTTCATAGTTTTACCTATTGCATGATTCCATTGCTCAATGTTCATAAAGTTTTTCACTTGTTAAGAATTTCAATTTTTGTTCTTTTCATAGGATATCCAACTAGATTGAACTTCATGTCACACATGGTCCAAAACATAACATGACCAACTTCACATTTACCACATTTTCAAATTTTAACGTCAAAATTATAATGTGATAGTCACCCAAAAGGAAAGGTATACATATAATATTCACCATACCAAGGTGGAAAATCACATTAATTAACCATAAGTCTATGATGCCACAAACATAATACTAAAAATAAACCATATTTCCTCACCAAGTGGACACCCACATACCTAGAAGGAAAGTAACAGTCACCCAATCATGTTCCATGTATCATAAAATCCATACCAATATGTATATAACTAGGTAAACACAACATACGTAAATTAAGGTATGACAAAAACACATTCATAGCAGGTCCCAAAGACCAATATAAAAACTCTCCATGTACAATTCTGAATAATCCAAGTATAATAATATATTTCAAAAAAATATGTAATCTAGAATCCCAAACTCTCTTCAAGGTGAAGTAAAATCAACATGTAACCAAAGAGGAGAAAAGTAAACGGGAAAATTTTCTCCGATTGGCTTGGACTTTATACCGCTACCCATGCCTATGGATCAGGTACTTATCGTTTGTATTCACTTGAAGGTAAACTCGAACCTGAGCCCCTTAATGCCTTGCATCTTCAACCATTTTATTGTTGATATCAAGTCCTATATCACTTTCTATCAATTGATCGCTCATCCCTTGAGCATTTTTCACCTTCCATAGTTACCCATTTTGAGGATCCACGACTAAACAAGAATCATGTGATTACCCATCACCTTTTAGCCTTGTCTTCAATATGAGTACCACGGCTCTACTCATAGCATGATTCTCATGGATAATTTTCATCTTCTTCAAGATGGAATCCCATGGTCATTCATCACTCGAAACCACCTCTTTCACAATTAATCTTTGTGTACTATGATCTTGTCTTCTAAAACAAGAATCTAATCATCCTCTATAGTCTTATCCATGACTTAAACATCTAAAAATAAAAAGGGATACAACTCCTTGAGTCAAACTTCCAAAAAATATGACTCCCTCAAAAGGGACATCTCTTCTTTATATTCTACCACTATAAATAGAATACTCCTTGAAGGAAAACTATATACGATCATTACAAAAATATAATAACTATTCAGAAGCTTCCCGCATTGATCAGCTTCACGAAGACCTCAAGGAGATAATATACCCATCCCATATAGACTTCCCACATCGATCAGTCTATTAAAAAAGGGGAAAAATATGAAATTTTCATCATGGACTTGCCTATTTTGGATTTTGGGTTTCTTGTTTCGAAATACACGTCATCATACACTAAGTTACGCTAAACCTCCCATTCTCACCTCCTTGCCTTTTTCACCTAAATTCCTTGTTACTCAAGGGACTTGCCACAAACACGACATTTCGTGATCATGTGACTTTTCTTCACCCTTAGAATAGTCCATTATGCAAGGCATGTAGGGTCTTATGTTCATAAGCCCATCTGGGGTATGGTAGACTCATTAGGGTTCTTATCAATTAAGCAGCTCTTTTACCATCTCTTACCATTCACCTTCCTCATTACTTATTGATTATCCTATACAGGACTAGATCCTCGACACTTGTATTTAAAAATCACTCCACCATGCCTACAACCTAAACTCAATCATGCCTATGACTTACATCACCCATGCCTAGCACCTATCAACCCATTCCGCTATTTCACCCTAATCTTCCCTAGCTTATGGGAGAACTACATCGGCCTGAGGTCCCTTTTTACCGGGACTATGTAGGCAACACTCCGAGGGCATGGGGCCCTTGGAGGTTAGCTTGGCCACTCTCTACCCATTTCCTATTCACATTCTACCCTAGTTAGTTTCCTTTTATATCAATCATTGGAAATTAAACCACACAAACAACAATTTCTTAACATTTTTACCATCATCACTTATACATTCATTTCATCTTTTCTACCATTTCTTTACCATTATCATACATTTTCCTAAAAAGCATCTTAACATGATCCACATCATCATTAATTGCACAAATTAATGAATTAGAAACTCAACCATGCCTAAACCAACCTAACTCAACAATACCTACAACCTAAACTCAATCATGCCTAAGCCAACCTGACTCAATCCATGCCTATGACCTAACTCCATCATGCCTGAACCGACCTGACTCCACCATGCCTACACGACCTTGACTCTAGCATGCCTAATCCACCTAATTTCCACCTATATATAACAATGAAAATTAAAACATGTACACCATTCATACTATAAACACCATCATCTATAAATCAGAAATTCTATATAAAAATACATGTGAACATATATCCCAATAATAATCACAATCATCTCAAATCACTCAGATACATCCTCACCATCTTCGGCACGTAGGCCGGTATATCATCAAGAATCTCCAAAACTCTCATGTACATCCTCACTCTCTTCGGCACGTAGGTGGTATATATCAAAAATAAATAACTATACAAAACAGGAGGTACATATGGCTATCAGATATCACCCTACTAGATATCCTCAATATTTGTCTCACTTTTCTCCTCCTCCTCTTCCCTCATACGATGTCCAAACTAGCATCTCACCACCCATCATCGGTCCTGGCCGGATCTCTGTTAGTACCTCACCTAGGGCTGGCCTCCATGAACTGGTGGCCTCACCCTGACCCTATCTCGAGGCTCGATGGCCCCCTGTGCTCTCCACACTATGGGTGCGCAACCTTATCCTCTCACTCGAGGCCTATTATGCTCTATACTCCCCATAAGATAGAAAATCTATCCCTATGGCCATCAAAATATCCTGATAATACTGGACCTTGCCTAAAGCATCTCTCAACCTACCTATTGGTATTGTCTGTGGTAGTGTAATTGGCCTTGGCTCATATACCTATCTCGCGGGAACCCGTCGTTGTCTGGTTCTCGTAAAGAGGACCTTGTCCCTATCTCGTGTGCCTCGTACTTGTCCCGAGGGACCCTATCCTACCCTTGCCTATATCTCTGGGCTCGAAGATTCACTACTCGCACCTATGCGGGGGCTAGCTATCCCTATAAAACCATAATTTATGCCTATAGGGCAGCCACCTATACCTAATCTCCATCTCCACCTTGTGTGGGTACCTATCCTGTCTTTGCTACCCGCTTGTAGAGCGTCCACTTGTGCACTCGTAAAATAGCAACATGTTCCCTAGCACACCGTGGTTGGTTATACCCAAACCGACATCAATCATCTCGCCCGCAAAACCGTGGTCAATTTACCTATACCTTCAATGGTTCCGTATGACCGATATCAATCACCCATCATGCTCATGTCAACTACCCTTTCCCCTTTTCGACCCACTTAACCAACCCTGTCACCGTTTAGCCTTACCTACCTTATCGTAACCTACCTCCAAGCCTACATTACCTATACTTGTCTTTAATTGTGTTTAGGGACTTGTTATTTTACCCATACCTTGGCCTACCCATGCCATGACCTCGCTACCTAGACCTAAAACATTGTTAATGACCTATGACCTCATGTGCTTGTTATACCTTGTGACACTATTACCCGTGTTGTTTGACCTAATGACCTTACCTTGCCTATTGTTGTGCCGTTATCCTGACCTAACCTTTGGTGTACTAGAACATACCTAAATGTTCCTGCACCTGACTTGTGATGTGCTTCCACACCATATCCTATACCTTGGATACTGAATCACCTCAACCTTGTTTAGATAAACCTATTGACCTTAGACAATGTAGAGTTTACATGCTCTTCAACTTGGTACCATGGAATAGTTTATACGTGTGCGTACATTTGACTATTTCTACCTTGTGACCTTGGCCCATTACCTTAATTACCCGATTGGACCTTTACCCCATTACCCCGTTGTCCACCTTCCTCTTCATCACATTCACCTTTTATCAAACCACTCACCGATTCTGTCTTCTACCACATCAGTTCCTAGTTTGAGGGGGATCACCTTCACCCACACATGGGGCAACCACATTTTATTTTTGTCAGCGTCACTTACCAATACAAGCTACGTAACAAAAAGGGGCAAATTGTAGACACCAAAATTGGTTCACACTCCCCTTTATCCTTTGTCAAATAACCAACTCAATCATACTCATCTAACCATGGCCCCTTCCACCCCACATCACCTTTAATTTAATTAATTTAATATGTATCCTTATAATATTTAATATCAAATTACCTTAATTTCTACCCCACCACCTCACCTAAATACCTCATCTAGCCACCTCACCCTATACCTATTCTTAGCATCCTTCCATAACCAACAATAACTAAGTATTACTTGCCTTAATGAGCTAAGATTTTGTCTAACCATAAAATCAATCCCTAAAATCTCTCTAACCACATTCCCGCTCATTAGAAGGGAAGTTTCTGTTCTAATCCGTGAGAATAAACTAACTAGGCCCAAAAAAATAGAAAGATCTACCCATTTTAGTAAACCTAGGGAATCCTGCCTTAACCGACATCACTCACCCCTAAATTGATGTCGGTCAACCTAGAACCATTGTCGGTTACCATTTATTCACCCAAACAACCTTGTTTTTGGGTTGGCACATTTTGAGAGCAAGAAAATGATATTAGAGTTGCATGTGAAAAACCAACATCCTTTCACATATCCAGACATCCAGAGCCATCACCAGGATAGATATTGAAGCATTGCACCCACGGAATCATTCTAGGAATCACTGCTATGATATCCAACACTATTCTTCTGATCAATAGCCACCTCCATTCAACCATCAAAATCTGCATCACAATAAGTACATCTCTACCAACATTGTCTATTTCAGCATAGTTAACTTTTTTCATTCCTGTCATTAGTTTATACTTTGCATGTTCATTCCTCCATTTCTTAATAGCTTGTAATCCCACCATTTCCCTTACCCACACCACCAAATCACCATTCTGACCTAATATTTGTTTTTGAGTGTACTTGAGATCTCCAAAGACCTTCTCATCCACTCTCCCAACCTTATTTGACCTCAAATCAGCCCCTTCCATTTGATCTATTTGATTTTATTTTACCTCCACGATACCGACGCCGGTTATCCGCAACTACCATAGGTTCTACCTAAATCGGCATCGGTCACACCCAACCGACCTTAGTCTCTATGCTTTATACCTTGACCAAGAACAAACCCAACAATCATCCTACCAATTGACCTAAATAACCCAGAATAAGACCCTAACTAGTCCTGGTACCTTAACAGACACCTCATCTCTCGACTCCAACTATAGCCTAGCCTATTGTGATTGGATTTTCTTATTGTAATTGAATGAAATACCTAAATCATATCAACTACAGTAGGACTTTACTTGTTTCTCACATTAATTTGTTTTAAACAATGGATTGACAACCATCTAGGAAGTATCACACTTCCTGAAACTAGCATATGCTAGGCAGTCCACTGTCATATATCATTTAACTATCCTTTTGTGGTCTTGTTTTCTATTACAGGTAGTTCCTCCTAGCCAAAAG
Organism: Taxus wallichiana var. yunnanensis; assembly: GCA_018340775.1. Taxonomy (NCBI): domain Eukaryota; kingdom Viridiplantae; phylum Streptophyta; class Pinopsida; order Cupressales; family Taxaceae; genus Taxus; species Taxus wallichiana. The sequence goes on along the minus strand of CM031238.1, from coordinate 263,310,733 downwards.
GAAGCTCTCACATTCAGCTGTTGATTAAGAAGTCAGAACACGCACAAAAACCATCAATCAAATAACATTTAACATATATTCCTCCTTAGCCCTTACCCTTATCTGTTTCATCATTTCGAAAAGGTAAAGAAAATGGTGAAACAATATCAACGACGGTTTAGGGGTTTGTGCTCCTTGTGGGGTTAGTACCTCACTAGAGAAATATCTTGTGATGTGTAATAGTCAATTGAGTCTTTGTTGTGTGTAATATCATAAACATTTCAGTGGGTTTTCTACCACTTGAGGGTTTCCCACATATATCTTGTGTTATGGTGTTTCCTCTCTTGTTCATGGTTGATTGCATGTATGTTATATAATGTTGTGCACACATTAATAGATGGTTAATTGATTATTGATTTAAGTGAGGAATATGAAATTAAAATTAAGTTTTTAAGGACTAATTCACCCCCTCTCAATACATTTTTCTGCCAACAATTGGTATCGTAGAGAGTCCTTGAGAAGAAATTCTAACAACTTGAAGGAGATCTTAGAAGCACAAGAAATGGGTAATTCTTCAGATGTTGAAGTTTTATTAAGGAAGAGGAATGAAGTATCTCAGTCATATATTGATTTCTTATAAATTAGGATCAAGGATATGGAGATAGAGCATGATCAATCCATCAATGGTATCTTGAGTGAAAAGGTTTTCTAAATCCCTAAAGGAGACATAAGACACTTTTTGCATGTATGAAGAAAAATTGAAAGCCCTAGAATCAGATTTGGAGAGTGAATCTAGTAGGTTAAAGATGTATGAGAGACTTGAGAAGAGATTTGAATCTCTTGATGGGAATTTTGTAGGCCAAAGGGTGGCTAGTGACAAAAAAAGCCTAGGGTTTGAAGGAAAACATGTGAAGAGTGATGGTGATGCTAGTCCAAGTACTAAATCTGATATGAAGGTTACCAAGAAGGTTGATTTGTGAATTTATAACCCAGCTTACACAACCTAATGCTATGAGGTATGGTTCATCATTTAATGGTTATTGCTATGTTTGTCATGATTTTGGTCATAGAGATAGAGATTGCAAAAGGAGGTTGGATGCACCCAAAATTACATGTGCTACATTGTTGAAAAATGGTTACAAAATTCCCCAATGATGATTCAAGTCCTTTCAAGAAGGTGTTCGAGCTCCAAAACCCATTCACAGTGTATATTTGTAGCCTAGACATCCTTACTTAGCCTTCCCGCACTTTTTCTAGCTTTCTGCTTCTTTCTTCTCATGTTTTGGCCTTTAGTGCTAGGACCGCCACCTGCCTTGCCTGGCGGCGGTCCTAACTTATTTTTCCAAATTCTATCATGCATTTTTTTAACATGCGATGATTCACTTAACTTAACTTTTAGCATGCATCCATGAGCCAAATTGTCTAAAAATAGTTTTGATTTCTTGGTTCTCCTTCCCTCTTCTATTTTTACATGTGCTTTAGTTAGTTGGAACTACCTCTTCTTACCTTGTGCATGAAGGCACATCCCAGCCCCAATTCTTATATATTTCATGCTTGTGTTCAAGAAAAAGGGCCTGAATTTTTTGTGTATCTTGCATTGTATTGTTGCCACAATCTTTTTAGGAATTGCATAGCCAAACTTAGATATCTTGTGTTATCTATCTTCTAATTGCATTGCATCTATATTGCCTTCAAGCTATCATTGCTCAAGATCCATCCTTCGATGTCTTTGTTATTACATTCCCAATCCCTTGGACTCATATGAAAACTCGGAGAAAAGAGGAACCAACCGAGGAGGGGGCAAATACAAATACAACCAAATTTTCCAAAGCTCTTTCTTATCCAGGTTGGAATTGTGTGTTTGTTTACTTTATTTGTTAAATTATCAATTTCAAATCACTAGTTTCAATTGCATATCAAATAAAGTAGCAAAAATTTTCATTTCAATTGATTAGGAAATTACAAATATATTGAATCGATAGAAAGTTTTCTCTCTAACATTACTAGGGAAGTTGTGGGGAACAATAGCTCTTTCAGGGTCATGATTTGTTCTTCACCTCTGAGGTAGGGTTTGAAGGGTTTTGATTAGATTAGGTTATTTGTTTTAGATTAGATTCACATATTCGCACAAGTAACCAGCTACATCCGGCTGATTACTTGTCTTTAGTTTATTTATTAGATTAGACACATCATTTGAAAATTAGAAAAGATCAAAAACATTTACTTTTATATATTAGTTTAATTTTTATTGTTTTGCTTTGATATATTGTGAAAATTCCAAAAACATAGATTATATTTCCTTTGATAGTTAGTTTTCTTTTAAAATCATTTCAATTTCATTTTGTATGACCATCAATGGTCCATAACAAGAAAATACATATAGTTGTGATCCCTTGGTCCCACAACCCAATGGGCCGGAATTGATAATTGACATTGATACAAGTTTATGTTTGACAGTCTTACACACACTTGCAACTTTTTTTGAGAAAATAAAACAACTAAATATGTTAAACATCATTACTAATCAAGCCTACGATTATTGGACTTCTCCTAGCAATAAGGTTTGATTATGCACATGATCATACAAGGGACACAACCTCCACGAGTCTTTGGTTGTGATCCTTAGGTCCCACAAACCAATGGGCCTGCTGACTAGTTAGACATTGACACTAGTTTAAACATATTAGTATTCAGATCTTCACCACTTCCACCAGACATTATTGCACAACTTTCCTTCAACAACATATGTACCGATCATGCTAAGAATTTTTGGACTAGACCGAGAAAATCACCCATAGACCACGTGGCTCCACTACATCTCTCGTTATCACTTCCATGACCTTGTCCTGGAAATCCCTATGAGGTGCCCATATGTCATTTTCTACATGTTCAACAACCAATAAATAGAATCTTGGCAGAGCTTGAAATCGATTGGAGTCTCCGAGTAGCTATTATATCGGACCAAGCCATCACACCACTTTAGGTTAGGAGAACATTATTTTCCTTAGGATCGTAAATCCACGATATTATGTGTTAAAGACATAATATTTCCCAATTAGCTTGATCCTCATCACCAAAATCACATTCGGTTCCATTCTACACCGATTGTCTCAACACGACCTCGAGGCATCCTTCTTGAACATAGCGAGTTTCAATAACCAATAAACATAATCTCAGTAGAGCTTGATATCAATTTGGGTCTTTGAGAAGCTATTATATCGACCGAGACATCACACTACTTCAGGTTAGGAGAGCATTCTTTGCCTTAGACTCGCAGATCTTGATATTGCGTGTAGAAGAGATAAGATTGCCCAACTAGCTTGATCACCATCACCAAACTTACATTCACTTCCATTATACACTCGGTTTGTCTCAAAGATGACCTTGAGAGATCAGGTGTAAAGAAGGTCACGTGTTGATTTTCTATCGTACAAATTGGTGAACCCGACGTGAAGAGCTAGTCTCTAAAATATTTCTACATTCTTCATCCTTCCTTTATTCTACGATTATTCTTATACCCCCCGAATATGTCGGATACGATGAGTACTGGTCCGAACCATCCTGTGTTTTGACATGTATAACTACCCAACAGTATACCAAAACTGTCACTTTCACTCTCAACATGGGCGTAGACAACCGCTCAACTGCTCAAAACCCTCTTCTTTAAGGAACCAATGTTGGTTCCTCTATATGTATTAAGGAACTTGACCAAATCAAGCAGACTTATCCTCACGAAAAATTAAGTTAAAACAACATAAATTTAACTTGGGAAGAAATTTCATCTCCTTGGGTATTATTTTGATAGCCCATTAGCATGCAAGCAGACCAACTCCTACATATAGATGAGGAATAATTATCACAATATGTTAGGAGTGAACAACAATTCTAGAATATGAACCAAGCTTTTGATAGGTTAAGGAAAAGGTGATGTTCTTCTCCAAAACAATAAATCTTTGATAGGTTGCAAGGACAAGGTGATGTTATGCTCCAAAACAATAACACTACCCCTCCACCAACTGAAAATATTGCTAATGAGGGGTGGAAACATAGTGAAAAATTCATAGCAAGATACCACACTCCTCAACAACCTCTAAGGGTTCAACAAAATTCACCTAAGAAAAGCACTACCCCATCAACGGATGATGTCATCTCGACATTGGTAGACAAAGTCAAGGAGCTAGAGCTTGCCCAAAATGCTAAAAATTTGTACGCGGGGAAAGAAAGAACTTCTCCCTATCTACGTAAATACATGATAAATACATACTTGCACAAAACCTCTAGTTTATACAGGTACTCCAAACCCTAGAGATTTTATTACAGGGACAGCACCTTGGGTATGCCCCCTCATGCCACATATGGATATCTACAACATGCACCAGCCAGAAGTGCATTCTCAAACGTCATACCAGCCGAAAATGCAATGTTCCCTAGCTTTGTGCCTTTAATTCCATATCAAGGTAATCAACCTCCTTATGTACACGTGTATTCTAAATCTCCATAGGGGGATATGTCAACTTACCCTGGTCCATATGGACAATCGCAGGGGGATGTCATACACCCCAACAAATGTTTATATTGTCCCATTTCAGCAATCGATGCAACCTCTACCTCCCCAACAAGGATCTTCAATGGTGGAAACATATGCAATGGGGACCTATTCTGAATATCTTAAGGATCCTCTAGACTTATCCATCCGCATACATGCTCCCAAGACCCTTTCCCCGATATTCTAAAATTCAAAGGGGATGGTGATGCTAACACCCACATCAAAGGTTACACAATGGCCATTCAATATCTACTCCCATGGGACACAGTTGTTCTGAATATTTTCCCTAAGAAGCTAGAACCTATTGCTCTCGATTGGTACTATAGGATACCAGAGGCTTTAATACAATCCTTCAAGAAAATCGTATCAGAATTTATTAAGGCTTTCGATATGAACAAAAATTTGAGAATATGAATTAGGGAATTCCTTCATATTAATCAAGAGCATAACGAGTCCGCAGCCCATTTCATTCGTGAGGTGCGATAGGTTCTCTACTCCTCTGCAAGTGCTCCAAATATGGATTAGATGGAGTTTTGTGATTTATTCCTCCACTCTCTTGATAGGGAGACAAAGGAAGAAGTTCAAATGTTCTCCCTAAGAAGCTATGAAGAGGTACTAGAGGGTACTCTTTGAATTGACCAAGTAGCCATTGATAGTGGTCGTAAGACTTATGGAGCTAATGGAAGGTTAGTCACCTCTAATAAAAAAACCTCGCTTACTCCAATAACACGAATTAACAATTAAAGACCAAAAATCCTTAATAAGAATTGTGGAGTCACGAAGGATGGGGTGACAGACCAACCTAAGAAACCTAATGTTGTTAATGCTCCCAATACAAGCACTTCAAACAACAACAATAATAATGACAACAATAAAAGAAACAATAACTTCTCACCCTCAATTAACACCGTAGATTTTGACCACAAAAACAAAAACAACAACAACCTCAACAATCAAGAAAAACGTAGAACCAAGGCCCTAACCAATACCCAGGTGGGTATTCAAACCAATTTTAAAACCAAGTGCAAGGGTTCCCAAATTTTAGCTATAACAATCAATAACAAAACAATAATCGTAGTTTCATACTTCAATAAGGAGCAAACAAAAGGCCTCAAGATTATGATCCTAATTTATATTACAGTTTCCATAGGGTTTACAAGAATTATGCAAGAATGTGTTGTGATTTTAAAAAAAATCTACAACATTTTCCAGAGGATCAAAAAAAGTTATTTGTTTACATGTTCTTGGAAAACCCAACAGAGCCAACTCAAAACACCTATATGGGATATCTCCACAGAACACACCGATCATAATCTTTAACAATCCTCTCCCCATGCATCCAAAGGATGGTAGAATAGATTCCAACAATTCAAATAAAGGTATTGTAATAGGGATCCATGAACGAGAAGTGTCAACTTCATCAAACCCACAAGTGGCACCTCCTTTGGATGGTTGCCAACAAACAAAAATTGTGGGGTTGGTGGAGTTGGAAACTGAACCTCAAATTAATGTTACCACTAGAACCAAGGATTATTCTACATAGCCTATCCTAATCTAACCAACTATATCGAATGACATTTCTAATATGCTAGGCAAGATAATATGATCTTATGACTTGATCAGTGACTTAACCAAGACTTTCTCTCACATTTCCTTCTTAGATCTGTTAAAGAATTCCCCTGCTCACAAAGCCACTCTACTAGAAGCACTAGGTCTTGGTCATTTGATTAATGTCACCCCTCCTCCAGAAGCACAAATAAACCACGTGGACTTTGATGTCTATCTTCCAGGGAATCCTAAAAGAGATGTTAGATTTGTATTCAACATCAGTAAGATGCCTAGGGACGCTGAAATAGCTATTAGAGGTGATTTGGCATTGTTTTACAAGTCTAGATTTACAATAACTATGTAAATCATGCGATGATTGATGACGGGGCAAAAGTTAACATAGTTCCCTTCTCTTTCCATCAAAAGCTAGGTTATTGAGAGACTAATTTCTCTTTAACATGAAACATGATGAGAGGCTATGAAAGTCTCAAGGTAACATTGATCTAAACTATAGTGTTGCCAGTCACACTCAACCCAAATATGGTACTAACCAAGTTTTATATTATAGATCGGGAAACCAAATATAATATGATCCTTGGCCATCCTTAGATTCATCACATGAAGGTGATTCCCTCCACTTTGTTTCAGGAAGTCGATTCCTGCATTTAGGGAAGGCTTTGTGGTGCAAGGTGATCCAAAACCCTTCGACATACACCTAGCTAAGTTAAAGAAGAGGACATGAATCCACTCTAAGTTTGAGCTTCCTACAAATCAGTTAAATAAGCCTATAAGCTCATTACTGGAGGAAAAGCTAGTTCCTTCAACGGAATTAGAAGTCATGGGTTTCATCAAAGGCATTTCGGCATTCAAAGATGAAACCATCATTGTAGAGACAGTGTCGTTGGGAACCATGGAAAATATTTTCAAACTATTGGAGAAGGATTTACCCATTCTCCTTCCTTTCGATTCTATGGGTATGGGACATACCCTAGGACTCGGTTCTCTTCCAGATATGAGGTTTGTATGGTTGAGGTAATCGAGGGTAAAGGAGGAAGATTCAAAGGATGATCTAACCTTAATTTTTCAAAGTAACTATTGGAATCTCCATTTTTATGGAGCCAAATGTCATTTTGGCATTGGGGTAGGTATGATTCTTACCTATTCTAAGGGAAGGGTTCTACCTTTTGACTTCAAATTAAACTTTGAGTGCATGAATAATGGTGCTGAATACGAAGCCCTTCTAATTGGTCTCATTGTAGCTAAAATAATGGGTGCTCTTAATATTAGGGTGCTAGGTGATTCACAACTTGTTGCAAATCAAATATCCGAAGTATATGAGACTAGAGCTGAGCATTTACAACTCTATAAAACAACAATGTTGAATCTAACAAAGAGGTTTGAATTCATATCAATCGAAGCAATTCCATGAGAGTAGAACCTCCTCACATAATCGATAGCAACTTCCACTTCTCACTTTACTCCAAGCAGTGAGTTGGAAGATACAAACTTCACGGTCTCGGTTTGTGTAGAACCTTTGGTTTGTAAGACACTGGTAACTCCAATGTTGACATACATAGAGATTGAGAGTGAGTTTGTCATTGTAGATCACGTTGACATTGACAAATAAACTCTAGGATATCTAAACACTCTCGTAGAATTACATCTTACTCATCATGAGGTTGATCATTCTCTAATTCCAAACTCTTCTCCCTATTTTTAAAATCCCGTGATAGAATCTTCCCTAGGAAGGAACTCGAAATTTGTGAGGTAGGAGAAGAGGGGGATTTAGAGTTTCCTCTGGCCCCACCTGAGTTTGAGGAATTAAATGCCTCCTTAATCAAGGGGACAATTGATATAAATATCGGGACCAAGGAAGAACCAAAGATCTTAAAACTAGGATCCTCTTTTAACTCCTGAGGAAGTTTAAATACATACCCATATCCTCAAGGAGCATCAAAGAGCATTCGCGTTTAGCTATAAAGAAATTTTAGGAATTACATCACACATTACAATGCACAATCTTGTCACCAAGCCAGATGCTAAGCCAATTAAGAAAAATTCAAGGCCCATGAAGCCAAAGGTGGCCCTCATGGTGAAGGAAGAAGTGATGAAACTCCTCCAGGTAGGGTTCATCAAGCCAGTTGACTACTCACAATGTGTTTCTAACATAGTCCCCGTTCTCAAGAAAAATGGAAAGATCCACATTTGGATAGAATTTCGGGATATAAATAAGGCTTTTCCCAAAGATGATTTCCCATTACCATCCATTGATGTTATTGTTGATGCGACAACTAGTTTTGAGTTGTTGTCTCTCATGGATGGGTTCTCTGGGTACAATCAAATCAGAATCTCTAAAGAAGATCAGTCCAAAACTACGTTCATAACTCCTTGGGAACCTACTATTATGTTGTTATGCCATTCGGGCTTAAGAACATTGGTGCTATGTACCAATGGGTGATGAATTATATATTTCATGATCTTATACATAAGATTGTGGAATCCTATGTGGATGACCTTCTGGCTAAGGCCAAAAATGATGCGATCACCTAGAGGTGCTTCATATCATCCTTTCTTGCTTAATCGAATATGGTGTCACATTGAATCCAGAAAAATGTGTGTTTGGTGTAACAAGAGGCAAGCTTTTGGGATACATCATATCTTCATGAGGGATTGATGTTGACCCAACCAAGATCCGGGTTTTCTTGAAATGACTCTCATTGTCGGATGAGTCTCGCATCGATGTTTCCTTGGAAAACTCGGGCAATATGAAGGTTTATTCCTTATTTAAATTTTGTTATTCACCCAATCAACAATTTGTTGAAAAATGATTGTTGTGTTGATTAGACAGATGAATGCAATGAGGCATTCGATTTGGTTAAACGATTCTTATTGTCCCCTCCCACGCTCATGCTACCTAGGTTAGATCACCCTTTGATCTTATATTCGTGAGCTACGGATGTTTCACTAGCTTGTATGTTGGCTCAAGAAGATGATGATAAATGAGAACGTGTAGTCTATTTTATTAGTCAAATGTTTCTTGATTATGAGACATGTTACACATAGGTAGAAAAAGAATGTCTTGTCATAGTCTTTATGACAAAGAATTTGAGACATTATATGTTGAATCAAGAAATGAGGGTTATTATTAAGTCAAATCACTTGTGGACATTTCTCACACAAGGATCCTTATCTAAGAAATTTAGGCGCTTCATAACTCTGATGGGAGAATTTGAGTTAACATTTGTTAATCAGAAATTTTTCAAAGGAAAAATCATTGTAGACTAGTTGGATGATAATCCATTGGATGGAGGAGATCTGGTAGATCTAAACTTCCTTGATGAGTTTGTATACTTCGTCGAGACTATGCCCCCATTTATGCGTGTCTATGGTATACTTGACATCATTAATTTTATAGGGGACCATACGTATCTAGAAGGGGAAAATTGCAACAAATAAGGTGGTTACACATCATTGCCACTAAGTACGTTATTTTGGAACAAGTGCTCTATCATAGAGCCTTTGACAGAATGTTGTTAAGATGTGTTGACGTAGAAGAATACAAAAATATTCTTTATGAATCACATAGCGGAGTATGTGGAGGCCACTTCGGTGGCCACACCACTACTCGAAAGATACATCGATGTTCTATTTTTGGCCCACTCTAGAACATGATGTAGTAGAGATCATGCACGATGCCACAAATGTCAAGTGTTCTCCCAAGAGATCCAAATACCGGCATAAACTCTACAACCAATTGCAACCCCATGGCCCTTTTCCATGTGGGGCATGGATTTGATAGGGAAATTATCTCCCTCATCAACAAATGGCCATAACTTCATAATCACAGCCACAAAGTAATTTACTAAGTGGGTAAAAGCCATGCCTCTTACCATTTTACCTAGGTCTATGATCACTAAGTTCATCTTGAACCAGATCATTTGTAGATATAGGGTGCCACGGGTCATTATCTCGGATAATGGAACATCTTTCAAAAATGACGAAGTACGTGAATTATGTGCAAAGTTTAGGATAAATCATCACATGAATTATCTTTATTATCCTTAGGCCGATGGACAGGATGAGGCTACGAATAATACATTAAAGTCCATCCTCTTTAAGACCGTTAATAAGAACAAACGAGATTTGAATTTATAGCTTATTCCAACCTTGTGGGCCTATCAAACATCGGTTTGAACACCAACGAAGGCAAGCCCCTTTTCTTTGGTATTTGGTATAGAAGTGGTTTTACCACTCAAAGTTGAAATACCTAGTCTATGTATTTCACTGCAAGGAATCCTAGGAGAAGAAGGTTATCAAGAAGTGTGACTCTCTCAATTAGAAAGTCTTGATGAGACTAGACTCAAAGTTGAATAACGACACATCGTTTACACTAACTGGATGGATCGGCAATACAACAAGAAGGTCTACGAGAGTGAAATATATGAGGGATATTTGGTCTTAAGACTTGACAACCGGATAGATAAAAATACTGGTGAAGGAAGAAAATTCAAACCTAGGTGGTTGGTTCCATATCGAGTAGTAGAAGACTACAAAAATGGGGCATTTCTCTTGTGTACACTACAGGGTGAGGAGTTTAATGAATTTGTGAACTATCTTCACCTAAAGAGGTATTACATGTGATCCATTAGCATTTTCATATGTGCATTATTGCATCATCGTTGCAGCTTTCATCTTCCAGTTCATTCTGTAAAATTTGTGATCAAGGGACTTATTCTTATAGAAATTATGAAAAACTTCTAAAACAATGACAAAACATTCAGATCATATCTCTTCAAATTTTCATAGTGTCATCAAATATTTCCAAATCATTTCATCAATTCAAATAGGATAAGACAAACTTTTGACTATGACCATACTAAGGCCTCGTATACTTGGTTATTCTTATAGTCTCTTTCTAGATTAGGAATCTTTTCCTATAGTCTATTCTAGAAGCTTCATGGTTTCACATCTATCCCATAAATATATCTTTGGAAATAAGAACATGCTAAACATTTTTCCTAAATAAGTAAGTCAAATGCAAATCCACATAAAAAATTATTTTACACATTTCTTTTCCCTACCAACCTTCGGTGTTGATCCTTCATCTCTTATTGGTGATGTAGGGTTGGAAAAGGAGATAAATGCCCTTACTCACCTATGCCTTGTCCATGGTGATGAGCCCATGCTTCCTACTAGTATCATGGGGCAAGGTGTAGGGGGTCTCTTCAATAATCTCGTGGGTTTGAAACAACCCATTCAAATATTGTGAAATCATAAGTAAAAAATAAAGTGAGTTAGATGTCCGAAATTCCAAAAGGGTTTAAAACCTCAAAACCAGATTTTGTTAACCAAGTGGCCATCTACGGATATAAGTCTAGATAAACTAGGAAGTAATTCACATTATAAACTATGAAGTAAATTGAGTAAGGTGAGCTTGTAGTGTCTCAATTTGGTTCTTTCAAGCCATTGTCTTTCCCTCATCATTACCATTCAAAAACATTTCATAACTTGTTCCGTTTCTGGCACTTGGTGTTGAGCCCTCGCATCCTACTAGTTGCATGGAGTCAGGAGTGGGGAAAGTAAACTTTCTTATCATATCATTGTATCACCACATTTTTAAGCCAACATGAAGTATCAAAGTTTTCTTAAAGAAACTAAAGTTTAACGTCACATTGTGTTTGCATTATCATATATCAAAATTATAAAATACAAAAAAAGAAATCAATCATGTCATCATTTCACATCCACCGCATGTATTTTGAAAAGCATATAAAAATGGAAATTATAAACATCTAGAGTAAACATGAGAAATAAGCCAAAATAAATTCAACTCGGATATAATGGATTATCGAACCAAAATAAAAGTCTCAGTATATATCTTGATGAGTAAATTTTGTATACAATAATGCACTAAGGCACACCAAAACGCTTATAATAAGCTTGAGATATACAAAAAAAACATATAATTCCTAACAAAATGGAAACAGAACAATGAACGACCCAATGGCCTCAGTCAATCCATGTGGGATAACTCGGATGGTGCACGACCACGTCTAGGGATCCTACTAAGGCCGCAAGGAGGATGGGAATGAATCAAATGGTGTGAATGCTCATGGTAATGGCCATTGGCTGTGGTCTCACTATGGGAATGGCTTCACCTCCTAAAATGCTCAAATGGTCTCATATCCGGCCACCTGGGTATGAAGGTAGGTCACCACCTTCACTATCCTCCAAAACAGAGAAAACACGTCGGTGTGTCTACCGATCCGCTAGCGGCTGACCAAATCCTTAGTCATCTCACTCAGTCTTCCTCGAGGGGATCGGTGGGGTGTCTATGCACACCTACCAAATAAGCTCTTACCACTCCTGTGCAATCACTACAAGAAGGAAAATAAGTAAAAATAAGGTGAGTTAGAAAATCACAAAACACAAATGAAAAGAAAGTACCAAACTAACACTTCCAAATAACAAAGTCGCGAGAAGAGTATTAAACATACTCGGATCTCCAGGCATTCGGTAGGGTCAATAGCTGATACTTCTAATGTTGTTGGTGGTTGTGGGGCCTCCCAAAGCTAGAGGCCAAACACTTTCCCATCACAAACTCATCATCCCCTTCCTACCTCGAGGAAGTGTCTCCTCTGAGACCAATGTCTCTCTCTCTACGCTCGCCTCCTCGTATGCTGCTCTCAGCATATCCTGAGTATCATGCCAATCGTGGGTCGATCTCCTCTTCCTCTATATGGGCTGTCTCTCTAGCCTCAACACCAACCCCCTTACCCTCCATCTCATGACCAACCCCCTCATCCTCCATCTCCTCCCTAACTGACTCCTCCTCGGTCTCATCTTCTGTGTGCTCCTCAAAATCAAAATCTATGTTAATAGGCTAATTCTCCTCTCCACTATGAGCAAGAGCATCTAAAATCTAAAGAAAAGGAACTCAAGGGGCACCAGCTTCCTGTCAAGCATGGACCACATGCATAACTAAGATAGGCACCCCTAAGATAACCATTGTCTATCTGAGATCTCCTCTAGGGCCCTTTCGGGCCTCCTGAATGGTTTTGTAGACTGGTACCACTGGGGAAGTATGTCAACATACGAGAGGGCAAACTACTAAGGAACCCAATCAAATGGATGAGTCTCAAATCTCCTATCCCTATCAACTAATTAATCTATGGTGAAGCAAGTTACCACCGTGGTCACCTCCTGTCCCCATAACCCTGCCATGTCCTGGTAGGGAGTGGCAAGTATGTCTCGACATGGTCAAACAATCTAGTGGATTATGTGGTGTCCTAAGAACCAACATAGATGTCCAAATATCTGCTCAAAACCCTTGGATCTAGTACCTACACTCCCCTTCCATAGGGGTTGATGTGCTCATAAACCCAGCTCATAACAAGAGTGGGGTGGCTTAGTGACTACCCCTACAATCTGACTACCCTGTACAAGTCATGATAGGTAGTCCCTAGGATGTCTTCTCCCCAGGTGTATGTGTGGCCATGTGCCTCAATCTATGTAATAATAGGAGCCCAATAGTATAGAAGGGTGTCACCTCCCTTGTCCCCAATCATTCGGAGGACAAGATGCCCATGATGGCTCTACGGATGATAGGAATAGGAGTAGTGGAAATGGACCGGACCCTGATTCCCTTCTTCAAACCAAATGAAATAGCGGCGTCTCCCATATAGGTGGCCCATTGAGTCATCTCATCCCTAGATCATGTTGTCTCCAGAGTCAATCTCCTCCCAAGTATCGGGATCCCAAGAATGCGGTATACATCCTCCAAGGTGATGGTCCACTCACCCTAGCACCCAGAAACTGGAAAGTGTTCTGGTCAGTGTCTCAATAAGAAAATGATTCACACAATAAGTTACTAGCAATGACAACATGAGGCACACGTGTAATCCTCCATATGCCTGCCCTCTAGAGAATGTCCCTCTGATCTGAGTCAACTGATCCAAGATCCCAAGGAGCCAATCACACTCCCTCTCTCGGCTCTAATGGATGTACTCCTCCTTCTGCATTCACCAAAACATGGAAAAAGAGCAAGTTAGTAATGTATACCAGAAGATAAGCTCACCAAAAACATGACAAAACATTAAAAAAATTAAAGTTAATGCATGTTTTGGTCATTGTTTTCAATTGCCACCCAAAGTGCGAGGTGGCGGTCCCATGACCACCGCCCTACTTTGGGCAGCGGTCCTAAGCTGATTTTCAAAATACGCCCTTAACCCTAAAAATGCTCAAAAACACAAAAACAATCATTTTAGACCAAATAAAAGACTGCCCTATGGACACCCCCCCTAAATACTCATTTAAGACCATTTTTTAAAATAATCCCCCTAGGTGAACTTTTTAAACATTTTACATTTTAGGTATGAAAAGGCAAAAGTAAAAAAAACTAACCTTAGACCACACTAGTCAATCTCCCACTCATGGAGGCATGATCATGATCTCGTAACAGTCATTTCGTTTATACTCTCATAAAAATGGTCACCGTGGGCCCAAAGCTCCAAATTCACCAAATCAAATATGCACAAATGAATTGAAAAATGAGTTGTTTTGATATATATATGATGTTTTGACCTCATTTTGAGTGTATGTGTTTATAGGGCTAGAGTGTTAGCACAGGTATATCTCTATATCCCCACACGAATGGTAATTCCTCTTGTCATTTTGGTTTAGTGTTTATTTTTTGATATTTTATCTATTTGCACTTGAGTCTTATTTTCTCTTGTAGGTAGTGGGAGTTTGGATGGCGACATTTCGACACACGGGTGTGTCAGGTATAACTTCTAACTCCTTGTTTCGGGAGTGCCATACTCGGAATCTACATTTTACTCCTCTTCATGGCTAAGACACTTCTCCAGGGGCACTATGTATGCACTTGAAATTGCATGTGCTAAATTGTCGAAAAATGGTTACAAAATCCCCAATGATGATACAATCCATTTTAAGAAGGTGTTCGAGCTCCAAAACACATTCACAACGTATATTTGTAGCCTAGACATCCTTACATAGCCTTCCCGTAATTTTTCCAACTTTCGCACATGTTTTAGTCTTTAGTGCTAGGAACACCACCCCGCCAGGATGTGGTTACGAAACCACCACCAGTAGGGGGCGGCGATCTGATTGATTTTTCCATATTCCATCATGCATGTTTTTAACATGCGACGATTCACTTAACTTCACTTTTAGGATGTGTCCATGAGCCAAATTGTCTAAAAATATTTTTTATTTCTTGGTTCTCCTTCCCTCTTCTATTTTTACATGTGCTTTAGTTAGTTGGAATTGCCTCTTCTTGCCTTATATATGAAGGCACATACCAACCCCAATTCTTTGAGCAAAAGGTCCTGAGAATTTTTGTATCTTACATTGTATTGTTGCCACAATCTTTCTAGGAATTCCATAGCCAAGCTTAGATCTCTTATTTTATCTCTCTTCTACTTGCATTGCATCCAGGACTACCTTTAAGATATCATTTCTCAAGTTCCATCCTCATGTCGATGTTTTTGCATTCCCAATCCCTTGGATTCATATGAACACTCGAGAGAAATAGAGGAACCAAGCGAGGGGACAGATACAAATACAACTATATTTACCAAATCTCTTGCTTATCTAGGTTGGAATTGTGTGTCTGTTTTCTTCATTTGTTAAATTGTCAAGTTCAAATCACTAGTTTCAGATTGCATATCAAATAAAGTAGAAAAATTGTTCATTTTAATTGATTAGGAAATTACAAGTAGATCAAATTGGTAGAAATTTTTCTCTCGGCATTACTGGGGAAGTTGTGGGGAACAATATCTCTTTTGGGGTCATGATTTGTTCCTCACCTCGAGGTAGGGTTTGAAGGGTTTTTATCGAGATTAAGTTATTTGTTTTAGATTAGATTCACATATTCACACAAGTAACTAACTACATCTGGATGATTACTTGTCTTCGATTTATTTATTAGATTAAACACATCATTTGAAAATTAAAAAGACCAAAAACATTTACTTTGATAGATTTGTTTGTTTGTTATTGTTTTTCTCTAATATATTTTGAAAACGTCAAAAACATAGATTAAATTTACTTTGATAGTTATTTTTCCTTTAAAATCATTTCAATTTCATTATGTATGACCATCAACAGTCTCTGAATAATAAAATACTTACAATTGTGATCCCTTAGCCCCACAACCCAACGGGTCGAATCGATAAGCGACATTGATACAAGTTTACGTTTGACAGTCTTACACACACTTGTAACTTTTGCTAAGAAAATAGAATAAATAAATATGCTAAAAGTCATTGTTAATCAATCCTATTTGTAATTGGACTGCTCCTAGAAATAAGGTTTGATTACATGCATGAACATACAAGGGCCAAAACCTCCACGATTCTTTGGTTGTGATCCTTAGGTCCCACAACCCAATGGGCCTACTGACTAGTTAGACATTGACACTAGTTTACAAACATTAGTATTCAGATCTTCACCACTTCAACTAGACATTATTACACAACTTTCCTTACTAAACATAGTAGTCGATAAGGCTAAGACTTTCTGGACTAGACAAAAAGAATCACCCATAGACCTTGTGGCTCCACGGCATCTCTCGTTCTCACTTCCATGACCTTGTCTAGAAATCCATATGAGGTGCGCAAAGGTCATTTTTCACACATTCAACAACCAATAAATAGAATCTCGGCGAGCTCAATATCGATTAGAGTCTATGAGTAGCTATTAGATCGAGACCGAGCCATCACACCACCTCGGGTTAGGAGAACATTCTTTGCCTTAGGCTCACAAATCCCGATATTGCGTGTTAAATACATAATATTTCCCAACTAGCTTGATCATCATCACCAAACTCACGTTCGGTTCCATTCTACACCGATTGTCTCCACACACCTCAAGAGGTCGGTGAAAAGAAGGTCACGTGTTGTTTTTCTATCGTACGAGAGGCCTCCTAGGAATGGTTTAGGGTTTTTCAATGGTGAATGTCATTCATGTTGTGATTATGGCCGAGAGCCAAGGATTTTCATGGAATCTAAGAGTATATGAGCCAAGAAGAAAGAAGGATGTTATTTGCTTCAAGTGTCAAAAATCAAGTCATATAACAAGACTATGCCAAAGTAAGAAAAGGTTCATTGAAAGGTTTGATTCTAAAGGAGCAGTCAAAGGACCTAATCATGGAGGTCAAACTCGGATAGACATTATAAAATCAAAGGTATTCAATATGGAAACTAATCAAGTGAAATTGTTTAAATATGGTTCTAGTACAATCAAGGTGGAAAACAAGGTCAACATGCCCAATTCAGGTCAAGGAAGTATGTTTGCTTTAGTTTAAGGGATCATAAGTCAAGAATATCATATGTGCCTTAATGCTTTAGTGCATGATAAGTTGAAGAAGCTAGGTTTTGGGACACTTCAAGAGTGATAAGGTATGTTAAGTGACTTATCCATATAAATTTTTTAGTCCTTTTCATTGTTAGGTGTCTGTGTTTGTTGTTCTCATTTTCCATATTGTCATTTAATGAGAGTTTTCTGTGAACATTCTTGGTGGTTTCTTGTCAAATTCCTTGTATCATTAACTCATGAGTTTGTTGTTAGATTTGTACATAGTCATTAGATTCTACAAGGTTGTTTAGTCATGAAACTAAGGTCTACAATTTCCGGTGTGTCATCAAAAGATTCATGAGTATAATGATATCCTCTTCTCATGGGATTCATTATTATTGTAGTGGAAAGTTCAAACATCATGTGCATTCATAAGGGTTTTTAGCTTGTTAAGAAGTCTAAGCATGTAAACAAGGTATCTAAATATAAATTTTGGGTCCTCAAGTATGTGTTGGGTTCTTGGTTTGTCAATGAGGTTCACATGATCTCAAGGTGCTTTTTCTGGTTACTTCATGCTCAAAGGAGTTCTCAAGTAAAAAAATGACTAGTCTTGTGATGCAAAATGTCTTGTTTTAGTATGAAGTGTCATGTTTTCATGATGTCTCAATCTATGATTTGAGTGTGTCTTCAAATAAGTATTGAGTCTATGATCTTGTTGCAAAAAATTTCAAAGTGTAAAGGTGTCTAAGTCATTGGGTATAATGGTCTAAAGTTACTTGAAAGAGTTAATATGAAATGCTTCTTAGTCTGAGTCATGGTATAAGTGTAAATCTTACGGTTATGTCTCGAAATATATCTTCAATCTTGAGCATGTTACTGAGGTTAAGAAAAAGGAGTTAGAGTAGAGATGTTTCACACAAGGTATTCTCAATATTGCAATGGTAAGCTATGGGTTGGAGAGTGTTCTTTAGAAGATTGCATTAGTGTTTTACAAGTGTTATTGTCTAAAAAAATTTAGATGGTCTTGATGTTTTTCAAGGATATGCATGCTCAAAAGGAGATTTTGAGTCCTAATGGTGGACTGTAATAGAGGATTTTAGTTAAGGTTTGAGTTTATGCACAGGTTGGTGTTCATGAGACAAATTTCATAAAGCATGGACTGTGTAAAGTATGGGTTTTAGAGATGCTCTCCATGTGGTTAAAGGTATGAACATGTGTTAACTATGCTTACAAGTGTTGATGATGATCCAAGAAGTGTGTCAGAGTGTTTATGCTTCATAATATTTTTATTAGAGAAAGTCAAGGAAGTTAATTGAGTCCACATGGTGCTCTTGCTTTATCTTGCTGCATTTTTGTTGAAATTTTGTAGAATTTTTGTTATAATTCTACTTCCTTTTATCAGTTACGAGTGTATGGAATGTTTTCAATTTCATTTAAGTTCTAAGAGGTAATCTATGTCTTTTGAATTCATTGATGAATTAGCTACAATGATTCAAAGGTGTGTATGCAGTATTACAAGCTCATAATGTTTAGTAGATGACATGTGTTATAGGGGAGGTTGTGTAATTGTAACCTCTAGAATATATGAGGTTAATTAAGGTTGCGGGATCTATATGATGGACTTAATAGACTTTGAGTAAACATTTTAGAACTAATGTAGGTGGTTATTATGAACTGAAATGGAGAGCTACAGGTATGATATGATCCTCCAGGAAGGGGAGCTATTTTTGTTCCAATCAAGAGTAAAAGATGAAAAATGAGTTAGAATGGAAGAACTTATGTTTTCTTGCATTAAGAGAAAAACTTTCTTTGAATCGGGGTATAGTAGACTATGATTTTTCTACGGTGATGAGCTAGGGGTCAAATAAATAAATCAAGGCAATAGAAGCTAGTATTGAACTTAGAGGTGGTGTATTAGGTGTCATGAAGGTTTGTATAGAAAAATGAAGGATGGGTTATAGGTTTAATTAAAGGGTAAGTGATTCTTTGACTCAAACTTGTATTACATCATGCAAAGGATATTTCATATATTGAAATTTTGCTTCAGGACAAAGGTATGATGATATGACACCTTATTGGCATCTAAGCAAGGTAAAAGTTCAAATTTTTGCATTTTCACTAAGATATATGTGGTATGTTTCTAAGGGGGCTATAAGGAGTTGTTTCATATTTTGTATGAGATTCTAAAGCATAAAATAAGTTTGAAAAGAATGTAGTGAATATGTAGTTTAGGATTAATGGTCCTAAAGGAGGTTATAACAACATTATAAGTAGGGTTAGTGAATATTGACATGGTATAGACCAAGGCGAAGTTGTAGAACATGTAAGAAGACCTAGAGGTAGATGATTAACATGAATGAAGAAAACTTAAAGTGGATATATTCTCATGGGGATATGTTTTGAGGCCCATTATAGGTATATAGATCATTCATTGTTGTTGTTGAGATCAGACAAGAGAAACTACAATCCAAGGGGGAGTCTTTTGAGCAAGTAAGTTGAGTTTGTGCATTGTTTTCATTGTGTCATGTTGTGTGTTATCATATTCCATGTATTATTATGAATATAACCTTTTTAATATATTTCAAAGGGGGAAAAAATCATCATAAACAATTCATGTAGGCGTGTAGGTCTTGTTAGTTTCCATCAATGTTTATGAAGGTGGTTTTCATTAATGACAAAGGGGGAGATTGTTGGCCATTGTGTGTTTGTGTTGTCACTAATGTAAATTATATTGATGGAAAAGGGTGTCACGGTATTGTATGAGTCTCCATGAGGTGTTATTTAATGGTTAAACATGAATGTTGATTAGTAGTGTCCATGTTTAGTGAGTTCTATGAGGTACTAGTGCATGGTTGAGCTAGTATAGTCACTATTTGAGATCTCTAGAATTGTTAAGAGAATTTAATGAGGTCATTCATGGTCCCTAAGTTGTGTTACAAATGTATATGGGTCTAAATGAGGTCAATATGGTTAGTTCATGAGGTTTCATGGTTAAGTCAGGTCATTCCAGGCTTGTTTCTAGCCCCGAAGCTTACAAATTAAGATAGAGGTATGAGATGTGGAAAAAATAAATATTGTTGTGTTAGGTAATAAGAGATAAAATATGTGAAATAATCCCTTACAGAATCGCAACAGAGAAACTAATATGCGAGAAAATATTACGGATCGCAAATAAAAGTGCGAATAAATAACACAACACAAAGAGACAATATTTAACGTGGTTCACCCAATTTGGGCTACGTCCACCAAGAATCACTTGCTCAGATTTTATTATAAGCCACTTTGCTCTCTCAATACAATACCCAGATCCGTTTGGAGCTATGCTCAACAAACTCTCTGAAATTCACACCGAATTCAAAACACGTCTGCAATACATTTGCTTGTCACTCTATCATATGCATAAGACCATATAAATAAACAATTGCTTAAGCGGTTTGATACAAAACCGTGGGTATCAAAACCAAGGAAAAAACCGTGGGTATTAAAACAATGGGTAAAAGACCGAAAAAAACCATGGGCCCAAAAACAGCCCATAACGGTTACCCGAGTGTAACACATGGAAGGTGTACCATACTCTAACATGAAAATAGGCTCCACAAACATAACAATCTCCCACTTGGAGACTAGTTTCCACTGAGCAAGCTTCTCAACCCTTCACTATCATCCGCGAAGGCCAACCAAAGCTGAACATAGCTTTAGTTTATCCCTTGTGACCACCTTGGTCATCATGTCTCATAGGATTAAGTGACTGTATGAATCTTCTCCAACTTCAACTTATCTTCCTCCAAAGTTGTCCTGATGAAGTGATATCTCAACTGTATATGCTTCGTCCTGGAGTGGAAAGCAGAGTTCTTAGCTAGGTGTATAGCACTCTGACTATCACTATATAGCTTACATTCCTCTTGCTTATGCCCCAACTCCTCAAGCAATTGTTGTAGCCAAATCATCTCTTTGCTTGCCTCTGTGGCAGCAACATACTCAGCCTCCGTGGTTGACAAAGCCACCAGCTTCTGTAGTCGTGAAATCCAGCTCACTGCTGTCCCACCTACAATATAAATATAACCTGTTGTGCTCCTCCTGCTGTCTACATCTCCAGCCATGTCTGAATCTACATAACCACGTAAAGTGGTGTTTGATCCACTATAGCACAAAACTGTCCCCATGGTCCCTCTCAAATACCGAAGGATCCACTTTCTTGCTTGCAATGATCTTTACTGGATCACTCATAAATCTACTCACGGCTCCCACTTTATGGGCAATATCGAGGCCTAGTGCATACCATGGCATACATCATACCTAACTGTTGATGAGTAAGGTACCTTGGACATTTGGTTTCTTTCCTGCTCTGTCATGGGACACTGCTCCTTTGATAACTTGAAATGGCCTGCCAAAGGAGTCCCAACCAGTTTAGCATCCTGCATGTTAAACCTGTCTAATACCTTCTTAATGTACTCTTCCTGAGATAAAGTCAACTTCCATTCCTTCCTATCCCGAGTTATCCTCATACCAAGGATTTGTCTGGCTGCCCCCAAATCCTTCATATCAAAGGATTCACTTAGCTGTTTCTTGAGTCTTTTTATTTCCTGCATGTTTTTACCTGCAACCAACATGTCATGAACATATAAACACAGGATAATATAACTTCCATCCTCAAATTTCTTTGTATACACACAATGGTCAGAATGACATCTAATATAACCTTGCTCCATCATGAAGCTATCAAAATTCTTATACCATTGACGTGGAGCTTGTTTCAAGCCATACAAGCTCTTCTTCAGTTTACACACCATCTCCTCTTTACCTTTGACCTCATAGCCCTCTGGTTGCTGCATATATAGTTCCTCCTCCAAATCACCATGGAGAAATGCAGTCTTTACATATAGCTGTTCTAAGTGCAAGTCTTCTCTGCCACTATTCCAAGAATAGTTCTAATAGAAGTCATTTTTACTACAGGAGAAAAATCTCATCAAAATTTATAACTTGTTTTAGTGCAAAACCCCTTGACCACCAACCGAGCCTTATATCTTTTCTTTCCTCCTTCTTCATCTTTAACTCTGTACACCCACTTGTTTTGCAATGCTCTTTTTCCTTCCGGTAGCTTCACCAAATCCCAAGTCTGGTTCTCCATGAGAGACTTATGCTCCTCATCCATGGCTTGCTCCCACTTCTTCTTGGCATCTACCTGTATTGCTTCATCAAAGCTCTCTGGCTCTCCACTATCAGTGAGTTATAAATAATAAAGAGAAGGAGAAAACCGTTCAGGTTCTTTTCTTACCCTAGAAGACCTCCTCAATGTAGGAGTTTGGGGTTCCTGTTGAGTAGGTTCCTGAACTGATTCATGGGTCACTTTCCCATCTGGAAGATCCTCTACCACTGCATATTCTTTCTTGGATTCTTCCTTGTTTTCCTACTGTTGCTTATACATGACTTTCTCATTAAAGACCACATCCCTAGACCGAATGATTTTCTTGTCCTTAATACTCCAACATTTAAACCCAAAGTCATCACCACCATAACCAATGAAAGTACATTTTTCTGATTTAGCCTCTAGCTTGGTCCTATCATCCTTGTCTATATGAACAAACACTTCACATCCAAAGACTCTAAGAAATGAATAATCAACTTTCTTACCATACCATGCCTCCTCAGGTATGCCTCCATCCAAGGCACTTGAGGGTCCTCTGTTTATCAAGTACACAGCTGTGCTCACCGCTTCTGCCCAAAAAGAAAGAGGTAGTCCTGCATGTAACCTCATGCTCCTAACACGTTCCATTATTGTTCTGTTCATCCTTTCTGATACCCCATTCTGCTGCGGAGTTCCTGGAACCGTCTTTTGCCTGTGGATTCCATTCTTAGAACAATAATCATTAAATTCATTGCTGCAATACTCCCCTCCATTATCTGACCTGAGACATTTTAGCTTAAGACATGTTTCATTCTCTACCAAGGCTTTCCATTTAACAAAAGTGTCAAATACATTAGATTTGTGTCTAATACAATAAACCCAAACTTTCCTTGTTGCATCATCAATAAAAGTAACATAATAACTTGAACCCCCAAGAGATGATACATGAGCCGACCCCCACACATCAGAATGTACCAGCTCTAACTTACTCTCTTTCTTCGTAGGTCCAACCTTGAGAAACCTTACTCGCAAACATGTTTCCCATATATGCAGCTTTTCACATAAATCCAAACCTCATTTACGTATATCCGAAAAATTATTCTTTATGATGTTCATGCCCTTATGGCTCATATGACCGAGCCTATAGTGCCATAATGTTGTATCTGCATCTGAAGCCACAAGATTACAATCATTAGTATTATCAGTGGTTAAATACAAGGTTCCAACCTTCTTACCTCTTGCCACCACAAGAGCACCCTTGGTAACCTTCCAAGAGTCTGCTGTAAATATCACAGTATAACCATCACTTCCCAACTGCCCCGCCGATATCAAATTTCTCCTTAATGTAGGCACATGTATGACATCCTTCAATAGCCATGTATTCCCATTCTACATCTTAACCTAAACAGAACCTTTTCCAACTATGCTACAAGGCTCATCATCACCAAGAAAAACATGCCCAAAATCCCCTTGAACATAATCAACAAAATAATGCCTATGTGGAGTAGCATGAAAAGAAGCCCCTGAATCTAAAACCCAAGATTCAATAATATTATGCAAAGAAAGAATCAAAGCATCCTAACATACATTACCCGATGCCACATTTGCCTCCTTGTTTTCTTCCTGTTGTTTCTTCTTATCCCGAAGCTCCCAACAGTCCTTCTTTGCATGCCCAGGCTTTCCACAATTCCAGCATACAATCTTGTTCTTGGATTTTGACCTTGCCCGATCTTTTGATTTTCCACGGTTTCCTCTATTCTTCTGTCTCCCTCTAGTTTCCCTTTATCAAAGCATTCCCTGAAGTAGAATATTCCCCGGAGCTTTTTCTTTGCATTTCCTCGCTTAGAATCACCCCTACAACATCCTCAAACTTCAACTTCGAGTTAGCTGGAACCGAGTTACTTACCGCCATTACCAGGCTATTCCAACTCTCAGGTAAAGAGCACAGAATTAATAAAGCCCTAACTTCTTCATCAAATTCTATTATGCTTGAAGCTAGCATATTCACAACCATATTGAAATCATTTAAATGATCTCACTCTTGAACTATTCTCGGACATCTTCATATTAAACAACTTTTTCATTAAAAATATCTTATTAGAGGTAGAGGGTTTTTCATATAACTTCCTAATGCATCCATTAGATCTTTTGTAGTCTTTTCCTTTGAAACATTAAATAATACCAAAGATGCAAGACTCAGCCGGATCGTTCCAAGTGCCTTCCAATCCAACAAATCCCATTCGCATCTTTCATACTCGAGGGTTTGTTCACCTTCTCGAAACAACGAGTATAAATATCCTTTTAATAAAGGTAATCTTCCATCTGCATCTTCCAAAGACTAAAATTATGCCCGTTGAATTTATCAACCCTAGATCTTCCATCATCTGCCATAGCTCCCACTCAAGATAAAACTTTCCCTGCGATTCAACACTTGACAAACCAAACCAAACCGAGCTCGATACCAATTGTTAGGTAATAAGAGATAAAATATGTGGAATAATCCCTTATAGAATCGCAACAAAAGTAGAAACTAATATGCGAGAAAATATTACGGATCGCAAATAAAAGTGCGAATAAATAACACAACACAAAGAGAAAATATTTAACATGGTTCACCCAATTTGGGCTACGTCCACCAAGAATCACTTGCTCAGATTTTATTACAAGCCACTGCTCTCTCAATACAATACCCAGATCCGTTTGGAGCTATGCTCAACAAACTCTCTGAATTCATGCCGAATTCAAAACACATCTGCAATACATTTGCTTGTCACTCTATCATATGCATAAGACCATATAAATAGACAATGCTTAAGTAGTTTGATACAAAACTGTGGGTATCAAAACAATGGGTAAAAGACCGAAAAAAACCATGGGCCCAAAAAGAGCCCATAACGGTTACCCGAGTGTAACACATGGAAGGTGTACCATACTCTAACATGAAAATAGGCTCCACAAACATAACATGTTGAAGTATGGTAGTAGTATGGTGATGTTATAAAGGTCATGTTTGGTGATTTTCAGGTTATTAATCATAGGTATGATGCATGGTTGAGTTGTTTTGGAAGCAACATGTGAGACATAGGCAAGTTAACATAGGTAAGTTTTAATGGATAAAGAGTTTTAGATGTATTTGGGATATGTTATGATTTTGAGAAGTTAGAGGATATTTTCATGATGGTTCATGAAAATTTTAAGGTAAAATTACTAAAGGAATTTTACGATATGCAAGTTTTGGTGAAACTGGATAGGTCATTGAGTGATTTTGAAGCAAATGTGGTCCTTCCAATGCTTATTCTCAATTGTATAATTTTCATGGGGACATGAGCTCTTTGGAATAGCTACTTAGGTTAATTATGAAGGTTTCAAAAAGTAATTATGTGGTTTGATTGTCACATTTTATAAATGATTGATAATAAGGTATGTTGGTTTGAAACACTAATTAAACCCTAACTAGGAGATACTTCAAGAAAAGGGAGTATACAAATCTTGTTTTGATTGGTTATGAAAAATTTATGATTGCATGTTGTAGAGGACTCTTATAGATTTCTATAAAGTTATGTTAAAGAATGTGACAACATGTGGGCCTTACATGAAAATAATTTTCTATGATGGGTTCCGAGTTTGAGGAGAAGTATCCAAAAGAACTTAATAACTAAATTAGAATTTATTTTAGCCCTGGATTTTTTCTATATTTCCATGAAGGTTTCAGGGCATGGTTATGGAAAAAAAAGTACAAAGTATACCTTATTTAGGAAGACTAGTTTTTGGGAAGTTTCGCGAAAGTTTGTCGTAAAAATGATATTGCGAGAATTGTTATCACCGAATCACAATATCCTCTGATTTCTTACGTTATGAGTGTGTTAAGGAAAGTAGTGTGACTTGGTAACATGGATACCATCTCTCAAGTTGTGGGACTTGCTACTTGATATGGACATCTAGAGAAGGTTGGTTCCTCTTCCTAAACTAATGCAACAACTAACTCTAGTGAAGGGAAATATGCTAACTACTCCTAACCTATGAATTCCAAGGGACCAGGGAGAGAGAAATAGCATGAAAATGAAATAAATCTACACTAAAAGAGGTGATGAACCAAGATAAGGGTGTGGGAAATCTCTCCAATGTGTGAAAATGAAGGAAAATACAAAGCATAGAGGATGGAAACAGTCACCGAACTCCAATAACACCACTCACACCACCATTTTAGTAGAAGCATAACAACAATGGACCCTACAAGAAGCATAAAAATAGACACAAACCACTTTCATATTAAATAGAGGGGTAATAGAATGCAAACAATCCAAGCAAGGGAAGGAATATATACACAAAATTCAATTTATAACTTGATGAGCTCACACAACCCATTTACAAAGCAAGAGAAAGTCCTGGATCATCATGCAAGAAGTCCAAAATGAAGGCCTGCAAGAATTTGGTGTTTTAAAACTATTTTGATAGAGTTTTGTTACAATAGAAACCCCCTTCTCCTAAATGAGAGGGAACTTCAATTTATATAAAATTCGGAAGAGGAGAGAGATGTTGTCAAAATCAGATTTCCCCTTCCACCTACTTGCAAAGTACCATAAATGAGTTAAAATCATGATGGGAAACCTGAAAAATCCATCCCATGTTGTCTTGTAACTTGCAGAAAAAGGAAAATGGCTGCCCATGCTCATTAAATGTTCTCTTAACCAAATGGAAATCATCATTTCAAACTAGGATCATTTGTTACAATTCTCACCATCAAAACTCTATAAATCCTTTAATTTATTGATGGTGAGTTTATATTTTAGAGCCAAAATTCTAATGAGTCCAATTTTGTGAGATCTAGTTGAGAAATACAAAATTTATGGTCCTCTGAGTGTCATCAACTATTTATGCTTTCTAGGATTGGATTCTCTTTTACGGGACTGTGTATTAAATCTAGGTAGTCGAAACAATAATTTTAGTTTTCCCTCTCTTCATAATGTCTTTTCCTATTTAAAATAGATTTCATTATTTAAATTTTCATGGTGGGGCCCACCAATTTTGAATATCTAGATGGGGGAAGTGGTTTAGTATTTTAAAAATTAGATTGGAGGCCAACTCGGACAACTCGCCACCTAGCTTGCAAAGTTGACACTCCTCTCTACCTTACCCAGAATCTATTTATCTATGTCAGGAACCTATTTCTTACCCCAGTGAGATCCACATTTACACCAACACAATGAATAACCTCAAATATCCCACCAAGTTGATTTCAAATTCTTAGCGAGCTCACCGGGGCTCCTTGCCTTTGTTTGAATGAATTGCGGGTTAGATATCCCTCGTGGGAACCAAACCTTTGTGTCATCCTTACTCCTTGGGCCCGATAAACTCCCCATGGCCATGAAACAAATGAACTCGCTCCCCCTTTCAAATTGGGTTTAAAATCCCTATGGAGAACATGATCCCCTCCGCATCGTGTTCCACTTATACCACAAAACCTCAAAATTCCGTAATGAACACACTACAATCCCATCGACCTTCGTTAGACCTTTAACTCACCTAGTTCTTGATCTTTTCACCATGAATGACTTGATTCATGACCTCCCCATGTATGCCTCCATTCCCTCATACAACCGACTCGGACGCATCAGGCCTAAATTTCCCTCACCGCCTACATTCCACCATCTTGCCCCGGATGTGCAAATACCAACCGAGCCGCATATTATCAAGTCACCTTTACATTTCCATGAAAGCGGGGTCTTTGGACGTCTGGCCCGAGTGTCTTAGGGTCACCTATTTTCTTAACTCCTAATTTAGTCGACGTGCCTCGGTGCGTGAACTCTTTCACTAGATTGTCACTCAATAGCTCATCTTGACATTTCATGAGCCCAACCTTGTAACTCAGCTCGTTAAGTTGGGGCAACTCGCCCATCAGCTCGACTGAACTTTCCTTAGAGCTAAAAGCCACTCTATGTAATTTTTTCATTCTTCTGAGGATTTTTTTGTAAATTTTTGGATTCTTCCAGGTTCCAGAGTGTAAAGATGTTAGAAAGTGTTCCGTACCAAAACATCAAATTTTTGCCATTTTTTCTTACAAGTGGGTCTCATTGTTCACTTCTTCAACCTAAATAAAAATTGAACTTCATAAAAACCCGGAAGAGAGAAAAAAAATTCCTCTGATGGCTTTTAACCTTCCTAGAGACCTTGATGATGCCCTCAAAACATAGAGATCTGCTTGCTTTCTCTAGATTGAGTTGTGGGTTTACTAACAATTGGTTCAATGCGAGACTCCTAAGTTGTCTATTTTCACATGGGGTAAAAATGGATAACAATTTTGGTGACTCGTGGGGACATTTTACTATTGGATGGCCTAACCAAGTGACCTACACACTTATCCATTGGGCATGGAGTCCTTGTAATGGCCTAAAATTGATCTCGAATTTGGAAACTTGTGCCCCTAAGCCTTCTAAAACATTTCTTGAGAGTGAATTTGATTATTGTTACATGCATTTCCCAACTCTTTGTAAGAAAATCTTGAAATTAAGATGAGTGGAAAATTGTTTTGATTTTTAAAATTCCTTTTCTCATTTCATTTCCCTACAAATCTGATCTATTTCGAGAGAATGGCCATAATTGAAACTACCCCAATATCTCGATCCTTGTTAAGACTTGAAGAGAAAATAATTAATGATTTCTTGGCAAGGGTGTAACATGCATATTTTTAGAGACACAAGCTGATTTGGAGTGTTAGGAATTATTGTTAGAACCTAATTTTTTCCATGAACATGCCTTGACCAAAATTTTGAAGATAGAAATGCCCCTACAACTGATTTTCTGATGCAAGAAGAGGCATAAGAGCTCAACTGTGACTGATCTAGAGAGACATAAGAGATGAAACATTGAAAGCTGTCACATCAACCTGATTTAGTTGCTCTACATTTGGATTTACTTGAAGATAACAATTGTTTCTTGCAACATTGAACCCCCATACTACAAAAGCTTCCTTCCAGAAACCGGATGAACTCGTAAGAGTCAAAACATGCAAAAACTATATACAAAAGAAGAAGATCATAAATTCCTCAAGTGAGACATGGAGAGTGTGTAAAAGCACTTGTTCTACTAGAAGAAAAGCTACCTACTCTACTTTAACCCGAGAAACGGAAAGCTCAAACAAATCCCGACACTGGTAAGGGGACGTAGCTTCCTTTCTCACAAATTAAGACCATGTAGATTATTTGGAAAAGTACATATGGTCTTGCACATGAGTGAAAAAATGACTATATGCTGATTTTTCACCCACTTTTCCAAAGTATCAACAACAAACAAATAAATTATCTCCTCAAGTTTCTCTCGTGTCTAGATCTTGGAGGATTTGGTGCTGACCTTCGGTGCTTTGCATCTTATCCTCATGCTCAAAAGTGAGCATGACTGGTGGTAACACTGAATATTTCTCCAATGAAGCTAGATACCTGATTGGACAAGGTTTGATATGTTGAATTTTCCCATTTATCACAACTTCAATAAAGAAGCCTTCATGTAGAAATTCCTTGGAAAGGTGGCCATATCTCGAGCTTATATTCTCTTTATTTATCATCTATAGAAAATTGATGTTTTTCTTTGATGACTTGTATGAAATGGTTTTCATCCTTTATTTTCCCTCCCTCCTCATCTAATGTGAAACTTGGAAGATTCAATTCCTCCAATTTTGATTCAAAACTACTATCATGAATTGTAGGTTTCCCTTACATGCTCTCTTTTATGGTAGCGAGGCTCTTGATGTTGAAAGATGAATGATGGATTAGCAAAGGTTATGATTTCCATGGGCTCTTCTCCATCAAATAACTCTTCTAAGTCGATAAGAAATCAAGCTCCTCAATTTCCTACTTGTGCCAAGGCTTCTCCCTCTTGCATGATGACCTTCAAATCTGCAACTTGTTCATCATGTGCAGCTTCATCATCAAACATAGAGTTTTTGTGCTCAATATCATCTAAAGAGTTAGTTTTTAGAGATATGGAGTGGGAGAGGATCTAAAATATTTTGTACAATCTACTCATTATCTTGAAGACCTCCAAACTTGTCTTTCTCACCTCCATGTGCCCCTCTTCCTCTAGATTTGGAGCTACCTTTCCCGCTTCCTTTGTTGATTTTGTATTTGGTGGAATATCAAAAAATATGAAAAGATAATGACATCATGAAAACTACACTCTAAGAAATTAGATTGTTGATCATCACTTTCTTCTTCTTGCACTGCTGCTGCTACAAAATCAGCCCTATCCACAACTTGTTCTTCAACGATGACCTCCTCTAAAGGATTCACCATCTAGGGAATTCTATCAATTCTAAATCTTAAAGCCCAGTTTCTCAATTTTCTAATCATCTCTTCTCTGTTGGGATCCTCTTCTTGCTGCCCTTGGCTAGTTTTCTGAGTCTCATCTTCCCAACATGGACTTGGGAATGAAAGAGGAGGGGTGGGTTGGGTCACAACTAATTTTTTCATGGTTGGTGGTGGGAGGGAAGGTTTAGTTTCTTCTTTCTCTAGAGGGGATAAATTATTGTAAGGGAAAAGGGTAGAAAATTCAAGATGAGATGGAAGACTAGAAGATGGAGAAGGGGATTCCACACTAGGTGCATTGTAGACACTGAATTCAATATCTATACCCTTTATTTCCCACATGCACATATTTAATTAATTCATCCCCTTTATTTAATTAAATTCCCATTAATCAATTAAGCCACATTAATTAACTAATTAATCATTTAATATTTTACATGCCCATTTATCCCATCCATATTCATCTTTGTTAAAATTAATTGATTAATTCCTATAAATTAAGTAATATCCATTGTCTTGCCCTAACCAACCTTCTATTTAGGATGTTTTTTCCTAAATCCATCCCCTTTATTTTCTAGACTTTTCTCCCATCTATTTTTATGCCCTAACTACCCATAATTTATCCCCAAGTAACCTAATCCCGCCTTATATGCTTTAAATCATTTGGAAAACTCTTAAAAATCCAAAATCACACAAAAATCACAAAATATAATCCCATTGGGGAAACTTTCCCGAGAAATTGACGATGACGCAGCCTAGTCACCATCGACCCTATAAAGCTAGTCTTTTCTTGCAAAAATGAATCAAATGCATGCAACTGGATCCTTCTTGTGACCTAAGCATACTTTCTCTCTCTCTTGAACATTCTTTCAACAATCACGAGATCTTCTCGGAAATCATTTCAGCGTGCTTGCATCCCTCATGGACATCTTTTGTGAGACTTATTGTTATGTCTATGTCATTTTACTTGAGAATTTTTATCAATTTATCTTTTTATTGCTTGTATATAATTTTTTACAGGTTTAGATCAACTTCAAAAACACTCTCAACTTCTCTAAAGAACCTTCTCCTCTAGCCTATTTTCTTGTAGACTAGTTTTCTCATCCACTCATCCTCAACCTTATCTAAGTTTTTATAGTCACCGCTGACCCTATCGAGAGCACCATCTACCTGCACTCCGCTTTATAATCTAACCTCTCTTTCGGTGTTTTCTCCTACTTTCTAGAGCTTCCTACCTCTGGTTCCCTTATGTAGGTGATATATAAGCCTTTGTTGCATCCTATTTTGAATTCAAACCCTTTCAGGTCTACATATTCAACTTACAATCCAAATCCACCCTCCCATGTCATTGTTAACCCGCTCAGTGCACTGCTTTAGGTAAGTGCCTACCTGCACCATGTAACCTTTATTTTACATTTATTTTAATCAATCCGAATTTTAAATCAATTCCAGGACATTTTCCAAATTCATTAATACTTTTGTTTCTACATGTTATCTTTTGTTACATCCTTTACTTCACTTTTTCCAAATGAACGGGGGTTGAAATCCATGAAAGGAAGCTAATTACTTCCTGGAATAGTATTGTTGGGAAACCCCCTATATATCTATCTAATCCATCTTCATTCTAGTTTTGAGTCTATCAATTTGCAGTAAGAATCAGCCACTTTGGGCTTGTGCATCTATCATATCACATCTAAGGTAACATAAACCCTCCAAAATTTCTTATTTTCTAGTCGATTTTATCGCTAGTTCATTAGTTGATAGGTGAGGAAGTTTCTTTTCCAACATTTTTGGCATGTCTGGTGGGACCACCCTTTAGGTGATCTCTTGCATTTATCTTTGCTTTTTCTATTTCCACTAACACTGCTGCAGCATGAGGCTCCACTTTATTGCTTGCTCGTGTTGGGTTCATGGCCTAGATCGCTCATCGCTCAGAGTGCGAAAAATAGGAAAATTATTATCTAGGTATTCCTCACTTTTTTCCTATTTAATCCTTTTTGCATCGTAATTTTCCATTCTTGTCTATGTCCTCATCGAATATCACATTTCATTTTGAGTTTAAAAAGAAGCTTTCTTTTCTACATCTTGTTTGCTCACATAGCTTAAATACAGAGTTTAACCATCTACATATTACACTTTATCACACACAACCTAGACCTCAAAAATCAAAATAACACATCAAGACATCCCCTTACCTAGTTTTCTGATTGGGATTTGATGAACCAATAAAAGCCGCCTCACACATTCCCTAGCCATAACAAGACTAAAACCAAACATATTTTGCCTTCCCTAGGTCATTTTTATCCATCCCCCTTTCTTTTCACAATTTCTTGAATAAATTAAGAACATAAAAAGAATCTTATTCTTGACTTTCTTGGGTAAAACTTATTTCATGCACATAGTTACTCAATTAGCAACCAAAATAATAGAACAAAAATTGGCTTCAATTAGTTCCTTATCTCAAAAACGTTCACCACAAAATTACCTCATCCATTCCCTTGTTTACTTCTTTCATGAAAACTCAACCTCTCATCAATGTCTCTCACCCGTAACCCCTTTTTCACACCATAACCTTGGGTGAGACTAACACATTCTTGCACCACCAATCTATCTCATATAAGCATGCTACCCCATCGTGCATTAGATCGGAACCCTTTGGACCTCCTAAATTCCCTCTTAGTGATACCATGTTCCAAGATCTTATGGATTCGGATCCAATAACGTTCCAATAATATCTCCTTAGGAGATGAACTCGATACCCTTATATGGTCCTCCACCCAAACAACTTTATCTTTATCCAACCAATCCCCAAACTACCCATCTTGCTTCCTTTTCCACAAATCCCTCATCTCATCAAAATACCCAGATAGTCACACCTATTCCTCAAACTTTCTCACCAATTAAAATGACAATCAATACTACACTTCCTCCCTCTTCGGTCACTATTGCTACTAGTATTGCTAACCAATATTCCCGAACATCGTATCCCCTACCCAAACAATATGATATTCTCACATCTAGTATGCATGTTAATAATTCCTAGCCCCTTTCATGAGTGCTTTAAATTATTCAATATCTAACCCTTTTCAACAATAGTTTCAACATGTTCATACCTATATTCCCACTTAGCACTTGCCGCACAAATTTACCCAATCCCAACAATCCTATCATGTTCCCATCTCCCGAAACAATTATTTCAATAACCACCATTTCAATCACAACCCAAGATTTACACTCATCCCCAAAATACTCCTCAAACACCCACACATCTACAAGTTTTTCAAAAAAGTCATCCAACCACTTCTTACATATAACCTCTGCCTCTCATCCCCCAATAGGCTCTTTCAAATGACCCTATGCAGGCTCTTGTGAATAGGTTAGCAAACCTCGAAGATGTTACTCAAGGATCCAAAGTTTCATTATATTACAAACATATCTATAAAGAACATATTCATTAATCCATACCAGTTAACTCGTACCCTCTACACTTGGAATTGCTGAAATTTACCGAGTTTAACAATAAAGAGGATTCTCATCAACACATTTGTGCATTTAGACATACATGTTACCTTCACACATGATCAATACTTGATGTTTCAAAATTTTCCATGTCCTTGGTTGGTCTTGCACTAGACTTGTACAATGGTATCCCTCAATATTCCATATTCTCATTCTCCTAACTAGTGCAACTATTTTCATAACACTTTTTGATTAACATTGCGTGCAAAGTAACTATCAATGATCTATACACTATCTAATAGTTTGAGGATGAATCCATTGCATAATTTTTCACATGATGCTGCAACATTATAAACCAATTATCCTTCCCTCTCCCCAAAGCTAACCTCATAGAGATCTTCTCACATTCTTGAAGCATATATCTTCTATTTTACAAATATAATCATTCTAAACCTTGGAAAAATCCTTTACTATGGATCAAAACTTGAAACACACGTTGAGAAGGGTCATGTAAAATTAATATCATTAAAACCTAAATATGATTTTACCAAGCCTTTTGTGCAAAATGAAAAATCAAAAGTGGCATCCAATGTTGTCATTGTTAAATCATCTCCTCGCACCTACGTCCCAAGATACATGGACTCAACAACGAACCCTTCGATCGACACCTAATTACGCTCCTTAGGGAGTCGGATAGTATAATATTTGACAAGTTGATGGCGGTAAATCTTATCACACTCTCTCCTATCTGACCATTTGATGTATCTATATCAAAGCCCATGTGGTATCGTGAAGACTATTATTACAAGTACCACCAAGCCTGAGGCCACAACATAGATAGATATCGAAATTTCAAGGATTTGGTCCAAAGACTTATTGTTTAGGCGATCTTCGGTAGAAAATCCAAACACTTCACCCAATCAAAACTTGACATCTTTAAACAACCTTTCCCAAATCATACACCAACAATCTAAGCCACCACTTCTACTACAACCCAAGCACCCAACACTCACACTATAAACACCCTAAAAACTACTAATCATGGAACCTATCCCATCCAAAACTTCCTATCCTTTATCGTCATTCAAATCCATTCCCTTTGATATCCTTTCTACATTTATCTCGATGACCACTCCCACCACTATAACTCATTAAGACCCCATTTTCTAATATATCATTTATGCCTCTAGATACATTCATGAAGAAACCATTCCAGCCTATTTCCACATCTGGTGTTGGTCCTTCAAAGAACTCCCTTACCTATTATATCCACCTCAACATCTACTTCATCTATTCCAATAGGTTTGACCACCTCACCTATAACCATTCCACTATTTCCCATCATACCATCCGTAGAACTTATACTAGTTCCTCCTCCCACTCTTTTATCTCTATCAATTGTTGAGGTCACATCCATGCCACCTTCTTTCTTCACACATATTTAATCATTTGAGGAATTCTTAAAATAACTTCACATTTCAATGACCTCAAATTTTCCTTCCGTGACATCAACACAATCCCATCAATCTCCACCTTTCGTAGACCACCTTAGATAAGTGCTACTTCTTGCACCCAAACCAACTATAGCATCACCATTTGACCACCCGAGTTAAGGTTTTCATCACTCCTCCCAAAGATGAATCTTCACATATGAGATCGATAATACTACCTAGAGTTAAACCATATAATCCAAAATCACCTGTTTCAGGACCACGAACATTTCAACCCGCCAATCGAAAACCCTTCAACACTAAAACACCAACCAACATCAAAACTGAATTCAAGTCTCCAAAACATCAATATACTTGGATTTTACCCCAAAAATCCAAGATATCTCACAAAACATCTTCTAACACTTTATTTGGATCATATACATAAATCTTCCAACACTTACAACAAACCTCTCGTAATCATGCTTCCGCCTATCAAGGCCTTTGACCCCAAAGGAAATAAACTTTTATGGTTCAATTCCAACCTTATGTACACCTTTCATCATGCCCTTGAGCACTCCAGGACATTATCCATAACCTCATTAAATAGGAAAGACTTCTTCTTAGACCAAGACAGGTCCCTTCCTACCATATCTAGTCGACATCCGCCATTTTGCATTTGAGAGATGACTCTTCTAGGGTTGTCCCCTTTATTCATCAATTTTATTAGGGTGAAAACTCAATCTGCTCACGTGATCCAAAACCAAACTCCAAACGAAAATCCAATAACTTCATCGCCATTTCTCCTCCTAACGAGTTAACCACATCATCATAACTAAATATTTCCATTTTAACATGCCCAAGTCTATCAAACAAAGTATCGCTCAGAATGATTCATCGTGCCTCGGTCAAGATGTCACTTTATGAGCTCATCCAAATCTTGTTGGATAATAGATAAGCAATTACTAAAGCATTAAAATCATTTAGACATCATATGACAAAGCTCAACCTTTCACATCTCTCTTAGGAGTGCTCACCGCCCTTTGTGGCTATCTCATTTGATGATACATAAATTCTGGACATCCCACCAAGAAAATGATATTCCCCTCTTTATTATGGTCAGGATCAATGATACATTCATTTGGCGATCCATGATCAATAGTTGGGTGAGCATTAATATTCTTCCATCACATACTTTCGATTAACTCAAGATCCCAAAGGAATCAGTCACCCAGGATGCTGCGGTCCTCTATACTTTCAATAATCCCATCACTCTCACCTTGGGACGATCATCCTTCCTATCCATGTTGGTAAGAACCTCATCAATGAGGTATTTTATATCATTAAAGGATAATTTCAATATAATGTTCTCCTTAGACGACCATAGATCTGTTTCATGCATTACGTCCCTTCTACACTTCATGGTTCCCTTAAATATGAGCACGAGGGAAAAGTCTTGATGCTTCCTCGGGATGTTCTTCCTTTCCAAGGATGCAACATGACCTATAGACCAAATGATGAACTTGCTCCTAAAAATGATCCATTTACAATGTTCACCAGTCTAGCCACTCCCTCATCTAAAATTACTAATGATAAATCCTTGGATAATGTAATGGACAAACTTACGATGGGGAGTATTGTCTTCTCACACTCAACACCCTTCTCACTACTCACTCTATCGATAGACCCGATAAGGAGCATATGTATTAAACAAACATCGGGATGTTATTCCCTTTAATCCACCACATCTTCACACCAACCTCATCTATGGTGGTTTCAATACCCCCTCCTCTCACATAGATGATCTTCCACATGCCAAGATTTATACCGGTGGCTTTAGCTTTCTCAACAAACCATCTTTTTCCTATACCTATCTCCATCATTGCGCATGGAAAGGATTCGGCCTAGGACATTATGAGCATGGCCCACATGGCCTTATTCTCGATCAATTTTAAAAACCTCATGAAAATTTTGGGCTAGGCTACCAGGAGAAATCCCTTGAGCCCATCACACCATCTGAGATACTCACAGACATGCCTTCTCCACCTCCTCTCTCTTCTAACTTTTGAAGACATGGACATACCTTCTCTACCTTCTCCATCTCTTCTGACTCCCAAAGACATGAACATACCTTCTCTACCTTCCCCATATTTTTTGGCTCTTGAAGACATGGAAATGGATGACACCATTTCTATTGCTTATGAATTTTTTTAGTCTCCACCATAACTTTGGGACTAGTCACTTATTAGTGTGAAAATCAAACTAGGTCCCTTCCCCTTTTCCATTTGGACATGATAGAAGAATAATCTCCTACCATTAACATCCTTCAGTGTGCTAACGATGATGCCATTATTTCCCACATGGGGGTAAAATATTCTTATCTTCAAAAGACCTTTCCATCTGACACACCTACTCTTCTCAACAAAGCCACCATCGATGTCAATATCGGGACCCCTTAGAGCCTCACATTATCAAAGTGGGCCAATCTCTTGATCCACACAAGCTAGAATATTTCACCACATTCCTCTCCCATCATAGCCAGGAATTTGCATGGTCATATTAAAATATGCCTGGTTTTGACCCTTTAATCATTGTCCAAAACATTGTAAACTTTTCCAATGCTAAACCATTTAAAACAAGCTTCACGCAGGTATCCTCAAAATTTCCTCCTTGTTAAAGAGGATTCGTTGTGACTTCTTTCTGCTAATTTCATCATTCCTATCAACTATACCAAATGGTTTCTAAAATTTTTCCCATCTCGAAAGTATTGAGAAAGCCTCATATATGTACCAATTTTTGAGATCTTAATCTCACTTGCCCTAAGGATGACTTCCCTCTTCTAAACATCAA
The DNA here is from genome assembly GCA_018340775.1 of Taxus wallichiana var. yunnanensis. Lineage (NCBI taxonomy): Eukaryota > Viridiplantae > Streptophyta > Pinopsida > Cupressales > Taxaceae > Taxus > Taxus wallichiana. The sequence continues at coordinate 263,272,180 of CM031238.1, read as the reverse complement.
CCACTTGTGGATCTTACTATAAGTCATGAGATGCTCTCTCATGGATGGTTTATATGGTTATAATCAAATTCTCATTGACTAAAAGATTAATACAAAGCCTCCTTTATCACTCCTCGAGGACATTTTTCTATTGCATCATGCCCTTCGGTTTAAAGAATGTCGGTGATACTTATCAGTGGGCTATGACTTATATCTTTCATGATCTCATCCACAAAACTATAGAAGACTATGTTGATGATATTTTATGAAAATATAAACATCCACGTAATTATCTTTCCATTCTCGAAATCCTTTTTAAACATCTTATTCATTTTATTCTTCATCTAAATCGATCCAAGTGTGTATTTGGAGTCTTAAGCGCACATGCCTTGTCTTTATCGGTTCTATTAGGGGCATTGAAGTTTACCCCACAAAAACTAAGGAAATCATTGAAATGCCTCCTCCTTCCAATCTTTAGCAACTTTGTATCCTTCAAGGTTTCCTTCAATCCGTCTTCTATTTCATCTCGCAACTCTTGGATTGTTGTCAACCCTTTCATCACCTCCTTTGGAAGGACATAGAATTTGATTAGGATGATGATTCTCAGAAGAATTTTTATGATCTTAAACAATATCTCCTATCTCCACCAATTCTTACACCTCCACGTGAGGGGAGCCATTTTACTTGTACATTTATGCTACAAATCATGGCTTAGGATCTATATTCACACATCGTGATGACCAAGGTCATGAGTGAGTTTTTATTACATCAGTCACACCCTTCATGATTTTTAAACCCACTACATTGAAGCTGAAAAGATGTGTTGTACGTTATGCTTTGCTATTTCAAACTTTGACACTACCTCCTTAATCATAAGACGTATGTCATTACTAGTTTTCATTTTCTTAAAACAATTAATTCCAAGCCATATCATAATGATTGTATCACCCGTTGGCTCATGCTCATGATTGGGTTTGAGGTTGAGTTCATTTCTCAAAAATATATTAAGGGTCAAGCTATTACCGACCAATTATTAGAAGCCCCTCTTTCTAGTATGCAGCTTCCTCATGAGCATTTTTCGGATGAATCCAATAACCAATTTCATCCCAAATATAACTCTCTCAAATTAAATCTCTTCTTTAATGGCTCTAAGTGTTAGCAAGGGGGAGGCGCTAGTGTTTTTATTATTCCTCCTTGGGAAAAACATATTCCCACATATAAACTCAATTTTTAGTGTACAAATAACATGACAGAGTACGAGGCCCTCATCTTGGGTCTTGAAACAAATATCTTTCTAGGTGTCCAAATTCTTGACATCTACGAGGATTCCAAGCTTATAATCAAACAAGTCACATGTGAGTATCAATGTAAAAATGACACTCTTCAAAAATATCATGACATTATTCATCTTCTTCTTGAAGCTTTTGATTCCTACACCATCCAAGTTGTTCCCCAATCAACTAATCATTTCACTGATACGATGGCATCCCTCGAGTTCTCATCCCATGGAAAATATAAGAGTCTAAGCTTCTTATCATCATTCATCATCGTGATCGACCTTTCCATGAATTACCCTAGGTTAATCTTATTGAATCTAATTCATCAGACCTTTGGTATTCTCAAATATTTTATTATCTATCCCAATCCATTATTCCTCCTGATCTATCCAAAAACACTAAGAGGTCTTTTCTTCAGTGTGCTCACCGCTATGTGATCCTCGGTAGAATTCTTTATAAATGCAAATTTGACTGCCTTATTCTCTAATGTCTTAAATCCCATGAATATTATCGAGCCATCCAAGAATTCCACGATGGTATTTGTGGTGGACACTTTAGTGGCTTATCCATTGCTAAGCGCGTTCTCTATCTTGGCTATTACTGGCCTTCCCTCAATCATGATTGCTATGAGTATGTTAAGAAATGTGAAAAATGTCATCATTATTCCAATCTTATTCATATTATTTTTCAAGATTTACATCTAGCTCAATATATTTGTCCCTTTTCACAATAGGGCCTTGATCTTATTATTTTTATTAATCCCCGCTCTTCATAAAGAACATCATTATATCATCACTATAACTGAATATTTCACTAAATGGGTGGAAGCAATCCCACTCACCTCAACTAAGGTTAGTGCAATAATTAATATTATTTATCAAAGACATTATCTGTCACTTTGACATTCCCCACAAACTTTTCATCGACAATGAAAGTCCTTTAAAAAAAAAGATCTCAAGAAAATCAGAACACATTCAACATTCAACTCAACTTCTCTTATCCATATTATCTAGTAGTCAGCCAAAGCTACCAATAAGACTCTTTGGAATATCCTTGCTAAAAATATTGATCAAGCAGTCGAATTGCATCTCCATCTTCCTTTTACCCTTTGATCCTATTGCACTAGCATTCGTACCTCCACAGGGGCTACACCTTTCTCTCTTGTTTACGGTTCTAAATCCTTCCTTTTGAAGTTTAAATTCCATCTTTGATGAATATTATCACCAAGCTCATCTAGCACAGCTTGAGTTGCTAGATGAGTGTCTCCTTCTCTCTTTTAAACACCATCATGTTTGTCAAGAGCACATTAAATGTTCTTATAATAAGCACTTTAAAGAACATGAATTTAATGTCGGTGACCTCTTCCTCAAATAAAATCATAACAACACCACTCTAGAAAGGATCCAATGTGGAAAACTTTCCCCTAATTGGATTGGACCATACATTATTACACATAAGTATGAGTCGAGAGCCTATCGTTTATCCTCCTTTGATGGTAAATAAGAATTGGAACCACTTAACACATTGCACTTGTGACCATTCTATTTTTAGCACATTTAGCAATGTGCCCTTACTCATATCTTTAGATCATTCCTCCATGTTATCCCCTTCCATATCTCATTATGATGATTTGGAATTATGTGGTTTGTTGTCATTTCCTAGATGTGACCTTAAATATGGGCACTACGGCTCTTCTCGTAGCATATTCCTTATGGATAGGTTCTCCCCTTTGGTGATAAATTTGCCGTCATTACATCCATCTACCTCTTATTCACCTATTTGAACCATTTAAAGGGTCTAGGGGTGTCTCTTGTACATTAATTATCCCCTCTAAGTGGTCTACTTAGCTATTCCCAGCTCTTCCCCATGTAAAATCAAAATTCATGGATTATCTTGTTAAAATCAAAGTTATCAAAAATAGAATGATCCCTTAAAGGACAAATTGTTCACATAAATATATATATAGAGAGAAAAATCATACAAATCAAAATAAAATCAAGAAAAATAGACTGATCCCTCAAAGGATAGCTATCATATTATTCTTGCAATCTATATTGTATAAAGTAGCCCATACCCTAAAAGGATGGTTACTCCTTATGGAATTTGAAGGATTCTTGCATTGATCAACCTTCCATTTTATTAGCATCTTAAGAAATCTTCCCGCATTGATCAACTTTCTTCTAGCAAACTTCCCGCATTGATCAGTTTGTTCTTTCCCCTTCCCAGAGCTAGGGCATAGTTTTAGGGAACACCACTTTTGGAGAAACCTCTTTCCTTTATACAAGTACATCTCAAACTCTTTTGTCATGTCGACATTAGGTTTATGAGCTCATCTCATCCATTGTTTCCTTATGATCTTTGATATAACTAACTATTGTTGGTTATTTGCTAACATTGGTTTTGGTCGCATGTGCCTTGTGTCACCTAGATTCCCCTCTTGTTTACCTTTAATGCAATTGGATGAATATTTTCCTCACATGTTCTTTGATATGACGTAGAGACATTTATATCTATAGGTTTTTATAATTAAGGTTATATCTTATCCTACTCCTCATTTTATCTTATCCTCTCTTTCGCATCCTAAGTCCCACTAGGCCATACATATTTCCCTTTGGGAAACTCCTCTTAACCATTTGTTTCTCTAATTCCATATCCATGGCCATACTCATCTTTCCCCTGGGCATTTTATTACGATATTCAAATTATCCCTTTTCTAGCATACATTCTTTTTCCAAAGTCCACATTTGTGGCCATATTCTATATTCTCCCTTTAGGGAATTTTGTTTCCATATTCCAAATCCTCTCCTTCTCATTTCAAAGTCCACTTTTGTGGCCATATTCACTCTTCCTTTAGGCATTTTCTTTCACAATCTTATTCAAATTGCACATAAATCCCACCTCGTGGCCATACATATTCCCCGGGAATTTTTTACTTAATCATTTGCCTTCATGACCATAATTACTCCCCCTTGGGGCATATTTCTCTACTCACTTTTTCATTTTCCCTTCCCATGCATTTTTCATGTCCCACCGGCACCATACATTTTTTTCATCCTTGTCCTTGCAGATGCATACCTATTCACTCAATTCCACGTGTATGAAGGATTTCACATACCTTTTACATTTAGTTGCACATATTTTCATGACTTTCCTATGACCCGTTGGTCATCCCAAACAGATCCATACTGCAAAGTGGTCTTCACCCACTCACCGGTTCATACAACACTACAGCCCATCTCCGTTGAGACCGTAATTTTCCTCTACCAATGTGATAATGGAGTCACCGCCATAATTTTTATTATTATTGTGATCCTTTTTTCCTAGGGCATATTGCCTTGGTTATGATTTCACCCATCTACCATTAATAATCTACCTTTTTCAAACGTGCCATCTATTTCCCTCGACGTCGTCGATCCCCCATTTGAGGGGGAGGTCATCATAAATCCTTTTATTTTCCACAATATCGTATTATTTTTTTCTAATGGCTTACTAGCTCAAACCACTCAACAAACAGGGGCAAAATGTAGACACCTAAATTCATTATCTATACCCTTTATCACCCGCGTGTGCATATTTATTTAATTCATCCCCTTTATTTAATTAAACACCCATAAAATTCCCATTAATTAATTAAGACACATTGATTAATTAATTAATTAATCATTTAATATATTACATGACCATTTATCCCATCCCTATTAATCTTTGTTAAAATTAATTGATTCATTCTTATTAATTAATTAATACCCATTATCTTACCCAACAAACCTTCTATTTAGGATTATTTTTCCTAAATCTATCCCCTTGCTTTTCTAATCTTTTGTCCCATCTATTTTTATACCCTAACTACCCATAATTCATCCCCAAGCTACCTAATCCTACCTACATGCTTTAAATCATTCAAATTAACTCTTAAAAATCCAAAATCATGCCAAAATCACAAAGTCTAGTCCCATTGGGAAACCTTCCCATAATCGCTGACGATCTAGGCCGGTTGCCATCGACCCTATAAATCTAGTATTTTCTTGACAAAAATGAATCGATGCAAGCAACTCGGATCCTTCTTGCGCGATGGGCGTCCTTTCTCTCTTTCCGAACATTCCTACAACAATCACATATCTTTCGGACATAGTTTCAAAGTGTTCTTTTATCCCTCACAATCATCTTTCATTATACTTATTGGTATATTTTTGTCATTTTATTGAGATTTTTATCAAATTATATTTGTATTGCTTGTGTCTAATATTTTACAGGTTTAGATCATCTTCAACAACACTCATAAATTCACCAACCTTCTCTTCTATCCTATTTTATTGTAGGATGCCTTTCTCATCCACTCATCCTCGGCCTTACGTAATTCTACTACACAATTCCCATCAACCATGTCGACCACCGTCGACCCAAGCCCAATTTGCTAATCCAACCTCTCTTGCTGTTGTTTTCTACTACTTTCTATCTAGATCTCACTTCCTATGGTTCCCTTTTGTAGGTGATATATAAGCCTCTTTTGCATCATTTTTTGCATTCGACTTTGCAGATCTGTATATCAAATTACAATCAAAATCCACCCTTTAGATTGCCTTCAATATGCGTGTGCATAGTCTAGGTCGTCATAAACCAAGACTAGGTAACATTTATTTTATAGTTATTTCAATCAAACCATCTTTTAAATCAATCCCATTCATTTTCCAAATTCAAAGAATACTTCTTTTTCTCGCATACTATCTTTTGTTACATCCTTTATTTCAATTTTTCCAAATGAATGGGGGTTGACATCCGTGAAGGGAAGCTAGTAACTTCTTCGAACCACATTTTTAGGAAACCACCGCATATATCTATCTAATTCGTATTCATTCCATTTTTGCAGCAGCCTATTAAGTTACAACAAGAATTAGCCATTTTGTGCTGTGTATTTATCATATAACATCCAAGGTAACATAAACCCTCTAACATTTCTTATTTATTATTCACTTTTATCGCTAGTTCATTCATTGATTGGTGAGGAAGTTTCTTGTCCAACAACAATATGCAATAATCTAGAATCATGACATTCAAGCTGATATGATGTAGATTGGGAAGAGAAATAGAAGGATTATGAGGTAATGGTGTAGAGTTTACCCATTGATAAGGTTTCCGGCACTAAGTCCATAAGCTTCAATATCCTCACCCATTTTGTAAGTAATGGAAACATTTCAACCATGAAGTTAAGCTTCTATTGAGGGTTGTAATGTCTTGGAAAAGGGCCCACCCATGGGCAAGGTGCCCTAAAGCCAATCTTGAATACTTTCATTTGAACTATAGATCTTGAATTCACCATGTTTGCTTCCATTTTTTGAAAATCATCTTCTTCAGGTGTTAAACTACCTCCAAAATTTGTATATCCATGCCTTGGAACAACTACACAGTTTGAATGTCCAAACTAATTTGAATCTATCTCACATGGATATGCGTGTTGCTAATTTTCATTTTGAAACCCATCCAGAGGTGTGTGAAAGTAACCTAAAAATGGCTCTAAATAATATTTCCATTGTAATTGTGAACTCCACGATGGGAATGAAGTCATGATTGCAAAACTTCATGGATGTAAGAAAATGGCGAGATATGGAAAGAAAAATGGATGAAAAGAAAGGTCTGTAACTCAAAACCGTGTTGTTTTGGATCGGTGGACTCAAAATATGTTCTCTCGAACATGCCTCCAAGGTTGATATTTCAACAAGAACACATTAACTTTCTGAAATGAAGATGTAAATCTCCTCAATCTTGTCCCACAAGATCATGCATGCCGTAACTATTATCAACGAATCACAACACCCTCTGATTACTTAGCATGTGAGTGTGTTAAGGAAAGTAGTGTGACTGGGTAATATGGGTACCATCTCTCAAGTTTTAGGACTTGCTACTTGAGATGGACCTCCAGAGAAGGCTGGTTCCTCTTCCTAATCTAATGCAACAAATAACTCTAGTGAAGGGAAATATGCTAATTACTCCTAACCTACAAATTCTAAGGAACCGAGAGAGAAATAGCATGAAAATGAAATAAATATACACTAAAAGAGGTGATGTGCCAAGATAAGGGTGTGGTAAATCTCTCCAATGTGTGAAAATGAAGTAAAATGCACAGCAGAGAGGATGGAAATAGTCACCACAGTTCAACAACAACACTCACACCACCATTTTCATAGAAGCACAAAGGTAATGAACCCTACAAGAAACATAAAAATAGACACAAAACACTTACAATTGAAATAGAGAGGCAAGAGAATACAAAAATCGAAGCAAGGGAAGGAAGATATCCACAAACTTCAATTTATTTCTTCATGAGTTCACCCGACACATTTGCAAAGCAAGAGAAAGGCTTGGATCATCATGCAAGAAGTCCAAAATGAATTCCTGCATCACATTGGTGTTTCAAAACTATTTTGATGGAGTTTTTTTACAAGATTAATCCCCCTCTCCCAAATTAGAGGGCACTTCAATTTATAGAAAATGAGGAAGAGGAGGGAGAAGTTTTCAAACTCGATTTCCCCTTCCACCTACTTGCAAAGTACCATAAATGTGTGCAAATCATGATGGGAAACTTGAATAAAGCCATCCCATGTTATTTTGTAACTTGCAAAAAAGGAAAATGGCTGTCAATGCTCATTAAATGGTCCCTCAACCACTTGTAAATCACCATTTCAAACTGGGATCATTTTCTACAATTTTCACCATCATAACTCCATCGATCCTTTAATTTATCTTATGGATGGTTTTTTTGGATACAATTAAATTCTTGTTGCACTAGAAATCCAACATAAAACCTCTTTTATCATCCCTTCAGAACATTTTACTATCATGTCATGCCCTTTATTTTGAAAAATATTGGGGACACCTATCAATGTGCCATGACCTACATCTTCCACGATCTCATCCATAAAACCATAGAGGACTATGTCGATGATCTCTTGGGTAAATCCAAATGTCGACATGACTATATGTCTATTCTTGAAATCCTCTTCACACATCTCATTCGAGTATCCTTTCATCTTAATCTTTCCAAGTGTGTTTTTGAAGTTCTAACTAGATATCTCCTTGGTTTCATCATTTCTATCATATGTATGCAAGTTGACCCTACCAAGATCAAAGCCATCCTTAAGATGCCTCCTCCTTTTAATCTTAATCAACTTCATAGTATTCAAGGTTAATTCCAATCATCATTGTTTCATCTCACAACTTTCTAACCATTTCTAACATTTTCATCATCTCCTTCACAAAGACACTCACTTCAATTGGGATGTCAATTTCCAAAAGGCCTTTGATGAGCTCAAGAATTATCTTCTATCACCACATGTTATCACACCTCCAAAATAAGGGGAACCTTTCTATCTTTACATATCTTCCTCTGACCATGCTCTAGGTGCCATGTTGGCACACTTTGCAATGGGAAGGGTAGGGAGAAGGATGTTTAGATTTTGATTTAGACTTGGAAGGAGGGATGAATGATTTTGATTCATATTTGATGATGGAGGATTTAGATAAATGGCCTGTCCTAAAATGGGTGGGGTAGGCCCTTAAGATAAATGATGAGACATTGGATTTCTTATATTTTTGCAACTTAGGAGGAGGGAGATCAAATTTCTTATGTGAATAGTGAGATATTTTGAGTAGGATACCAAGGTTATTAAATTTGTTCTATAAATATTTACCATAAGTGGTGGTGACCATAATTTTAACAGGAGGATCCTTAGAGGTAGAATCGATGATCTTGGTGTAGATTTGGAAGTAGATGTAGGGGTTGAAGATGATGGTGGTTGTTTGATAGCACCATTGGTATGATAAGAAGATGTTGTAGATTATGTGGATTTTGGAGGTTTTGGTGTAGAAGTGATTGTGCTTCTTGAGGACGAGGATGCGGTAGGGATATCACTTTTGGTTACATTAAGGGGGATGTCTATTTGGTAGAGTTTTAAGGGATGATCTAGATGTAGAAACAGTTCGGATGTTGATGTGGATAAAGAAGTAGATGTAGAAGTAGGCATGGATGTAGAGATAGATGTTGGGATAAATGTGGGAATGGATGTAGTTGTGGATGTGGTTGTAGATAAGGGTAGGGAAGTAGATGTAGATATAGGGATGGGTGTAGAGATAGGTGTTGATATATATGTGGATGTATTAGATGTAGATGTAATAGATATGGGTATGGTGGATATGGGTATAATAGTTGCAGATAGAGTACGAATGCAACTATGATTGTAGAGGTAAGGTTATATGTCAAGGTAGAAGTTGGAGCAATAAATATAGGTAGAGTAGAGGGGATAATATATGTGGATGGTGATGTTGAATCCTAGCCTAGATTATTAATTGTGCAGGAGTTGGGCGCTTTAGATGTAGGGGGTTAGCTTTATTTTTTGGAAGATGATTAGGGAAAGGCTTCTTGAAGACATCTAATGGTTGGTTAGTGGGTGTGTTAGGATTGTCTAATTGAATTTCCCCATGATCTATGAGTAATTGTACGAGGTATTTGAAGGTATGAAACTTTTTAATATCATGACCATGAACTTAGTGATCTTTACAATAGTGGTCTTCGTGGTACCATTTGGGTTTATGGCACAAATCGTCAACAGGTTAGATAGGGGAAAGTTTGATGAGACGTGCAACCATAAGTTTGTTGAATATGGAACTATAAGATTCTTTGAGGGAGGATAGTTAGGATTTGGTCTAGGATCCCTTTATGGAGGCTTGGTATGAGAAGTAGATGCAGAAGAGGATTTGACTATGATGGCATTGGCTGCATTTTTAGATTTTTCGTTATGGGTAGATGACTTGGTGAATTCAATTTTTGGCTTGCTGGAACGAATCTTGATATGTCCTTTCTCAAGGACACGAGTTCCACTTTGTGATCCATTTTGAAGGCTTCCTTAAAGATTTAAAAATATTGGATTTTGAGATTGGATGATATATGCTTTGCACATGATCTAGAGAATATACCAATTAGTTCATTTTGGGAGAGAAAAGGATAATTGATTGATGATACCACACCACCTAGAGATGAAATCCATGATGGATTCATCGTCAAATTGTTTAATGATGTAGAGGTAGGTAATGGTGATTTTACACGTGATATTAGTAGATAAGTGATCGAAAAGAATTACATTATTTGGGTGAACGAGAATAGAGAATGATGATAAATTCCATTGTACCAATCCAATACAGTGTCAAGCCAATGAATGGGGAAAGTGTAAATCATGAGGTCCTTATCATGGGAAATAAGATAATAGGCATACCTGGATGCTCTACAATGTTGTTGAGGGTCCTACTTACTATTGAAATTAGAAAATTTAGGGAGTTCCCAGTGTGGAAGATATGGTTTGACGGGAATAAATGGATTGATAGGATCATTGCAAACTAATTAATAATTGAAATTTATTTTAGTACCAAAAGTAAGCGGCTTGAGATTGTCCATTCTACTTAGCAAAGCTTGCACAGTGCTATTGGATATGTGAGGATGAGGTATTGGTTGGTGGGGTTATAGATTATAATAATTAGATGGGTTAGGTTGTGGATGAGTTTGATATTGTTGAGGATAAGTAGGAATTTGTGGAGGTGGTTGATAAGGGGGAAGAAATTTGAAATCTTTTAATTAGATAGGTAAGGAGATAGGATGTTGTAGAGGGATGTAATTAGATGGATAGGATTGCGTGTGTTGTTGAGAGATGGGGATATTAGATTGATATTTCATTGGATGGGTTGGGATGTACGTATGAGGTGGTTAAGATGTTTAGATAGGATGATTGGGGATAATGTGTTGAAAGACACTCCGGAGTGAGGATTGGTGAGTTTGATTTGACTCCAAGTGGTGAGGTTGTGAGGTGATGACATTTACATGGACTTAGGATGTGAAAAAGGGAACCGAGGTTGGAAAATGTAGCTCGAGTGGTGGAAAAAGTAAATGATATTCTTGATGGGTTTTAGGAGGGCCACTAATGACCGCGGTAGATGAAGAAGTGATGGGGATAGAAGATGTGGGGATGGTGTTGATGCAAGGAAAATTGGGTGGAATATAAACTACCAATTAAGTGGATTCATGAGATTAAGTTATCATCGTTAAATATTCATAAGGGACATGTTCATTTTTATCCATTGTTAATTCATTCATGGCTCTTGGAAATACAATGTAAATTTGATAAGTAAGGACTTTGGTGGATTCAGAATGTGGAGGATAGGTATAGAGTTGTTTAAGGGGAGGTCCATTGATGGGAATATGGGTGGATTTTTGAGAAATGTAATCATGAAAAGTAATGGGATTTGCATCAAGTAGATCTTAAAACTCCATGCACCCACGATGAATAGTTAGAGGTCCAAAGGCTCCTAAAGAAGTGGCAGATGGGGTGTAGCTGGTCTAGAGGGAATGGAATGCTTGATAAAGAAAATGATTGGTTTCAAGATGGGGATTATTTTGAATGACATGGGTATCATGAGTAGTAATCATAGACACAATGTGTTGGGAGACAAATGGTGTGGTAATCATAGGTGTAGAGGAAACAATGGCAAGTGTAGAAGATTTTTGGGAAAGATTGTTGGAATTAGGAATGTTGTTGGATGAGGCTAATTATTCCATTTTTTTGGCCTAATAATGGGTGATAATTGGCATAAAAATAAACAATAACTTGTGTTGTTTTTTAATATGACAATAAAATCAAACTGAAAAGTGTGAATTATCTTGTTTATTAGAAAATGTGTGAAAAAGAAAAATAAAGGCTCAAAGGGAACCTAAGAAGTGACCAATATAAGGATGGTTTCGGGATGTTTTGTATGGATTCCTCAATATACCTAAAGGTACACGAGGCTCGGATCAGCTATGATTACTTGGTACATGGCTTGGTATTGGGGCCTACCCCTCACTTCACACACGCAACAATAAGGGTGTTAGGTGTTTAGCTAATGTACCAATAATAAAAAAATTCATACATGTCTTCAAAACCATGGTTACTTCCTTATTGGGTGATGAAATCCCAATGATTCCACCAAGGCGAGATGTTTCATACATTTTTATTTATTTGTGAGTTTGGTTATGTGTGGAAGAAGTGTGAATGCAAATAATTACCTCCTACTTAGACTATGTGAGAAAGCAAGCATGAAGGTGTTCTTTTTAAATCCCAAAATGAAATGTTATATTTAATGAGATCACATAAAAAGGAGGGATAGAGGTGATGCAAAAAGTGAAAATAGGGAAAAATGAGGAATACCTAGATAATGTTATTTCTTTTCCTTTTTCTTTTTTTAATCTAAGCACACATGTTGTTTGTCAAGGAGAAATTTGTCATGCACCTAAGAAAGAAAATCCAACATGCAAAGTTAGTAGAAAGAGAAAGAGTGGTCCCATAGGAGTGCCGAATGTTGATAAAAAATTTCCTCTCCTATTTCAAATTAAAGGAAAGGAATACAAGAAAATATGAAACTCCAAATTATGATAGGGTTTAAGGCTACCTCTTGATATGTGATGATGATGAAGATATGGGTACAAATATCCTCTCCAATTATAGCTAGATAACCTACACAATAAAGAGAAACTAAACATGAAAAATGAGTAGTACATAAGAAGGTAGGTTTCCTGACAAATTCATTCCCAAGAAGTGATAACTTCCTAGGGATGGATGTCAACCCACTTTGATAAGAAGATAGAAAAATGATGAAGGATAAATAAGCTATAATAGATAAATAACTGAACTAAACAAATATTAGAGATATATAAAGATAAGCTAAGATAAATATATGATAATATAAATGATAATAAATTAGATCAAACCTAGTCGAGTCGAAGGAGAGCCAAGGCGTCGATAGTACAATGAAGATGGCGTGAATTGAGTAAGAAAGAAGATAAAGAAAATAATATCTAGATCGATCTTTGGGATGTTGTCAGAGGATCTGGATCTGAAGTTAGGATCTTGGGAAATAGAAAAGATGCAATAAAATTTATAAATTTGATTATAAAATTCAAAATACAAATTGGGTCGAAAACGACTAGGTGGGATAGACGGTGGCTAGGGTAAAAAGGCAAGGTGGGGCTCTTAGATAGGTCAATCACAAAAAAAAGGAATTTGGACACTAAAGGAGTTATACGAGATATGATAGATGCAATAAGAGATAGAAAATAGGGATGATTCGGACTGATCGATGGAGACTAGACCGGATCAACGACATTTAGTGATAATGAATATGAGATCTGAAGTGCCAAGTTTGTAGAACAAAAATATAAGAATGCACGAAATGATATAGGGGTTGAAAAATAGGTAGTAGAAAAGATGAAAGACAAAACAAGGTAGATGAAGATCAGGTTGAAAACAAATGGGTAGATTCGATGACTTCCAACGATATATCTAGGGTTTGAGGGGATTAAAAGGACGGAAAATGATTTTGTGAAAGGATCAATGAAGGTTGATAAAGGGAAAAGCTCCAAGATAATTGGTATACCTACAAGACTAATGTAAAAGGGTGAGGGCTCCAACCAAGTAATTATTTTCAAATCTCCTAAGATGACATGTAATTTCTCCAAAATAGATCCAATTTGATGGTTGCATCTCCAAATAAGAGAAAGAAACAAAGAAAAACTCACAAGAAGGACCAAATTATCAAAATTGCATCCTCTAGAGAAGGATGGGTATGTACATACTTATAGGGTTGGCACGATCCCGGGGTCACCGGCGACTATGATAGACCATCGATTTTGGTGGTGGAGACGATTATCAACTCGTTGTAAAAGGCCCTAAAGTAGGTAAGTTAGGGTTTCGATCTACTTAGGTGGGTTAGGATTGCATAGGGTGGTTGGAGGGTGGAAATGCATTAAATGAGGGTAAATATAAACACGGGGATGATAAATGGGGTGTTTATGGAAGATATTATGGATAATGGATGGGTTTAGGGATAATTAAATGTGATTAGGGGTGGATTAGGGAAGATAAAATAAATATAGGATTGATATGGGGTTAAGGTGGGAAAATGGGGTTTAGATAGGATAAATGATGTTTAAGAGGGAAAGATGAATTTGAATAGGAAGAGAGGTATGTCTTTGCATATGATGACAAAGGGGAACAAATGCGGTATGGGGTACAATCATACCAAAAATTGGTGTCTACAACTTCTTAGATAGTGTAAAATGACTTCTCGATGTTTGATTTACTCAACCCCTTGAGATCATTCACTTCTCTCTTAAGGATCACATCCATTGCTAGTAACTTCCCACTCCAAAGGCCAATCACTACGAAATAATACATGCCTTGGAATTTTGGGAAATTTCTGATGTAATGCTAAAGGTGATTCATTATATGGATAAATGGTTTTGAAATTGCTACAATAATCGAGAAACATTTTCTTGATCGGTAAGTTTTAGGCGTAATAACTTGATCGTAATATTTACTTGTTTCTAAGTTCATGGAATAGATCATGGAAATCATTAGATGGATCTCACACACAAATAATGGAATAGATTTTATCTCCCACTAAATAAGGACCACAACACAAGACATAAATAAACTAGGATAAAAATTTTATTGTAAATATTTGTTATACGATATTGTTGTTGTTTCTTAGAGTAACTCAACATCACATGAGGACCTTGAAAAACATGACCCACATGAAAAATGGGATAACATGGGATGTACACAATTTCGAGAATTTCTCAAAGTATAGGGAATAAAACCATGACTCAACCCCATTAACTTCTTACTATTTCAACCAAGAACAATCTATGTTGTAAAAGAATTGGATATGATCATTTATATTTATTTGACATAAAAACCAACAATGATATCCTTTCATATTACTCTAGCTCTAAAAATGGTTTAATTAATTATTTGCATTCATTATTCTAGCTAGATCTATAATAATCCTTACACAATGTTAGTTATGTTTTATATATTTAACTAAGGTTGGCACCTTTCAAGTACCGTATCTAGCGATAATTAACAAAATAGGTCAAATTTTCCCAATGCAAAGGAAAAGTGTGAATAACCTCAATCAACACTATAAAGGAGAGCCTCAAATAATAATTATCAAGTATTATTCTCATTGAATCATCTAACAAATAACATCTTTCAAATGCTTAGGAAACAAAATATATTATTCTTATTAATTCTTTGCTTATGGCTACAATTTATTATCACGTCTTTTTGTTATTTTTTCAATGTTCACGTCTCATATGTACCTTCCATAGAAGGAAAGGAGTAACAGTCATGCCAGTGAGACATAAATTTACTTATAAATTTTATTTAAACCCAAAAATATTTATCCCTTTTTATTTAGTTTCCAAGATAGATCTTGTCATGATGTGTTTTTGTACTTCCCATTACTTTATTCATTACCTTATTGGATGTTTTTAGCAATTTAGTTGATATTCTTTACTTTATAATACCAAGAATGTTTACTTGGATGAAACCAAAACGTAGAATTCAAAACATTGACTTAACCATTATAATTATTTAATTTTTCTATCCTAATAAAAATTACACAAGGAACAAAATTAGATTACCAGTTTCTTGACATTTTCATTCACCATTGTTCTTGTCATTAGTTGTAACAATTCCATAGTTACTAGTAGAAATTTTTGCATCTGGTTATAGAAATTTTCCGAGAGATGACAATAGAAATGGTTCGAGAGCTATAATAGAAATAGTCTAGAGATGATGATAAAAAATGGCCCAAAGATAGTAAAAGAAATAGTTTAGAGATGATAATAGAAATCGTGCTGGAGCTATAATAGAAATGGTCTGGAGATGATAATAGAAATGGTTCAAAGATGGATATAGAAATGGTCTAGAGCTATTAATATAAATGATCCAGGACTATTAATAGAAATGGTCCATAGTTGGTAATAGAAATGTTCCATAGATGATAATAAAAATGTCCAGAGCTGGTAATTTAGAAATTTTCTAGAGTTAGGAATAGAAATGGTTCGAGCTAGTAAAAGATGTGGTCTAGGGCTGATGATAGAAATGGTCAAGAGTTGATAATAGAAATGGTCCAAAGATGGTAATAGAAATGGTATGGATCTGTAATATATTTATTATTATAAGGTTTATTACAACCTCTATTAGATTGTGTAGAACTATAATTCACTTAATCTCTCATATCTTCAAACAACAAAGGATCGCTCTCTAAACGTAGCCTATCTTTGCCTCATAGTAAAGAAATTCATGGTTTATACTCCTAAAACAGAATCCTTTCGCTATCATAATGAAACAAATAAACTATCTAAAATATGTATGTATGTATGTATGTATGTATGTATGTATGTATATATATATATATGTATGTATATATATATATATATGTATATATATGTGTGTGTGTGTGTGTGTGTGTGTGTGTGTGTGTGTGTGTGTGTGTGTGTGTGTGTGTGTATGTACACACACACACACACACACACACACACATATATATATGTATCCTTTCATTTAATTATTTTCTTTATTCTATCTTCCAAGAATAGACTTACATTTTTCTATTTCTATTTTCATTAAATATATTAATAATTTATGGTCATCCTATTTTCCTATAATAGGAAAATGTCCTTTCTTATTTATGGGGCTCATTACATGTACAAATTAAAGGGTATGGATCATAATGAAAAAAATTAGATATATAATGAAGTTTCATAATACACATATGTACTCTTTAACTCGTATCTATATTGTAATTCAAAGGGCGCATAGTCATCAAAGCCTTAATATTGCAAGTAATCATTAACTATATTAAAATAATACATATTTAATAGGATTAACTTGTAAAAACTCTAATTCCATGGAGTAGTTTAATTCACTAAAAAATGTGAACATTAGAGTTGCAAGATATGCGAATGACCTTATTTTGATTAAAGAGTTTTACTATGATAGCCTTTGTTAAATCATCAATTTTGGATGGAACATGGGATAGAAATTGGTTGATATAATAATGATCTTACCAAAAATTACATTATGTTATCACTTTTTCCATCCAATAATGTGTTTGAGACCATCATACCATAAAATCATGGTTTATAAAACCCCCATTTAGAAGAAACTTGAAATGTGAATACAATTTCAGGTAACTTATACTAATCTGTAATCCCGCACTAGGGTTACCTATACACAAACATAACAATCAAAGACAAAATGTTTTAAATGAATCTCATATAAGTTACAACATAATATACATCTCAAATAAGTAAAACTCGTCTTTCTTTCTATATCGGTTTATGAA
Source organism: Taxus wallichiana var. yunnanensis (assembly GCA_018340775.1). Taxonomy (NCBI): domain Eukaryota; kingdom Viridiplantae; phylum Streptophyta; class Pinopsida; order Cupressales; family Taxaceae; genus Taxus; species Taxus wallichiana. The sequence continues at coordinate 263,254,712 of CM031238.1, read as the reverse complement.
AGTACATATAAAAATGAAATGAATGTAATTTCCATTTTAAAAAATCATAAACATTGTACTTAATCTGTTTCACAACAAGAAAAATTATTCAAGATAAAATAGAAAACCTCATTTCCTCTAACTTTCAAGTTCTGAAAATCAAATTTAAGTGCCTTAGATTTGACAATGGTGGTGAGTACTCAACAAGTATTTGAATGATTGTTGTTTAGTGAATGGAATAGTGTTTTCATGCAAATGTGTGACAAGGAAATTGGAAGTTTCCAAGCATGACAACTATACCCCTATGTTAAAATTTTCAAGTCTATCATTCCAAGACACCTGGATCTATCCACTAAGTCCAAATGATGTTCAGAATAATGTTTTACCATTCTCCTAGTGATTTAGGAAATTCCATTCATTCCCCTAGGTGATTTTAGGAAGTTCTAAAATATGTTATCTTACTCGGTATTGGGAAGGGTTATCGTTGTCCTTCCCATGATTGGATCAACCCCCCTGGAGTGGAATGGAAGGGAAAAATTCAATATGGAGGTGAAATGAAGACCTTGTAACATCATGGAAATGATTTTGGAAGGTTTTGGAAAGTTTTGAAATATTTGGAGCTGTCTAAATAAAAAATAGGGTTCAAGCCTATACGAATACACAGGCCTAAAATAATTGTTGAGCTTCAAAAGAAGATTCTAGGAGCTCTAGATGGAGTTAGGAGTAAAAAAATATCTATAGAAATAATATTCCAAGACCTACATGATGGTGAAATATTATTTTTCACAACACTTTGGTGCATCAGGTCTGCAGGTAGTTTTTCTCAAGCACAGGTGGAGTACCAAATCATAATTTTGATTTTTAGGGATCAAATGGATGAATAAAGACATGATACCCCCACCATTGGATTAAAAATTCCATTTAAGTCAAGATAATATAAAATTTCACTAATAAATTCCACTAGGATCTCAAGTTATCATCGTTCCAAGTTACCCTCTTGGAGACAGTTCCAGAGTTAGTCAATTTACGGGAGGACATGTGTTAGTACCAGGAGCTTGGTAGGATTTTATGTCCCTAACGTCCCTGAGGTAAGGTACACCAAACTTGGAAAAATTCACCCAGCCCCCATGTGACCTTTGGAACCCTCATGTGACCTTCGAGACTTGATGATTCGGTCCCCAGTGCATTTTGGAGCTCAAATCCCTGCCGTCGGATCGAGGATACATGTCGGCTCCAGACCACCGTGTAATTTTATGTCCCTCATGTCCCTAAGGTCAAGGATAGAAAACATGGAAAAATATGACCAGGCCCTAAGGGGATTCCTTTTGTCATCCATGTGACCAGATTTTAGCCCCTAGTGCTTAGTGCTTTTCAAGCAAATCCCCTATCGTCGATCAAAGCCACGTGTCGTCCTCTTTCTCACCATGGAATTTGATGTCCCTCACGTCCTTAAGGTCAAATAAATTAGACATTAAAAAATTCACCCCACCCTTGCATGAGCATTTTTTGAATATTCAAATCTGACACTTAGTCGTTTCTTCCCCCTCATTTCTCCTTCACAGGCCTTCATACCTTGTCATGGCTCACAGCACGATAATCCAGACACCCGGTCCACCATCGTTGCTCCAAAACAACTCCTACATGGCCACATAAACACCCATTCTATGAAAATACATAGGTTTTAGGGGAAGGAATGATCAAAAGTCTTTGAAGAAATGAAGAACGTGAAGAAAATGAAGGTTTTTGCCAGATAACTATGAAGTCACCCGATTGAGAAATCTTCATATCTCACAAGATACAATTCATATCAAGGTGCTATCTTCCACGTAACTCCACATTTTTCAAGATGATCATGATGTAACAAATGGGAGGTCAAATGGTTCTCTAGGATTATTTATTCCAACAAAATCCTCACTTCGTGCACCGACTCACATTCGTCGATTTCCCATCATTCCAGCAATAGAAGCGATCTAAAAACTTGCACACGAGCTCCAAATGAAAAACCTATCACAATGGATTTTTTTTCGTCATGAATGGAGACAAAAACCATACATGCAAATTTCAAGCTCCATTAATGGCAGTCATGGTAGCTCGTGCTCAAAGTCACTGTCAGGTGAAAAGTTCAAAAATTATTTCTAGGCATTCTAGTGGGAAAAATTATGTGAAATTTGAGGGGTGTGATTGTAATGAAAAGATGAGTCCAAAAAGTGTGTTCTTTAACAAATCAAGCACTGAAACACACTATCTAAAATTATTAATTTTCCTATACAAACTTACTATGTTTGGAAATTCATCATCAAAAGTAGCTGAGACAAAGGCAATGGGCATTGAAGATCACAAGGAAGCCAGAATGAGTGTTCAGAGTAGAAAATAGTGAAAATGACCACTTAATAAAAATAGTAAGTTCCCTATATGGGTTCTTACTAAAAATAGTAAGTCACCCCAAGAAGTGGTCGAAGCCAAGACAGTGTGCGTAGGATTGAATGAATATTTTCATCACATCAGGATGATCAAGAAGAAGCAAGAATCACCTCTTACTAAAAATAGTAAGTCTCCCATCTAGGCATTTACTAAAAATAGTAAGTCACACTCAAAGAGCATTTTTGGCACAATGGGACATTCAAAACTTCGTCACATTAGAGCTTTCCATCAATGAGGATCATCATATCGGGAAACATATTCTCCTCTTCTCTCTCTTCCCTCTCCCCCAACTTTCTCTCCCTTCAAATGTTCTAATTCTTCGTTGGGGTTTGCACTTTTTGATATGCCTTTAAGTCACCTAAAAGTGACTTTAGAAACATAATGTAAATTAAGTCACCTTGATTTTATAAAAGGGACTTAAATATTTTGTAGGAATATGAATAGTATAAAGTTAGAAATAAGGCATATGGAGGGTCATGAAGAAGATGAGGAGTCAAGTCTATTCTATAAATTGTAAAGCCATTCCCATCTCAAAGGGTTGGTCATTAATTTTGTAAGCTCAAGAGTGCATTCTACCTTGAGAGAACAAATGAGATAGCCAAATTATTCCTTTCCCCCACTCTCTATTTTTCCTTCATTCTCATACTATGTACAACTTGGTTTAAGAAATCAATACAAGAAGAAGGAGTTTCAAGCCTTTTTGACTAAGGGGTTTATTGATACTTTGTAATCATAAATTCCATTTGGTCTTATTACTATACGTACGATTGTTTCCTCCTATTTTTAATGCATGTTATAAAAATTCTAATTGATGTATGCAAGAATATGATTTTCTACCTACAACATTAGTTCTCCTATCTAATTTCTCACTCCCTTTCCTGCTCTATAGAAAAATTCCTCTCTTGCAGGTATCTACAAGATTTTCCATAGGGTCAGTGGAGTGTCCCTGTTGGATCCCCGATCAAAAGGCCACCAAAAATCCACCTTTTCATGTGCATGCATATATGGTAGCTACATCGGTTAAGTAGAGGGACTTAGATTCCTAGAGTGTTGGCAAGAAATCCACAAGTTTGTCCACTCGAAAAATTTTCTCACCAACAAATACGCAGAGAAATAATGGTTCCTAGAACTCCACAGGAGAATGGAGTTCTTTGAAAGAATGAAAAAAACAATCATGGAATGTGTTAGAAGCATGAGACTACATGTTAGTTTTCCTTTAAATTTTTGGGTAGAAGCAGTAGATACGGTGGTATATTTAATTAACCATGGGCCTTCAAGTGCACTAGATGGTGGAATACTAGAAGAAGCATGGATTGGAAAAGAGGTAGATATTTCTTTTCTTACAGTATTTGGTTTAGAAGATTTTGTGCATGTTGATAAGGAAAATAGGAAGAAATTGGATGTTAAATCCAAAATATGCACTTTTATTGGTTATGGTTCTAGTGATTTTAGATTCTGGTTTTGAGATTTAGAAGATACTAAGATTATTAGGAGCCACAAAATTTATTAGAATGAAAAGAGAATGTACAGGGATCAGGTTTTGGTACCCAACAATGAACCGGGTGAATAGTTTGTTGAGAAAGATGCATTCTCATATTTAAAATCAAAATCCATAGACATCGGCGTCGGTCGAGCAAGATCAGTGTCGGTTGGGTGAACCCACGTCACCTACGGAGGAACTCGCATTGTTACGAGATGACTACCATCGATCCATTGTTAGATATTGACACAAATGTGCAATAGGCACTGAGAATGAGCCCTGTGCACCAATAGGCATAGAATGAGCCCCAGTGCACCCCAAATCTCAGTGAGAAGGTCACAAAGGGTAAGTAGACCTCCAGAAATATTTACTCCTTCATTATCTTATTTATTATTGACTGATAATGGTGAACTCGAGTGTTTTGAAGAAGAAATGGAGGAGGATACCCACATGAAGTGGGATCATGGCATGGATGAGGAGATGGACTCCTTAGAAAATAATCGGATGTGGGATTTAGTCAAGTTGCAGCCAGCAGTACAAAGACATTGTAGAACAAATGGGTTTATAGGATCAAGAAAGAAGAGGGTGGAAATAAGAGATACAAAGCAAGTCTTCTCTGAAAAAGATTTGCATAGAAAGTAGGTATTGACTTTGGTGAAATATTTTCTCATGTTGTTAAAATAACTTACATGTTGATTTTGAAATGATGTGCATGTAATTGGCATTGTTCCAATCACCGAATTTGACCAAGGAAGAGGTACCACGAGCTCTTGAGTGCAATTGATCTCTTGGGGTCTAAAATGCACTTTGAAAGATGCCCCAACATTTGATTTGGCCAATAATGCTTCTCTGACTGAAATAGATTGTGAAAAAGCAACCAAATCATGTAAAACTATGTACAAACATAAATAAATCATGCATGCCCCCAATTGGAAACATGTAGAGTGTGTACAAGAACTTGTTTTGCTAAAATAAAACCTACCTACTCTATTCTAACCAAATAAATGAGAATCTAAATAAAACCCGAAACGGGTAGGGAGAAATAGATTCCCTTTTTTAGAAAGTGTGGCTATGTGATTAATTTGACGATGAACATGGCCTTTAATAAGAGTGAAAAACTGAATTGGAGCCAATTTTCCATCTTATTCTTCAAATTATCAGCTAGAAAGAAAACAAATACCTCATCAATCTGATTTGAATTGGGTTGGAGGTGTTGTAGCTGACCTCTAGGACTTTGTATCTCTTCATCATGCTCTAAAGTGAGCATCACCGGTTGCAACTCTCCTTTTGGCTCTACACTAGCCAAATATTTGATTGGGAAAGGCTCGATTCTCCTAATTTTCCCATCTTCTTTGCAATTAACTCCATAATGGAGCTAGTTGAGACACTTTCCTCCTCATGGTGGATGTTTACAAGCTTTTTGGACTTTGTATTACTTCTTCTGAAAACAAATCTCTTTCCACCCTTGTATTCTAATGCTCTACTTTTTCAAATAAGAAACTAGATATCTCAAACTCATCTTCCTTGAAAAATTGAGGCCCTTCCATTAAAAGTGTAGCAAGATCCAAACATGCAAAGACAATGAGGATCATTGCATTCCATTAAAGCACCTTGCTCACTTTCAAAACATTATTCCTCAAGGCCTTGGGTGCCAATAGTGTTTAAAACACTTTATCCTCCTCTTTAGTTCCAATATGATTGTCCTTCATATCTGCTTACTCCATTTTGACATTCATCACCTCTTTTTGCACATTTTAAATCCTCTCATCCTCCCAATCTAAATCAAACCAATCTTCAATAGATATGGAATTATCTTCTTTGGTAGAATTGGTTGGAGAAGAGGTATAAACAAGGGGCTGCTGATTTTTTTCATGTTTGGGTAGAGATTTTTGATGCTCAAGAGACCTGATTTGATCAATTGGAGAAGCCAAATGATCCTCCAAAACATACTCCCTACTTTGTTGATCTGATTTCTCCAAAACAAGTGCATGATTTTGCATGAAAACTTGTTGTTTGGAGTATTGCATGGGCAGCTCTTTCTTTCCAAAAGCATATCAAAATTCATGTTCTACCAACCTTGTAGGATAATTTAGTTTAGTGAGTGTTGGGTAGGGCATGAGGAAAGTATTTGAAACACAAAATTTTTATAAAAATTATTACAGGGGTTTAAGAAATTTGGGTAATGCCTTGGGTAGAGATGGGAGGAAATTTTACAGATTTTGGGGAGTGCTTTGGGCATGATAAACTTTTGAAGCATCAAAATAAGGACAAGGAAGAAAAGGATATTCCTACTTTTGAAAGGAAAAAATGAATTTCTCTTTATTTGCACAAGGGAGGGAAGAAATTGAGGTGGTGAGGGAAGAGTTGTAGAAATAGGGATGTGTTTTATGTTTTCATCCTAAATAAGCATCTTCTCAGCTTGTGATGCAATGGGAAAAGCTTGAGGAAGACTACTACCTCCTAGAGATTGAATCAATATAGGTAAATCAGCATCAAAGGACCTAAAATAATATAAGAATGTCATACCTTATGGGGGTCTAAATTCTTAAGGAATTGTATCCCATGTCCTTGTGAATCGATGTTGAAATTAGAAAAAAACTCCATTGAAGCTTGTTGTATTTTTTTGAGATGTTCCATGAGAAAAATGACATATAAATCCTCCTTGAACTGGTTGTGTAGTTGTTCTCCTTAATTCCATGCGGATATGGATTGCGGAGCCAAAATATTGTACCAATCTCTTGCTTTGCCTTTGAAAGATGAAACCAAAATTCTGAGGCAAATATTTTGTTCTATGATAATGTGAATGGCACAATGGTTTTTTATATCTTAAATGTGGTCAATAGGAGATTGACCCACATTTCCATAGAAAAGAGGCAAATTTTTCAAAGCTATCTTGGGGATATCATCCCACTGCTATAAATGGAGGGGGCTAGAACTAAAATGTTGGAATGGAAGAACTATTTGGAGAGCCATGAGAAGATGGGGACATGGAAATGAATGAGGGGATGGAGGAAAATGTTCAAAAATTGAGAAAATAAGTTGGTTGAATCGGTGGAGTTTCCAGATGTGATTAAAAAATGCCTCAAAAGGCCAAAGTATCCAAAAAGAACACATCAAAATTGGTGAAATAAAGGATTCACACAAGGAGGTGTAATGGAACTCCCTCAAAAATAACTTGGATGAACACCTACAAAATATGACTTCAAAGTGTCCCACTAGGCTTTTTCGAACTTTTATCACCAAAAACAACATACTTCAATTTGCATGAATTCATGGGTGAGAAATCAAGTGTTTTTAGGTGACATGGGATTGTATCTAAGTGTGGGACCTTGCTGTTGAGACAAACCTTCAAAATTTTGGTTCTTATACCTAAATATAATGCTAAACTACTCATAGAAAAGGAAAATTGACTAACTAACCCTAAACTAACATTTCGAAGGGACCAGGTTAAGGAGAAAGGGTTAGAAAGATGCATAGAAGGGGGAAAAGTTGGTGATAGCACCGTAGAAAGGGGTGATAGCTCTCCATAAGGTGAAGAAAAGTTAGAAAACATGGGAGAGAGGGCAAAAAGATGTGTCACGCAGACAAGAACCATGTAGACTCGAATCTTTTTTCTCATTGACAAAACAAAAATTGGAACCTACAAGAAAGAGATACACATAATATTCCCAAATAGAATAAAGAGGCAAAAATGCAAATAAATTGAGCTAAGGTAGAAAAAATGTGCAACAAAACCGATTTTATTGTTTGAAATATGCATAAACTATTACATTCATGGAAGAAGGTGAGATTACATTACAAAGACCCAGGTTAGTGGTCTAAAACGTGTGGGAAGTTGGCCAAAATTAGAGCATGGTACCATTACAACAAAAGACCCATCCTTAGAGAGGCATATTGTTTACAATATATATATGTTTTTCAAGAAGGAAAATAGAGAGAGAGAGGGAAAAAGATCATATTTGATCTTATCATCAATGAAGATCCCTATTTTTTCCCCGCAACACAAATTTTTAGACCTTCAACCACCATCTTCATGCATTGAGTTCACTTACAAAGCACATGGGCACTTTGCAAGGCCATTTCAATGTTTATTTCATCCTGCTGAAGGAGATGAAACCAAACATCATCATTTTTGGTGGTTGAACCACTTAATTTGATTTTTACGTGCTCAAACTTCCCTTTTCTTCCGCCAAAATCCTTTTTCATTTTTAACATAAAAATCCACCAAAAGCAGATTGTGATGATGTAAACTTTAAGGGCTTGATGAGATATTTTTCCAATGATATAATTTTTTTCTAATTTGGAGCTCTCGATCAAAATATATGGCCATTTAAAGTTTTACCAAATCGAGATGCGAATTTTTTGACATGTGGCATCCTCTAATAGGCTCAAAGATAGGCCTCTTCCAATGTGTGCAATGCTTCCCCTTTTTCCATGTGTCTACTTCCCATCAGCTTTGAGGTTTGGTATTTTACATACCTTGTTCTCCTTCCTTTTCCTTTTGCTTATGAAATTTTGTTGTATTGAGAAATAAAAACCAATAAGACTTTGCCACATTCCTTCGTGGTTTCAAAATTTCCTTTTCTCTAACTAACAACTTAGAATTGAAAACCAATATAATACCACCACCTTGCTTCACAATTTTCCTTTTTCAAATCCTTTTGACTAACTAATGTGAAGTGAGATCCAATGAGAAGGCTCCACACACTTTACATGTTAGCCCTTTTGAATTCAATCTTTAAAACTCGTGAACCATCATCCAATGGTATCGCTCCATGCCCTAATACATTGTCAAACTTTTGGCAGTCTCATCTGAAAATCGCGAAGTGTGAGTCAATGAAAATCTCCACGCACTTTGCATTGTCATTATTTTCTTTTAACTCCTTCTACAACTATGAAATGCAACCCAATGAGATTTCTATATGTCGCCCTTGTGTTAGGACCTGTCATTATGTCTTTGTCATGCTTAGATATGATTGGATGGGCCTTCACATCATAATTTCTAAGTCCAAGGGACCTAGAAACTTTTTGTCTTTGAATTTAGCCTCCACCTGTCCCTTTGACTTTTACTAGCCTACGGACTCGACGATATTTGAACTATGATTAACTCCAGGGACTTGGATCCTAGATGAGCCAATCACCTTAATAATAGCTAGAATGTTGATATTTATCCGTCTTGAATTTTTCACGTTACGCCATGTGTCCTCTTACTCTCCTCTATACCATGGCTTTGATCCTTTCCATGCAACACCAACCCTTTTGTCCTTTGTTCCCTGGGTTTCCACTTTCTTTGTAATGTGGCTTTTCAATAGAACCCTCCAATGCTTTAAGACTTAGAAACCCATGGATTTTTGAATGCCAATGGCTAGTGCTTTCAGGATTGATAATTTGATAGCCGTTTGACCATCACAAACCTACAAAAAATGGCTAAGTCCATTTTTGAAGTTATTAAAGACAAAATTTACCTAGGGTGTAATTTTGGATAATAATACCTTCGATTTCCTTCATGTTGTTGGTTCTCTTCATTTTCTTTTGTTTCTTCATTGACCTTATTCAAATTTTCCATCATCATCATGTTTTTCTCATGTCTTAACTCGTTATCTAGCTGATCAATGATGTTATCAATCTAATTTGAACTTGTATGAAGTCCCTTAGAAGGAATTTTAAGCTCATCTATCCTTTTCAACTCTTCATGCAATGTTATATCATCTATTTCATCATTGTATTCATCATATTTAGGACCTAGTTTGCAATTTTCCTCATCAAACTTGGGGACTACTTGTCTAATTCCTTATCATTTGGTTTTGTTCCTTTTTGTATATTAGCTTCCATAACCAATTCATCACATGGTTCATTAGTGAACTCATCATCACTTCCATTAGACTTATTCAATACATCATCATCCAAAATATTCAAAGGAAATTGTTTACCTTTTTCCTTCATCATGGATTATTCACTTTCACTTGCCTCTTTGTCATTATATATTTTTTCTTGCATCGTCATACCTATGTCATTACATTTTTAAAAACATTTATTTATTTTTTCAAGAGGTTCTCTTACCCTTTGAAAAATCTCTTTGTCTTTATCACTTTATTCTATATAGGATTTTACTTCAACTTTCTTCCAACAAATCCTTGGGAAAGTTGTCATCTCCTTGGTTTCAACACATGCATCTCCCCTTTCACCATTTTTTTCAATCTTGATCACCCACACTTGAGTATTCACTAAAGTAATTGTCTTTTAAGACATTTAGGGACTATGTAACCATGCTCATAAGTCAATTTTCTAAGTTTTTCCTCATTCATCCTCTTCATAACATGTGCATCTATATTTTTAACTTCTTAGTGGCATTATAAATATCATATTTAGAAGCTAAGTTCATGTTGAAAACCTCCTTTTTATACGAACTTTCTTGTATGAATTGGATCTTTGTAATTTCTTGGTTATATGCATGATAAGAATAAAAAAATTCTTTACCTTATCATCATTATGTTGCATTCTCATACCTTTGTTCAAAACTCCTTTAACTAATTACTTTTATTTTTGATTTACTTTCTCTATTTCATCTCCCAATGCATCATATATTATTTATTTTGATTCACTCTTTTCCCTTTCTTGCTAATTTTCCTATCATTATCTTCTTCACTTTTAGGTTCTTTATAATGCACTTCTTCATCATGAACTATCACAAGTTCATTTATCACTTCGTCTCTCTCCATAATTTCCTTATTTTATCTATTTCTTATTTGTATAAAGGTCATATCCTTGATCTTCTCTATTCCATCCTTTACAACTGTATATACAAACTGAAATAAAGAGTTAGAAATCAAATCAATATACCAAAACATATTTATGAGTGCCTCCATCATCGACACTCTCCCATTCTTCATACATTCCTTTTCAAGTTCCTCTTTATACACCTCTTCCTTCATGTTCTCTATAATGAGATCTCTCTTCTCTTCACAAGGTAACTCATTCTTCATTCCTCCATGAGTACCTTTCTTATTTTCTCTCTCCAAGGAAACCAACTCTTTCCTCCCCTTCTCCATCAGTAGCTCAATTGGCCACTTCACCTTCTTTCTTATCCTCCATCCAACTATTTGAATCATCATAGTCTCAATCATAGACCCCAAATTATATATTCTATCTCTTATCTCATTCATCTCTTCATATAATATTAAATATCTCATTCTTTTGTGGCATTTTCTTTCTTCTAATCCCTTCACTCTTCTCAACTTCTCCATTTCACTAGATCTTCACCCAAGTCTTTTCCACCTTGGTTTATGGATCCTCTTAGTCCTCACCTAGGTCTTTTTACCCTAGTCTTTTGTTCTATTCACTCGTCTCACCTAAGTACATTTTAGATTGGTTTATTGAATTCTTCTTGAGCTTCAACCTGCTCTTGGGATTCTTCTTCTTCTTACCACACTATCCTTCTTTTATCCACTCTAGGCTTTGAATACTTTTATTCTCTTCATACAATCACCTATGATCTACATTATATCATTCTACATTTCATCATTAGTATCACATATGAATTCAAAAATTCTTCTTAGCCTCACTCGATACCAAAATGGTTTCATTCTTAGCTCATCCCATGTAAATCATGTTATGTTACACTAGAGTACCCACAATCCTACTATTTTGCGTGTTCTTGAGATGCAATGGCAAAGGTCATACTTTAAAAATATATCTTCATGCATTGTAATCTTTAACAAGTTTCAAGTCATTATTTTTTATTTGATCTATTCAATCAACATTCACCATGACAACATACTCATATATATTCTAAATCAATAGTTTTAAAGCACATATATATCTCTAACTTATGTCCACAACCCTATGGTATGATACACTCCTATCACTTATCATTTATCATGATATGAAAACAAGAATTCCTGAACTATATGTTCTTGGTAGGAAAATTACTTAACCGATTCACCTTCAAGATATTTGATGTTAGCTTACTAGAGTTCAAGAGATTTCACTCTCAACTCTGTCCTCTCAAGAAGATATGGTCATTGCATTGATGAAGATTCACGTCCTTAAGTTCTTGTATCTCCGTCACTTGGATTCAAGAAACTCTGAAGACATTATTTTAGATTCATTGACCTTCATAATCTTACACCATGCAAGAACTTGTATATATATAATATCAACTTTCAAGACTATTACCTAGTAGGTTACTTTCTTGATATGATAGGTCTTAGGTTTAGCTATTTGCAATATTCACTTACTAGAACTATGATCATGGGAATCTAACCACCATCTCAAACACAATTTTTTGGGAATTAAAATTTATATAACATCTGCAAGGTTCCTTTGACAAAAATTTGAGGAAACAAAGCTTAGACAATCCTCATATAGGCCTAGTTTAGGATTGTAGTTTAAAAGTTGGCTAAAAATGAATTCTTACATAATAGAAAACATCATGAAAACCTTAAAAATACTCTAATACATCATCCATGTCATTTTAAATCCTTGAAACATGAGAAATTACCAAAATTGCATCAATTTCCATTTCCCTCATTCATTGTGTCTTCTCACAAATTCTATAATAATTTTGTACACGAGATCTCCTTCCACATGTGTGGGATCAAATTTTTGCACACTTCCTTGTCAAGATAAGGAAGATTTTTTTTTCCAGATTTGGATGAATTCTATTAGGCACAAAAATGATTATGTCTTGCCCTAGTTCAGATCCATGACCACGAAATTACATATAAAAACCTTAAAACTTAGAGTTAAGAGCTTAAATAAATTTCATTCAATTTTTAATTGATTTATTCTCCTTTTGGAGGTAAAAATTAGGGATTTTAGTTAGTGTTTATCATATAGAGGGTTTCAAGCTCATTTTCCTGTCAAAACCCTTGTGTATCGTCCTAGTAAGCATGCAATTTATAATAATAGAGACATTCTTACTCTATAACAATCACACACATTATAAGCCATTGAATTACATACCATAAAGGATAACTTAAAGACCTATGAGGCTGAAAAAATTCAAATGAACTTTATTCATATCCAAAACCTATCATATAACATTGTTTTCATACAATTCTTGCACTCTTACTCAAAAATATCAACTTCCTTCTATAGATTACTCACTTCTCTACCTCCTTATTGATGGAATTCAACCTTCTCCTCTTGAATTTTCTTGTCTTAGCTATTAGGTGTCTTATCTTTCCTAATCTCCTACATTTGGTGAGATTTTTCCTCAACCATATATGCATGAAATAAGGAGATTATTCTTGCCAACTTGGAAACAATCATAACTAGATAATATTGACTTCCCAATGTTTTGGAACCTCCTACCAACGTAGAACACTCACAAGAAATTTGGCATTCACTCCTAATACACCTATTTTCTACTTTTATCTTAATGGTAAATAAGTTTTGCATCACAATTTCATATGTTCAAACTTGAAACTTTGAATGAAAAGTATGAAATTCCTAATACATGGTTTAGTGCCCGAAGAAGGATTATTCAAGCGTATTCATGCTCTTTAAGCATCATGAAGGATGCTACTTCATTAGAGAGAGAGAGAGAGAGAATGTTTTGTTCCACTTTATATCATATCTAGAATAAAAAGGATGATAAAGAGAGACCTGAAAATAATCTCATACCATTTATTCCATCCAAGTGTCATCATGGCCAAAATTATTCCAAAAAGGGAAGGAGGGAAAGACACATTATCATTCAACTAATGCAATACAACTCAATATATCACCTAGACCATCAAATAGAAATCATACTATTTTTTTCCAATAAAACCATTCAAGATGATGGGGTTTTAAGAGAACAACAAGGTAAAAACCAAGAATACCATGGATTCATTTTACTCTTTTTTCTTTTTATTATTTCTTAAAACAATCCCATTGATGGATAATCATGTGTGTGTGTACAAGTCTAGAAATGGACATATATATATGCTTTTGGGTGAGTAACAAGCTACAATGAGAGGGGGAGGGGTCATCCCGCACACAAGCACTCCATACCAAAATTTGTGCCCCCTTTTCTTTAAAATAATGTGTATATCTAAACGCCTTTATTTTCTTTTTTAATTTGAAAATAGCAAATATTTTATTCATACACATAACATATTTTACATATTATAGGAATAAAATACATGCATACAAATATGCACATTTATTGTCCAAATTGAACCACATAACCAGAGAAAAGAAACACCAATTCTTAGAATTTCAACCCATTAACATTTTTATTCATACCCATAATAGATTTTACATCGTAGAGGAATAAAAATTAGGTACCTATAAATATGCACATTCGTTGTCCAAATTTAACCACATAAATAGAGAGAAGAAACACCCATTCTTGCAATTTCAAACCATAAACATTTTTATTCATATCCACAACATATTTTATAGATTAGAGGAATAAAATCAATGCATACAAATATACCCATTTGTTTCCAATATTTATCCACAAATCCAAAGGAATTAAACCCTTTTTGAAAATTTCATAATAGCCATATCTCACTTAAACCCATAACATATTTTGTAGGATAGAGAGATAAAATTCATGCATACAAATATACCCATTTTTTGTCAAAACTTTAACCAAAAATCAAAAGGAAATAAACCCATTTTCATAAATTTCATACATTTAATATCTCGATTAAAACCATACGAGATAATACATGATAGAGAGATAAAATACGTACATACAAATATACCCATTTGGTGTCAAAACTTTAGCCACAAATACTAAGGAAATAAACCCATTTTTCCAAATTTCATACTAGTAATATCTCACTTAATCCCATAAAATATTATTCAAGATTTGAGAAAGAATAACCAGTGTTTATGAACAACAATGGCAAAGCAGTCATTCCCAAAGTGACCAATAGATTCCCAAAAACACAAATAAAGCTTCATGTATCCTTAAAAATATATCTAGGGTTTCAACTTTCCATTCTCTTCTCTGAGCACCCAAGGTGAAAATGATTCCTAATAGTCAAAGTGTCCATATAAAAATGGATTCCAAAATTAAAAAAATCCTATTTAATTTGCAGTCAGTCGTGTCCATGAAACTTCTTAAATGGAGGAAATAAAAACTCCACAAGGTAGTTTAATAAATTAAAAATCAAATGACAAGAAAAATAATGTTCCATACAACAATATTTCTCCTTTTATATAGAAATATTCCTGAATTCACTAAGCAATGATGCTTGAATCATTCATGATTCCACAAAGGCGAGTAAAAAGAAAACATATTTTATCTTCAATTTCCAAGTCAACTAAAACATCATTTACTATAAAAATGTTTATTGAGGCTTAAGGGATTAGATAAACAATTCCAAGATTCATGAATACCCCGGAGAAGCTCCAAAAGTGTAAACGTAAAAACAATCACATAGTAATATTGCACTCTTGGGTCAAATCTAATGTTTGTAACAATAACACAATTTTTAATTTAAAATGCACCTCCAATCGATCAAAACATTATTTCCTTCAACAAACTTACCTAATCATATAAAAATCATACCTTTCTAATTATAATTTTATATAATTCCTACAATTTGAGAAAACTCCCTTTTAAACATTAAATAGTTAGGGACCAAGAAATATTATCAAGTGTCTTACACATCTGCTTGTCAGTGTATCAAGAATTCACCAAAAGTACATTTTCCTCTAGTAATCCATGATCTAAAATAGTGAATAATCATAAGTAAAACCTTGAAGTATGAACTAAATACCATATATATCTCAACTGTGAATAACATCATCCTAATATGCAAGGAGAAACACAAATTACTTTTAAATCCTTTGACTATAAGTTATATATCATAAAGGCCACTCTACCAAAGAGAATTGAGTATCATTAAATTCTCTCAATCATATATGACTAAGTATCACATATTTTTATCCACCATAGGAGGATTGAATATCATAAATGTCACTCCACCAAATGAGGACTGAGTATCAAGTATCCAAGTGAGGCTAGATCACTCCATGGTATTGGATGCATAGAGCCCCATAACCTCAAAACCAAGGGCATGTCCTGCAACACCATGCATGAATACATGACACTATGGGAGTACCCCCATATGACATAAATAAAGAAAACAAACAAGATAGAACTATATCATCAAAAAAATAAGAAATACACATTAGATTCTAGATGACAATTTGCTAAATGGCTTTAAAAACCATGAAGCTTTGAGTTCCAATAATTAAATAAAACCAAGAAATCTCGGAAACCAAAGAAAAATAGCTAAGTATCCACATTCAAACTTCAAAAATTTCACAAGAAAATCAATAATAAACAAGAAATGCTTGAAGCTTCGCAATCATTCAATTAAATAAAATGATGGTTATGAGAAAGGAAAGTTTAGAAATAAATTAAACATAGAAATATTCACATCAAATCCACTTTGTGGCCTCTAGTGGCCACATATAGGTATACTACAACATCGAGTGTGAATCTTGACATATAGTCATAATAATTGATCCAAAAATGTTATTTTCATAATCTCCGGAGAATCATAATCTCCAAATATATATGCATAACTCAGATAAGAGAATTTACCTCCGCCAAAGAATAATATACCTAAATAATGTCACCCCGACCATGAACCAAGTGTTTCACAATAAACTCCTCACTTATAAAGTCATGTGATTAGTAAACCAGATAGCCAAATAGTGTTTATTATGACTATCAAAAGGTTGGAGTTTTGAAGATCTAATAGGAAAATAGAATTGGTCGATGTAGGATTGGATAGCATAGAAATTCATGATTTAGGAGAGAGATCATGTCAATGAATTTATTCGACCATCGAATGTCAAGTGAGGAGGAATCATCCATAAAAATTTAGTAAGTAAGACTAGTTTTCAAGTACACAAGAATAGGTAATATATTTCTTAGGTTTGTAGAAGTGATTTCACCATGATAAGTCAACAATGTATCCGATATGTGGTATGCGATAAGGTAGAGAATAATCAAACACCAAATCAAGTTTCCCAAGAAGGAACCAAATCTCTCAGATATCAATAGTACCACATATCAAATGTTTAAAACTGTCAAATAGTATACCCAATTGTCATAACAACTAATGAATAGAGCTCATGAGAAACTGAATAATCACTTGCTAACTTCCATATCTAGACCTCCAATTTTCACCCATGGTTTTACTACCCAAAAGTGACATTAAGTAATAAAAAAATCATAATCTCAACATATTTTTTGGTTTTGTCACAATACAAGTCTGTAATAGGAAATTGGGGACCCATAAAATGGCATGCTTGTTATGAGCCACATATCTAGTACAACAAGTGAACTAGAAAACATCACAATAACTACACATAACACACCAACATGACTTGACATGATAGCCATGTTACGCACATGCTAACAAGAATACAATACTCATACCAAGTTATCCAATAGTTTCAAGTGTTTGAACCTCCGCTCACGATACCAAGTGTAGCACCCACTCAATAAGGACCACAACACAAGTCACAAATAAATCAGGATAATATTTTTCTTCTAAATACTTGTTATACGATACCATTGTTCTCGCTTAGAGTAACACAACTTCACATGAGGCACTTGAAAAACATGACCCACATGAATAACAAGATAACACATGATGCACACAATTTCAAGAATTGTTCAAAGGACTCGACATATAACCATGACTCATCCCCCATTAAATTCTTATTCTTTTAACCAAGAAAAATCTTGTTTTGATAGAACTAGATATGATCATTTCAATTTATTTAATCAAAAATTATATCATTTCATATCACTCAAGCACCGAAAATGGTTTACTTCGATCTTTTCATTATTTCTTCTAGCTAGATATATAATAAGCCTTACATAATAGTATTTATGCTTTATGATTTTAACAAAGGTTGACACCTTTTAACCACTATATCTAGTTCCAATTAAAAAAATAGCTTACAAGTTCCCAATGCAAAGGAACCAAGTGAATAACATCAATTAACACTACAAGGGATGGGATAAAATATCAATTAGCAAAAGTATTATTCTCATTGAATCATCGCCCAACTAACATCTTCCAAATGCTTAGGGAAATGTCTTAGATTATTCTTCTTAATTCATTACTCATGGTTACAAGTTATTATCACGTATTTTCATTCTTTTTGCGATGTTCACGTCTCTTATGTACCTCCCATAAAAGAATAGGAGTGACAACCATGCGACAAGACATAAAGTTATTTATCAATTTTATTTAAACCCAAAAAGCTTCATCCCTTTGTATTTAGTACCCAAGAAGGATCTTTTCATGATGTGTTGTAGTACTTGCCATAACTTTATTAATTTCCTTATTTGATTTTTTTAGCAATTTAGTCGATATTGTTAAAGATATAGTACTAAGAATTTTTACTTGGTTGAAACCAACAAGTAGCACTCAAAACATAGAATCAACCATTATAATTATTAGATTTTTATATATTAATAACAAACACACAAGGAACAAAATTAGATTACCATTTTTTGACCTTTGCAGTCACCATTGTTCTCATCATTAGCTAGTAACAAGTCTGGAGCTATTACTAGAAATGGTATGAAGCAGGTTATATAAATGGTTTGGAGAAGATAATAGAAATGGTCCAGAGCTATAATCGAAATGGTCCATAGCTATAATAGGAATAGTTTGGATCTAGTAATAGAAATGGTATGGATCTGATCATAGAAATGGTCTAGAGCTATAATAGAAATGTCTTGGAGCTAATAAAATAAATGGTCTAGAGTTGGTAATACAAATGGTCATGAGCTGTTAATAGAAATGGTTTGGAGCTAGTAATATAAATGGTCTAGAACTGATAATAAAAATTGTCCGAGAGATGATAATATAAATGGTCTAGAGATGGTAATAGATATGGTCGAGAGCTAGTACTAGAAATGGTCTTGAGATGGTAATAGAAATGGTCTCGATTTGATAATAGAAATGGTCTGGAGATGGTACTAGAAATGGTCTGTAGCTGGTAATAGAAATGGCCCAAAGATGGTAATAGATTTATTATTATAAGGTTTATTAAAAATTCTATTATATTTTGCAACACAACAATTCACTTAATCTCTCGTACCTTCTAACAACAAAGGATCACTCTCTAAACATAGCCTATCTTTTCCTCATACTAAAAAAATATTTTTTTATTCTCCTAAAATAGGAATCATTTTCCTATTCTACTGATACATAAAAACTATCTAAATCATATGTGTGTGTGTGTGTGCGTGTGTATCCTTTCATGACCTTATTTTCTTTATTCTATCTTCCAAGAATATACTTACAGCTTTCCTATTTCTATTTTCATTAAATAGATTAATCGTTTATGCTCATCCTATTTTCATAGAATAGTAAAAATGTCCTATCTTATTTTTCAGTCAATATAGTGCTCATTACATGTAAACCTTTAAGGGTAACATGAACAAAATGAAAATATTTAGATATATAATGAAGTTGCATAATGCACACGTGTACTCTTTGACTGTAATTATATTGTAATTTAAAGAGGTGTAACCAAAATAGCCATATTATCGCAAGGAAATCATTAACCATAATAACATAATACATATTTAACTAGATTAACTTGTACCAACACTAATTCCATGGAGTAGTTTAATTCACTAATGACAGGTGAACGTTAGAGTGGAAAGATATGCATTAAGGACCTCATTTTGATCAAATAAGTTTTACTATGATATCCTTTTGTTAAATCATCGATTATGGACAGAACATGGAATAGAAATAGGTTGATCCAACAATGATTTTTTTTTTTAAAATGGTATATTATCATTTAGGCCACCCCATAATGGTTTTGAGACCATCATATCATAAAATCAAGGTATATCAAACCCGCATTTATAAGAAAACTTGAAACATCAATACAATCGGTTTAACTATTCTAATCAAGTAGTCTCATAGTGGGATCACCCATACAAAAACATAAAAGTCAAATAAAAATGTATTAAATGAATCCCATGCAAGTTACAACAGAATATACTTCTCAAATAAGTAAAATTGATCCTTCTTTCTATTTCATTTTATGAAAGTACATATCACAATGAAATGAATGTAATTTCCTTTTTTTAAATCATAAACATTCTCCCTAATCTTGTTTCACTACAAAAAGAATAATTCTTCAAGATAAAATAAAAAAAATGTCAATTCTC
The DNA here is from genome assembly GCA_018340775.1 of Taxus wallichiana var. yunnanensis. Classification (NCBI taxonomy): domain Eukaryota; kingdom Viridiplantae; phylum Streptophyta; class Pinopsida; order Cupressales; family Taxaceae; genus Taxus; species Taxus wallichiana. Next base: position 263,234,664 of record CM031238.1, on the reverse strand, counting down.
CTAAATTTCAAGTACCTACAAAGAAATATTGGGTCAACTCAAGATGAAATTGCATGATTATCCTTCTTAAAAACATGTTTAGACTTTGATGTGCAAAGTAACCAACAATGTTAGGGAAATATAGAAAATAATTTTCCCATAAACTTTGCTCCATTCGAATGCCATCATGGCCAAAGTGATGTAAGAAACACACACACACACACACACACACACACACACACACACACACACACACACACACACACACACACACACACACACACACACACACACACACAGAGAGAGAGAGAGAGAGAGAGAGAGAGAGAGAGAGAGTTTTGTTACAATTTATATCATATCCATAATAACAAGGATAATAGACAAAGAGACCCTAAAATAATCCCATACTATTTATTCCATCCAAGTGTTATCATGGCCAAAAAATTCTAGAAAATGAAGGCAGAGAGAGAGAGAGAGAGAGAGAGAGAGAGAGACATTATTATTCAACTAATGGAACACAACTCATTATATCACCTCGACCAGCAAAAAAAAAAAACCATATTCTTTTATTTCTAATAAAAAGTTCAAGACAATGGGGTTTCAAAAGAACAACAAGGTAAAAATCCGAATACCATAGATTCATTTTCCTCTTGTTTCTTTTGATTGTTTCTTCACACCAATCCCATTGATGGATAAGCGTGTGCGTGTGTATGTGTGTTTATACATACATATATATGTATGTATGTATATATGTATTCATACATATATACATACATATATATGTATGCATATATGTATGATGTATGTATGTATGTGTGTATGTCTCGTATTTGTTGAGTTGTGGAGATCAATTACTTCAATTTAGCATGTTATATTAAACTTGTTGGAAAACACAATTACCAACATCAGTCACCTATGACAGAAATCATTAAGGAAAGTAGGCACCGACATCGGTTAGAGTTAACCAAAGATCGGTTACCTATGTGTGAATGTTTTATTTAACTCATGGGAATCATATATAAATTTAGTATTAAAGTAGATCTATCGATTGTAATTACATGGCTAAGTGCCCTAAGTTTGTATAAGGTATTTATAAGCTGGAAATCTAGGGTTAGAAGTAATTATTGATGATTATTGTGGAAATAATTGTGAGAGAAAGAATTCTTGGAGAAGAAGGAGAAGCTAGAGAGAAAGAAATTATTGTACATTGTGAGAGGTTCGGAAGATCTAAATCTTCATTGTATATCTTCTGAAAGCTTTGGATAATATATTGGTTTCTTGGTGGATGTAGCCCGCATTGGGTGAACCACATTAAATCTGGTGTTGATTTAAATCTCTTGTTTTGTATATTTCTTCCGGTAGAATATATGTTTTATTGCATGTATCTTAGATCTAATATATTAGTTTTACACCTTTTGTTAACCCCAACAACTAGTATCAAAGATTTATTTAAGGGTTTTATGGGTTGACAAATTTACTCACATAGGGTTTTCGATTGAGTGGGAGCTACAACAATGACATAAGAAAACAAATACAAAGTAGAGAAAGTTTGACGACCAAAATTATTAACCATGGAAGATGTAGATTGAGGATTATTTGTATCAAAAATATTTGTAATTACGGTTGTATGAAAAGTATAGACCTACAAAGACGACGATGAAGAATGGAAGATTCTTGAAAAAAAGGCTTTGGGATTTATAAGATTGAGCCCGATAGCATGTGTGGCTTCTAATATTACTATGACTTCTATGGTAGAGTTAATGAAATCTTTTGTTAATTTATTTGAAAAACCTAGTACTTCAAATAAAGTTTATTTGATGAAAAAACTATTTAGTTTTAAAATGCATAAAGGTGGATCTCGTATCTAGTCATTTAAATGATTTGTATTCTATTGTAAATCGCTTAAAATTAGTTGATATTCTATTTGATGGAGAAGTGAAAGCACTCTTATTCTTATGTTTTTACCCGATAGTTGGGATAACTTGGTAATGGAGTAATACAACATCTTCTAATAATATTTTGAAGTTTGATGAAGTGGTTAGTATAATCTTGAATGAAGAAATTCATAGGAAAAGTATAGAGGAATCATCATTTGGGAATGATTTGAATGTAGAAAGCAGAGGCAAGAAGAAGGATAGATCCAAGAGTAAGAATAATGGGAAATCAAAGTCAAGGAATGATAGATCTAAATCTAAAGGTAAGGGAATTACCTGTTGGAATTGTGGAAAGAAAGGACATGCAAAGAAAGATTGTTGGTCAAAGGATAAAGAGAACCAACACCTAGACAAAGGTAAAGAGGCAAATAAAGAGGAAAATATTATAGTAGAGGTAATGCAAGATGCTCTTATTCTTTCTTTGGATAATAGAATAAAATCTTGGGTTTTAGATTTAGGAGTTTATTTCTATGCAACCCCTAATAAGGGTTATTTAAAAAATTATGTCTAGGGTAATTTTGGGCATGTTTATTTGGGTGATGATGAACCTTGTAGTATTACTGGTAAAAGGGAAGTTCATCTAAAATTATAGAATGGAAATACATGGGTATTGAAAGATGTGAGGCATGTGCCAAGCCTCAAGAGGAATCTTATTTCTGCAAGGAAACTAGGTGAAGCTAGTTGTATGGTTACATTCACAATAGACTCTTGGAAAGTCACCAAGGGTGCCTTTGTTGTGGCAAGAGGAAAGAAGGTAGGAACATTATATTTATCTACCTGTGTTACTGATTCCTTTTATGTGTTATCTAATTCAGATTCAGATGCATGCATGTGGCATAATCGATTAGGCCATATGAGTCAAAAAGGAATGTAGATCTTGAAGGCTAAGTGTAAGTTATCATATTTGAAAGATTTAGATCTTGATTTCTATTAGCATTGTATCTTTGGAAATCAAAAGAGAGTGAGATTTATCAAAGTTAGGGTAGCTAAGAAGGAGCAGACATCGGAGCTTGTACACTCAGATGTGTGGGGACTAACCCAGGTAGCTTCTCATGGAGGATCCTAGTATAATGTTACTTTTATTGATGATGCTACAAGAAAGGTATGGGTTTATTGTATTAAACATAAATCTGATGTTTTGAGACTTTTAAAAGATGGAAAGACCTTGTTGAGAATGAATCAAATTCAAAGTTAAAGTGCCTTAGATCTGACAATGGTGGTGAATATTGTAGCAAGGATTTCAATGATTATTTTTTAGTGAATGGAATATGTAGAGAAAGGATAGTTCCAAGAACACCACAAGAGAATGGTGTTGCATAAAGAATGAACATGACAATCATGGAACATGCTAGAAGTGTGACGATACATGTTATATTTTCCTTGCAGCTTTTGGGCGTATAAGCGATTGATACGATGGTTTATTTTATTAATCGTGGGCCTTCAAGTTCATTAGATGGAGGAATATCGACGAATATTGGGTACGTAAAAGAGGTAGATCTTTCTTTTCTTAAATCTTTTGGTCTAGAAGATTTTGTGCATATTGATAAGGAAAATAGAAAAAGTTGGATACAAAATCCAAGAGATGCACTTTCATTGGTTATGGATCTGGTGATTTCAGATTTTGTTTTTGAGATTTAGAGAATTCTTAAATTATTAGGATTCGTGACATTTAATGGAATGAAAAGAGAATGTACAGGGATCAAATTTTGGTACCCAAGGATGAACCAGTTTAGAATTTTGTGAATGAAAATGAACTCTCAAATTTAAAAGTAATATCTACATGGTTACACAGTAACCGGTGTCGATTGACCCTTGATTGGCATTGGTCAATCAAACAATATCGATTCAGAAGAGCCAAACCAACATCGGTTATAAGAACCGGCATTGGTTACAAATGATCGGCGTCGGTCACTATCAGCATTGGAAACAAATGTCCAGGAGGTTCAAAATGAACCTTTGGTACCCCAAACTCATGTGAGAAGGTCACAAAGGGTAAGTAAACCCCCAGAAAGATTTACAGCTTCTCTTCTTATTTATTATTGACTGATAATGGTGAACCAGAAATTTTTGAAGAAGCAATGCAAGATGAAACCCATGTATAGTGGGAGTATGGCATGGATGAGGAGATATAATCCTAGGAATAAAACCAGACTTTGGATTTGGTTAAGTTGCTAGCAAGTAAGAGGCCATTACAAAACAAATGGGTTTACATGATCAAGGAAGAAGAGGGTGGATAGAAAAGATACAAGGCAAGGCTTGTAGTAAAAGGATTTGCATAGAAAGTAGGTATTGAATTTGGTGAAATATTTTCTTCTGTTGTTAAAATGAATTCCATACGTACTGTATTGAGTTTAGTTGTAGTACATGATTTACATTTAGAGAAACTAGATGTGAAGACAAAGTTCCATCATGGTGATTTGGATGAAGAGATTTATATGCAGCAACTGCTTGGGTATGAAGTCAAGGGTAAGGAGAAATTAGTGTGTAGATTTAAAAAGAGTCTATATGGGCTCAAGAAATCTCCAGGGAAATGGTACATGAGGTTTGATAGTTTCATTCATAAGCATGGTTACTTGAGATGTGAATTTGACCATTGTGTTTATTTCAAGAAGCTTGAAAATGGGAGCTATATTATTTTGTTATTGTATGTGGATGATATGCTTATTGCAGGATCTAATATGCAAGACATTGGTGATCTTAAGGGAAAGCTAGCTCACACATTTTCTATGAAGGATTTAGGAGCTGCAAAAATAATCCTTGGCATGCAAATACATAGAGACAGGAAGAACAAGAAATTTTATTTGTCTCAGGAGGATTATATCTACAAGGTGTTAGAAAGGTTTAAAATGCGGGAATTAAAAATATGGAAGTACACCTATGGTTGAATAGTTTAAATTGAGAAAAGATCGGTGTCCTTTATCACATGAGGGGGTCGAATGCATGACAAGAGTACCGTAGGCTTCACTAGTTGTGAGTCTCATGTATGTTATGGTTTGTACTGGACCGGACATCGCACAGTAGTGAGAGTTGTGAGTAGATTTATGGCCAACCCAGGTAAAGAGCATTGGAAAGTAGTCTAATGGATACTCAAGTATTTGAGAGGGACATCTAGCATGTAGTTATGCTATGGAGGTTCATATATTTATTTATATGGCTATGTTGATTCGGATATGGCTGGATATCTGGATGGTAGAAGGAGCATTACTGGGTATATTTTCACATTAGGTGGGACGAAAGTTATCTGGATTTCGAGATTGCGAAGGTTGTGGATTTTTCTGCTACAGAGGCGGAGTATGTTGCAGCTACAGAGGCTAGCAAAGAGATGATATGGATGAGCAGGTTCATGGAAGAGTTGGGAAAGGAGAAAGATGATTACAAATTGTTCGTGACAAAGGATCAGGACTACAATTCATTTGGAAAAGAACTCAACATTTCATTCTATAACAAAAATTCATATGATAGGTATTGGAGGATAGGTAGCTGAAACTCGAGAAGATTCATACAAGTGAAAACCCTGCATATATGCTAACAAATCCATTAGCAAAGAGAATTTGGAGCTACACACTACTTCATTGGTTTATGAGTTAGAGACTTGAAGAGGAAGAAACAAAGATAAGGAAATGATCCAAGAATGTCATTGTACAAGTATAGTGCAGTAATTTATCTCCAAGTGGGAGATTATTGAGTTGTGGAGCTCAATCACTTTAGTTTAGTATGTTATATTAAATTTGCTTTGAAAACACATGAATCGTCATCAATTATGAAGGAACTCAAATCGGTTATGAAGGGACCAACATCGGTCACCTATGACCAGCATCGATCAGAAAGTAGAAACTGACATCGGTTAAGGCTAATCGCATCGATTACTGTGAGTTTTTTATATAATTCATAGGAATTAGATCTAAATTTAGTATTAAAGAAGATCTATTAATTGTAATTGCATGGCTAAGTGCCCTAAGTTTGTATAAGGTATTTATAAGCCATAAATCCAAGGTTAGAAGTAATTATTGATGATTATTGTGGAAATAATTGTGAGAGAGAGAATTCTTGGAAAAGAAGGAGAAGCAATAGAGAAAGAAAGTATTGTACATCGTCGAGGTGTAGAAGATTGTAAATATTCATTGTATATCTTCTGAAAGATTTGGATAATACATTGGCTTGTTTCTTGGTGGATGTATCCCACACCGAGTGAACCACGATAAATTTGGGGTTGATTTATATCTCTTGTTTTGTATATTTCTTCTGGTAGAATATCTGTTTTATTGCATGTATGCTTAGATCTTATATATTATATGTACAACCTTGTGTAACCCCAACAATATGTATGTATGTATGTATGTATGTATGTATGTATGTATGTGTGTGTGTGTGTATGTGTGTGTGTATGTGTGTGTGTACAAGTATGGAAATGGGTTTATATATGTTTTTGGGTGAGTAAGAAGCCCAAATGAGAGGGGGAGGTATCGGCCTACACAAAGGCACTCCATACCAAAATCTACGCCCCTTTTTCACAAAATGAAATGTGTATATCTAAACACCTGCATTTTCTTTTTTTTTCCTTTTTTATTTCAAACTAGCAACAATTTTTTTGATACCCATAAAATATTTTGCATATTAGAGGAATAAAATGTATGCATAAAAATATGCACATTTGTTGTCAAACTTTAACCACATAACTAGAGAAAAGAAACACCCATTCTCATGATTTCAAGCCAACAACATTTTTATTCATACCCACAACAGATTTTAGAAATTAGAGGAATAAAATCAATGCATAAAAATATGCTCATTTTGTCCAAATTCAACCACATAACAATAGAAAAAAACACACATTCTTGCAATTTCAAACCAATAACATTTTTATTCATACCCACAAAAGATTTTGCGTATTAGAGGAATAAAATCCATGCATACAAATATACCCATTTGTTGTCCAAAATTTAACCACAAATCAAAGTAATTAAATCCATTTTTTCAAATTTCATACCAGCAATATCTCACATAAACCCAAAACATATTTTTTAAGATAGAGAGATAAAATCCATTCATACAAATATACCCATTTGTTGTCCAAAAATTTACCACAAGTCAAAATGAAATAAACCCATTTTTTAAATTTAATACCAACAGATCTCACTTGACGCATAACAAATTTTGCATGATAGAGAGGTAAAATACGTACATACAAATATTCCTATTTTCTATCCAAAATTTAACTACAAATCATTAGGAAATAAACCCTTTTTGTAAATTTCATACCAGCAATAAGTCACTTAAACCCATAATAGATTTTATAGAATTTGAGAAATAATAATCATGGTTGTGAACAACAATGGTAGTCAATCCCAAAATGACCTATGGATTCCCAAAAACACATACACAAGCTCCATGCATCCTCAAAATTTGGCTAGGGTTTCAATTTTCCTTCATCTATCTAATCTCCCAAGGTTAAAATTATTCCCCAAAAGTCAACACACCCATATAGATAATGGATTCTAAACATTTTTTAAAAAAAAATCTCTTATAATGTGCAAGTCGGGTCCATGACTATTTTCAAATGGTCAAATAATTCCCTTTTATAATAATATTCCCAAATTCACGATAAATAATGTCTGAATCATTCATGATTCCACGAAAGTGAGTAAAAAGAAAACATATTTTATCTTCAATTTCCAAGTCAACTAAAACCCCATTTTCTATAACAATGTCTAGCACGGCTTAAGGGGTTGGATAACAAATTCTAAGATTCATAAATACCCGTGGAGAAACTCCGAAAATTTTAAGTGAAAAATAATCATAAAGTAATATTGCACTCTCGATCATATCTAATGTTTGTCACAATAACACAATTTTCAATTAAAACGCACCTTCAATCGATCAAAATAGTATAACCTTTAACAATGTTACCGAAGCATACAAACAATGATCATACCTTTCTAATGATAATGTTATATAATACCTATAATTCAAGAAAAACTCCCTTTTTCAACATTATAATAGTCAAGAGTCAAAACATCTAATTATCAAAGCATCAACAAAATGACCTTCATTTTCCATATTCCATCAAAACAATCATATTCCAATCACACAACTTGTGAGGGATGGATTCCAATAAATATAATGCTCAAGGAGGTGGTAATAGTGCAATAACATAGTCAAACATGTACCCTACCAACAATGACAATAATATTTTTAACTATTCTTCAAGTTCCCAAGAAGCCAAGTTATTATAAACAAAACATACTAGGGTCATAATGACCATCGATAGTTGACCACATTCATCAATGTAATCATAGCCACACCTCATACGTTTACAATATTTGTATTTAATTCTAATTCAAGAAAGTCCAACTATCAATCATGTGATAATATGGTTACTAGTAATAAATGTAATAAACGTCATATGGTAAGCATAAGAGATACGTTATTCAACAACACATACTAATTTATGCAATTATTTCCTACTAGCCATAGATATCATTTCATATCACAAAATTTTTGAAGCGTAAGGTAATTATTAACAATCCTAATGTCTCTTTGATATGAGGTCATCATGCTCAATTCATACAATAAACATATTGTTTTCTTAACACATAGGAAAAACCTTCAATGTTAGCAATACACGCTAGTATCAGCTATACAACATCATATTGCTCAAGAGGATAATACCCTGATAAAAGGTTATAATAATTGAATAGCCAATGCCGGTGTGAATTAATATTCTCGGTGGTTAGACAACCTTATTAAAAAAAGCTTACATCAATCTTTAATTGGTGTTTTTCTCGATACCATATTTTCTAATCTAAGTTATGCTTCTTGAAAGTGAACTCGACCCCACCATGGGACCAAATCAAGCTCACACAAGCATAGTCGACATCACAAGAATGAAAGGAGCATTACATAAAAACATTTCTCTAGCTTTCCGAGATAGCATGTAATAACAACTGAACCGAAGTTAGACATGCTTGATCCCTCGAGACCATTCACTTCTCTCTTAAGGAATGCATCCGACCGATAACAACTTCCCACCCACTGGTGGCTAATATCTCTGTAGAAATGGTATGTTCCTTATGGTTTTAGTCCATTCCAGATGCGATGGTGAAGACAATTAGTCATCCGAATGGAAGGTTTGGAAGGAAACTCATTCCAATAACTTTTTCGCTTTTATAAGGCCTAATACAAATTGGTTGAGAAAATGAATGTACATAGTTTTTAAAAGTAAGTTTCAAACATATGATGGTTTCATCCAAGCTATAATATATTTCACTCTTTGGTACCCAACCACACATGAACATCCTCTTCTATATTATAACCACACATGTGGACCTTATTTTCATTCCACGCCTATCAAAGCCAAGCTCAGGTAAATCATTAGTCATTCTCCTCTTGTGTATACCTAAGCCTATGCTAATAATTAATCATAATTCGTGAGGCTACATTTTATAAACATTTTTGAGTACTTTCTACTCATCCACGTACATTATACAATGTTATATTCTTTGGCTCTATAATCCATGAAATTTATTTGGACAAGGTTGATTCACCCATGAAAGGCAGATGAAGAACATTTTTTAAAAAATCTTTTATTTTATATCCTATGTTATTATGTTCAATCAATTCAATGGCCTTGTTCATATTAGTTTTTAAATATAGCACAAGGGCCAACCGAACCTTTTCATAATTGTGTCCTACCTTGGGAAGTGTTTCTCATCTTCTCGTACAAGTTATGACCCAAATTTGGCAAAAGAAATGGTTCCAAAGCATCCCGTGTCCTCTATTCGGTTGTGAGTATCTTTCCTCCCTCCAATTAAAGATAAAGAAAACCTTGATATTTCGAGGAACTTTTGATGTTTATGCCTTTGGATAATGTATTATATTAGTTTAGTTTGATTCATAATGTGGGTGACAATATTCATAGGAAAGTATATCAATTCCTGCAAAGTCATGTAATTATGTGTTTTGAAATATATATGATTCCACACGTATATAAAGTATGGATAGGACAATTTATAGATTTGACTCTATCATAGTGTACTCTCAAATCTTTTCTATGGCAAACTATTATCATGTATATATTAGTGTATAGTATAGTGTTCTTCATGCAATTGTATTCATATTTAGTATATTCTTTTGAATGGAATATCATATATTGTTATCTTAATTTCATCTACATATTTGGGTTGTATGTAATAATGATAGTATTCCATATTAAACCCTATATAATGAGAAGTAGGCTCCAATGTCTTCTAGTGAAATATATTTTGTTTCTCATTATATGATGACTACTTATGAGGGTGAAATATACCATGTGTGAAGAAGGGATGGGAAATAATATATGATAGTCCCTCTTAGTAAAGTTTCTTGGGAATATACTATGCTTCCATGGAACAATTATGATCATACTTTAAAGGATTTGATAACTAACCACTCTTTGAGAATATAAAAAAATAAATTGAGAAGATAACTATAACCACTTTTGCATCATACTATGGTTGAACTTTTAGACTCATTTATCTCATATTTCATTGCAAGAATTTTTTATGGCTTATCCATACATGAACTACAACATCATACCTAGAAAATTATATAAGTAAACATTTATTACTCACTCATTTACGTAGTTTATATAAGGATTTCCTTCAAAATAAAACACAACTTGATATACATGAAATCAACCTAACTTCTCATAATATAAAACTTAAAGCATATTTTATCATAAACATAATAAATTGTTGATCCATACTTATATTATCTCAAGTATGTCATTATATTTGAGAAAGTACATCTTGAGATAACACCGTTATGGAACAAAAATGACAAATTAAGATGTCAATATACATAAATGTGAATATGTACATAAGTCTCAATATACATAAATGTCATAAAAGCCATGAACGCTTACAACAAAAAGTAGGACCAGCTAAGTTTCAAGTGACTCTACTACATGAAAATCAATATCTTTACAATTGACTCATTTATATATCTAAAAAATTATAGCCCTTTTTTATTTTGAAGAAGATGGGAGTCCCTCTTGAGAATTCTCAATGCTCCAATGGCATATAGACCTATAAAGCTTGAGGCTCGCTTGTAACCAACATATTCATCACATAATTACATCAATAATTAATATTTAAATAAGTTTCAAAGTTAATTGAAATGACAAAAAAAGTAACCAAGCACATACCACCATAGCATTCAAGTGATCTCACTTTGTTTTCTCGGCTCACTCTCATCCGTGAAGTATATATTGTGGTTGGCATGTAGAAGTGTGCAAAGGAGAAATGGTTGGAAGAGATTGTGTTGATAAAATTTTTGAGTCACATATTCTCAAAAATATGGATAAAATTCATTCTAGAAAAACAATATGCATATAATTTTAGAGCACAACAAACTCACATACCTCTTTATATTGCCCAACAGTTGAAATTACATCATAAACCCCTTTTCAACTACATCTCGTAAATGGAGATGAGTAAATGTTGTCATGATCAACTAGATATACACAAAGATGTGGTAATTTTCAAGCTTGTATATACATTTACATGTCTTGATTTAAAAACATTGAAAAATTATATATATGCATGGTTATTTTAAAATTATAAAAAGTACCTCACTGAAACAAAATCATGGATGATTACCACCAACTTGTGTACTTGTTGATGGTCTAATGTCACCCTATTTAACATAAACTTAAATGCACATATAAACAAAATTCCTTGTTTGAATACATGAAATTTTAAAAACTAATAAATTATATAATTTCCTTATAAAAAAACTACCTACGAAATAAAGGGGTTGTCATTATCAAGATACGATGGTGCAAAATGTTCTAAATGTAGATGTGAAAAATTCATCTTAAAAGCCTCCCCATCTCGTAAAAATCCAATACATAAAGAGCCACAAGAAGTGTAGAAGCGTGTACTAAGAATGGGTCTCCCATTGTCACCTTGCACACCCTCATTCTCGTCGTGAACACGGACAGTGTGCTTAGCTAGTCTCTCTATGAGAAATCCAAGGGCATGGAATGTGTCTCTCTCTACAATCTCTTATACACAAGGGGGACTAATTTAGGCTCAAGGAGATTATGGGAAACCACTCTAGTATGTTGATTAGGTTCTCGATGGGTACCCTCTCTATCTTGTGTGGAGCCTTTTCCTCTGTATGTGCGAAACTCAAAGTAGTCAAAATAGCTCAAAATATCACTCAAAATAAAATCACAATAGATTTTCCTCAAAAACTAAAGTGGGACCTCATGGTTATTACAACGAGCCCGATCGAAAACTATCCACCAAAGGTCCCAATTTTTTTAATACCATCACGAGTGCACTAATATATCAATATTCTTCTACAATTCAATGATAACACTTCATTGCTTCTATGGTCTATAAATAGGGCACATATGTGATATATTGTTTTTTTATTTTAATTTCCTCAACAGACAATTTAGTTGCATGATATGTCCTACATTTACCTCTATATGAATCCCATCTATTAATTTGGATCATTACAAAATAAAATTCTCCTATCAAGGTTTGCAATAAGTTTCCTAAATAAATACAACGAGGGTTTTTGACCAGGGTCTCTTAATGTTTGCATCGGTTCCTATATCTCAAGTTTTTTCAACACTTTTACCCATCAAATCTTCAAGGTTTGTTGTTGGATCTATTGGAATTGAAGGAGGATCTGGAGGAGGTCATTCAATAGGGTCTTTAGGAGGCTCTTTGGGAGGATTTGCACAACGGTGTTGAGAAGTGTGATAAAATAAAACCTATATTTTAAAATGAAAACAATTAAAAACTAATTGAATAGAACACACAATTTAGAAATTTAAGCCATTCCTACCTCTTCTTCAGCATGTCATTGATGATGATTGGTGAATCCTTGAGATGGGTTGACAAAAATTTTTGTAGGGCCGAACACAACTTGTTTCCTTCATTGTAGAATCACAGATTAGAGGAAGTTACAATGCATACACATTATAAAGTGTGTACATGTTATAGGCTCAAAAATATCCAAACTTGGGAAAAACTAATGTGTACGTGTTATAATTAGAAACATGACACACGTTCTTGTTATTTCAAGAAGTTGTCCAGCTTTTGTAACCCAACTTCATGCATGTACCCTTCCTCCCAAAATGAAATGTACCAAGATGATATTCCACCCCAATGATTAGATTAGTGAACAGGGGCCGAATTAAGGTTTCAGAGCGCCTATGCAAGATTGAGCTTACGTCCCCAACCGCCCCCAGCGTCCTGGGACGAGCCACGCACCTTTACGATTTGGACTTTGGAGAAAGATATGATGCAAGCTCCTGTTGAATTTTGAAATCTTCCTCCCACTCGGCGCAGTCCACCGTCCAACTAAAAAATGAAAATTTGAATTATTCCTATCTATTTAGTTTACGTAGTGTATTTTTTAAAGACTAAAGAGTTCCAACTTCTGAGTATGCAGCATGTAACATGTTGTATGATTAAATGACAATAACAAATAACACCTTACTGTATCTGGTTTTAATTATAATTTATAAATTATAATACCCGATAAACTCTACAATGCAGACATCTTCCACCAAGGTACTTTCACACATTCCCAACTCACTTCACCTTATGCTTGCCTCGACTATGATCTCTTAACATTTCCAAGAAGGTAAAAATTTAAAATCCTTCTGACTTCACATGTTGGCAAACACTGTATTGCATGTGCATGATGGTTTCCACGATGCTCCAAGACAGTCAATGAAGTCATAGTTGTCACCACAAGACAGCCTGACAAAGCCATCCATCAATCACATGGCTCAAAGCCGCTATCACCTATCAAGATTCAAAATCTATTCACAGTTCAAACTTCAGAGACCCGAGGCATTTACCTTTAAGCTTTGTTAAATTGAACCTTGTTTTTATATATGTGAATGGATTATGAGTTGTGGGCTATGTCGTTGGTTCCTATTAATATTAAATTTTTGCAAAACTTAAATCAGAGCCGATTGCACGACCTGATTTTTTTTTTTTGGAAAAATGGTGCCCTCCCCATTGTGGCGCCTGTAGCAACTCCGCCTAGGTTGCTTAGGTAAGAAACACCCCCGTTAGTGAATATATTGTAATATTCCTTTGTTGCTCTTAGATTAGCAATAAACAGGCACCTCCCCTTATTTGAGGAGGGAATTTTTCTCACGTGTTGTGATTGAACACCATATTTTGTTTTTGATAAAATATCCAAATACAAGAAAGAACATGTATTTATACAGCCTATCGGCTAAATGTAAATGACATACACAAGTAACACTCATTTATAAGAGAAATAAAGAATAAGCTCTTATCAACCTTTTATATCACTTAGAAGATACTAACCAACATGTGTTTTGATTTTGACTTTGGTCCATTTATGTAGGTCATGCATTTGAAATTCAACATTTAAGTGATTTGTAATTGTGACTATCAAGCCATCTTATTTTTCATCTTCAACATTGTTACATATTTATTTTTTATTTAGTCATTTAATTTGTGTTTGCCCTTCTCTTATCTTCTTTACATTGTATCTTTTACACTTTTTAAAAAGCCAACTTAAACTTTTATGGACATTAATATATAAGGTAGATTAAATATCCACCCTACACTTTTTTCATTATAAATTTTATTTCTAAAAATGCATGTATGTGGAAGGCGATGGATTAGAGTAAAGAACAAATTGAAACAATATATTTATTTGGTAAAATATCTTTATTTAAGATGGGGTTTTAACACTACTAAACATGTAATTTTAATACTCTCAAATACCTATAAATTTATGGAATTTGAACAAGACATAGGGTAAAGTGTAGGATTAAAAACAAGGCAAAAATTAAGAAAAATGTTTTAAAGACATACTTGATTTAAGTAAACTACAATTTAAGCAAGCTAATTTACCCATTATTTTTATTGTAAAAGGAGGGGTTGCAGTTTCTATTTGTAGAAGGGGCTTGTGTTAGTGTAAATATATCTATGTAAAATATATATGTTGATAGATATTAATTTTTAAGGTTTTTATTTGACATTATCTTACATGTCATATTTAATAACTCCACAATTTTTTAAATAATATCCATTTAGTAACATTATCGTATTGCGTTCAATAAATTAATTGAACAATTAAATAATGGGCTCAAACTCTACTATATAGTCAAGACATTGTGATATATTGGTGGACTTCTACAAAGAAAAAGAAAAAACTTTTCAATGTATTGTGATGTTGAATTTTCTTTATTTATCAAAATTAAAGTTCTTAATAAAATCATTGCATTCTTTACCAAATTCCCACTGATTTTATAATAAATAACACCACTGTGAAGGTCTTGAAAAACTCAGTCATGTAACTGTGCTCTTAAAGATAAAACCACATTATTACAATCTCATCCAGTTTCTTATAAAAACTTATTAATTTTCTTACACACTCATATAAACACTTGCAGATTCCATGGTAGCATGGTAAAACATATTAACCAACACACACCCACCTCCAAAATAAAATAAAAACAAAAAAAAGTTGCATTATAAGAACATAGAAGCACAGAAATTTATTTCCATTGAACCATATCCCCTACTTGGAATATGACCAAACATTCTTAATACTGAATGGATTACAACCCACAGAGACGGACTGAATTTTCCCAGGCTTCCTACTTTTCTTCGCTCATGTTTTTCCTGTTATTTTCCTCGCCCTGAGAGCTCATGCGGAAGGAGGGAGGAGGACTGAGAGGCAAAGAATGGAAAGCATCCTGCACAATACTACTACTGTTGGGCTTTCCTGGCTGGGCTTCCCATTGGAATGGAACTCCTTCCCCTGCATTCGATCTGTAGTATCTTCGAGAGGAGTACCCATTCGGATCTTCTCTCACAGTCCTGCAAACAAGAAACTTCTTCTCTAAATCCAAATCCAAGCCTCGTCTGCTGTCCATCACACTCCCAGATGAAGAAGACGAGGTCTCCCAGGTTCGAACCGAGCTCTTCTCGACGGACTGGTCCGTGTCGGGGACGAATACGTTCAAATTCAGACCCATTTTGTGCTGGATTTTCAAAGATGGAATAGACGAAGGGCCCATCTGATAGACTGAAACAATTTTCACGTGAGCAGGAGGGCACTTTATAATCAAAGCTGGCCTCCTTTTTCCCAATGGCTTTTCAGCGCATATATATATACACCGACGACTATATATCAAAAAGTGAGAAACTAACATAATATGAATAGTAAAACTTTGTCAGTCATATATATTAAAAGCGAGAATATATATATATATATATATATAATATTGTTTTCTGGCTTTTATAAATATATTAAAAGTGTTGTTTTTTCGCTTTTTAATATATATATATATATATCAAACAGTAAGAAAACAACGCTTTTAATATATAGATATGTGTGTATGTGTGAGACAAAATTTTACCATTCATATATCTCGTTTATATATATGAATGACAAAACTTTGTCATATATATATAACAAAGTTTTTTCATTAATATTATCTTGTTTTTTCATTTTCTCGATAAATATATTTTTGTTAATATACTTGATATGATAAATATAACTTGCTAAAATAATACAAATGTATATCACATCTTCTCGTTTATGAGTGTAACATTTTACTAAGTGATTTGCATCAAATTATTGGTAACTACTTTTTAAAATTGTTGCTATTTTAAAACAAAGTAATTTTTAAATAAAATCCACCTAACATTATATGTATTAATACAATCCTAGAATATAGTTGGTTCACCTTCCCTAGATGGGGAATTATGGTTCTTTACAACCGCAAATATCGGACCATGACATGGTCGGGCCGGTGGATCCTCCTTGCCGAGCCCAATAGTGGAGTGTTTATCCCTCCTTGGGATGACCCTCCTCCTCCTCCTGGTGTTGCGGCATGTGCTTGATTTTGCTGGTGTGATTTGTTTCCTGTGCTTTCTGCTAGCCCTCTAGGCGTTTTGATGTAGCCCACATGGCGTTTTTAATTTTTTTGTTGGCCTCGTAGCATTTTGTGGGACCGCAAGTCTTCTAAATCGCCCTTGCTAATGTAAAACTCTTTATTTTAATTTAATATAAAGGGCAGTTCCAATAGTAAAATACAATCGTACAACATTTATATATAATCATTCTACACTAGTTCTATTTTAACAAAAAATAGTATTAAGTATCCATTTTTAATGGTCAAGGAGAACTCATTTTTCAAGGGCAAAAATGTTAAGGGTCGGGTTTACTTAATGCGGGACCCCTAATTGTGGTTGTCGGTGGGTGGTTTGTCGTGGAAGTGCCTATCCATCACATATGTTTGTAAGGTTGAATAGTCAATAAACCAATGGGTTGTTTACCACTTTTTAGGGCGCACTTTCATTTGTTGATTAACCAATTTAACATGCAAACATATGTGATCTTTAGGCTACATGGTTTGTCCCCTCTTAGATTGCTCTTCTTAGTGGGTTGATATTAGATGAAGTATTGTTGATCGTTTCCGATTTTTAGTTAATGAAGATTGTTCACCCCGAACAATTTGTTGAGATTTTTACTTATACTTTATTATTTTCATATGAAAAGTATTGTTTCAATTATTTTAGAGATTGGGCCATTTATTTATATCCCAATATCGATCCCATAACTCCAATTTAAAAATCATTTACTTAAAAATAATTAAAACGTGAGACCTCTAATACTAACTAAATTTAGAAAAGATTTCCTCTACCCCGCCATGTGATGGGAAATAGTCCTGATTAATTGTTTGTCAAAGTGGGTTGTTTGTATTCTTCCACCTACTCAACCGACAATCTTATTGCTTGTGTATTTGACTATTTTGCGTTCAAAAGATTTGGTTAAATATTTAAGAATTCAAAATCCGTGGTTTTCCTTGGTAATGTGAATGTAAAATTTGTAATCATGTTCACATGTTCTTAAAACCCTATTTATGTATTGAATTTGTCATTTGATATGTTTGTGTATAGATTTAATTTTGTTATCGGAATAGTTATTTATTATTATTATTTTGTATTGTTATAATGTTATTGATTAATGGTTTATATTAATATTTTATAGTTAATTGTTTTGTGTTTTTATCATCTATCAAAATAGTTTTTTCTGTTTTTACCTGTTTCTTTTTCCTTTTTTTTTTTTCTTTCTTCTTCCTTTTCGAGGTTTGCAGTGTTTTTATTATACTTTTTAGTCATATTAAAATTGTATAATAATTTTGGAAAGCGTTTTAGTGAGAGCTTTTGACTTTATAATTTCAAATTGTTTGAGGGTTTTGACTCTTCTTTTAGTATTTCCCACTCATTCTATGTCAACACATATACAGTGACAATCTTGATTTTGAATTTATGACGTCTATAAATATTTAAGTGTGTTATTACATTTAGGAAAATCATACAAGGAATGGATTATCAATTTGAGTAATATAATCTAAGCATACCAATACTAAAAGTAATTATACTAATTCAGGAAGAACACCTAACATTTACTTCTTGCCTTGATTAGAGCATCAAAGTGATAAGGGTTGGGCACTTGCATTACTCTAAACTTCTTGTTGAATCGCATTATACTTGGTGCGATGTATTTAAATAATATTCTCCTTAAAGGGACCTAATTATAATGGAGGGCAACTCAACTCCCTCAAAACATGAATCATGTTTTACCATTTTGCAATGTATTGTTTTTCATGTAAGGGTTAAAAGGAAGGATATCGATAGCTTAGACATTTGAGTAGAATTATGGGAAAGTGGGCAAGGTTTTTGGGATCGTAAGAAAGCAAACAAGGTTGTCAAGTCAAAATTTACATTTGGCCAAAATTGCCAAAAACTTGCTATAATGCTTTTTGGGAACATAGTACACTTTTCACAAAGGTATGATTTTGGCTAGGTTGTCTAATTTATGTTGAATTTTGTGGGTCATCTTTATCTCATTATATGACTACGATACATTGTTTGTTTGTAATGTTTATCTTTGCGATAAACTAGATGTCATTTTTTTAATATTGGTAAATAGTTTTTCAAAGGGACTATACCCTTGTGTACAAAAAGAAGGCCTAAAAGCCGGAATAAGAGAGAGGAGCAGAGAAGTCAGAAGAAAGCACAAAAAGTTACAAAGAAAGAACAACGAAGCCTGAAACAAATTTCAAACGAGACTTAACAAAGAAAACAACGGCAAAAATGCAAAAGCAGCCTTTCCACCTAAGAAGAAGCAAGAATAAAAACAATAAGGACCAAAAAAGTAGTGGGACTACTTCTTGGCCGCTTGATCAATACTCATCTTTACTCTTTTCCAAGCATGATACATGCCCAACGTGGTCATATGAGCAAAGATCCGTCTTATCGAGCTCCTCTCCGGTTCTTTTGCTCTCTTTCTCATTGCCCCAAAGTGTAAGCCGGACACCGCTAAGATGTGAAACACTTCTTGCATGACCTTCGATGAACTCCTCGATGGCCCCAAGGCTGCAATATTATACTCATGCCTAGTCTTCATCTTCCCAAAGTGCGGGAGTCTAAGGAGGTCGATTTTTGTATATGTCATCAATCTGCTATCGCCAATGCTCCTCCCTACTAGATGTCATTATAAAACCTACTTTTATCAATTTCATATGTTATTAGAAGATTCTTTTATGTAATTAGATATAAATGTTTTTGGTTATATATGCTTAAATACACGTTTCAAGATATGTGGTTTGTTGTAGTGCACTGTTAACATAAACCCACTTTCGCATCTAAACATTGGTGAACTCACATTATATTGAACTTTACCTTAGGTTTTTGCATTTTGGTGAACCCGTATTAGCTAACACCTAACATTAGTATTTCAACTTTTCGAGAACCTACATTTTTTCTGGATGTTTATAGCCATATAGTGCTAGAGATTTCTTCTTTGTAGATAAATATGATTATTATCGAACATGTATTCTTCCATTTAAGATTATGTTAAACCTACTTTGTATATGCTTATTGATAGGTTTAAGGTCCCCTCTGAATCTACCTCAAGGTCCTAAGATCACGAGGGGTTCATTAGCTAGGAAATATCCTAGCACGTGAGTTCATATTGAGGTAATTAAAATTAATAAAAGTAAATTCAATTTATCGGTAGACAATAGGGATGAAAGGGTTTAATTTATTTATATTTTGAATCAGGTATTGGGGGTAGGTTAGAGAGGCGGGCCAAAGAAAATGGAGGTTTAATTTTAATATAAAACTAAAACATTTGAACCCTAGTTTTTAAAACTAAATACCTTAAAGGAGTATGGTCATAAAGTGAAATTATAATATCTTTTTGAATAAAAATCTCAATTTAGAGATTCTTAACAGAGAAATAATAAGATGGTAAAAACTAGGATTGATTATGCTTTTCAACATAAGTGGTATTATTTCACAATCTTAATTATTTGAAGAACTATTGATTAATAATTAAAGCTTAACATTTATAAGATAATTAATAATAGGTCTTTGAATGGCTTCAAACTATATTTCAAGAGAAATGCATATTAAAAATAAATTGAGTGAGAAACATGATATATTTTATGTTTAATATATTAGGGTAGGAATTAAAAGGGGTAAATAAAATTGTCATGGAAAAATGGGTAAGTAAGGTACATGGAAAAAATAGGGGTATTTTCATTCTAATAATATAATGGGAGGGGGTATTATCAATTGAATAATTAGAGGTAAAAACTAGAATTAAGGGTATTCTTTAATACCCTTCGAACGCACGTGCTATACCATACTTTTACTAAGTGAACTCCCGTGCCTAAGATTAGGTTATGTGTGGAAAAATAATGGTGTATCATGGATCGTTTGAAAAATGTGTTTATAAAGATATATATCCTAAAGTTACTTGTTATAATCGATGTGTATGCAAGCTAATAATGGTCTATAAAATATCGTCTCACTATTCTTGATAATATATATTAGGATCTAACAAGGGGAAAATACTAGAGCCACACATAAGAGGGTTATAAGGTACAAAATATGTGGATCTTGAATATTGTAGCCCATATTCTCGTCACATATGTAGGGTTCCAAATATTAAGTCTACGATATGGGTGTGACATCTTACTAATATCCTAATTGTAAAAAAATCTAAGGATTGCAAACAAGGTGAAGATAGCTCAAGAAGGGTTGTAAACATGGATTATAGAAATTGATAAATTATAAATTTCAAAGGGGTAGATTGTAAGGTAATGAACAATAGATAATAATGCAATAGAATAACAATATGATACTCTATTCTAACCCCGTGTGTGTGTGTGTGTGTGTGTGTGTGTGTGTGTGTGTGTGTGTGTGAGAGAGAGAGAGAGAGAGAGAGAGAGAGAGAGAGAGAGATCAAACAAACAACCAAACCTGAAATAACGTAAAGGAATATAGAGGTTAGAGAAAAATAAATTCATGTAGAAACATTTGTGTAGAAATTAGAAATGTGCCTCTATGGTCACATCATTTATAATGATACTAGAACAATATAAAACACAATAATCACTAAAAATCAAATAATCCCACAAAAAAAATTAAAATATAAAAATAAAGTTTGTTGAATTCATTGCACCCACTTAGTTATTCCCATCCAATTGTATTTCATCTTGTTAAACCACTTCATGCGAAACCACAACATTTAATCAATCCACCTACCATCCGAATCTCCAATGCACATTTGTCCTTTTCATCTCAACTCTCAATGCACTTTACACCCATATCCATCTAAGTCTAGTATGCAACTCAAATATATTAAATAAGACTCACCATGCCCTTCATTCTTCCAAAATTATTTACTCTTTGGAATATTTTAGATCTTTCTCACAAATTTTTTGTTTATAGGTTTTCCTAAAAGAGAAATAAGGTCAATTGGAAAACCAAAAGCTTACAAACACTTAGAATTATGACATAGGTGTCACTCACAACTATAACTCATTTATGAATACTCGTGATTTATCATTGGTCACACATGTGAATGAGATGTGACTAGAGATAAATTGCAATCACCAACACACCATCAACAATCAACAATCCACCACCAAAAACCCTTCACCACATATTTGTCCCCTTAGGTCCCCAAACCTATATATCATTCAATTTTAGTTTTCATTTATCATTTCATGTATTATCATATTATTTTATCAACCTTGAAAAGGGATAGGGATATTATCAAGGTAATTCTCCTAGCGACAAAAACATATTAACATTTTCCCTAGTGTCGTTATTACAAATTCAGATTTAGGAGTTAGCCTACTTTATTTATAGAAAAAACCTCATGATTGTATCTCACACATACAATGGTGACATACGCACATCTTGATTTCTAGCATGATTTGAGCTTGATTTATTTGATATCTCTAACACTCTATAGGGTAGCTCATATATTGGCATACATTTTTGGAAACTATGATGGGACGACCTTAGTTATGCGCTAACCTCTTTAATTTCTTAATATAACATCATTTTTCATTAGGATTTTCATGTTTATAATTTATTTCATGACATTTGATTATTGTATATCTAACATTTTTCCTTGCACATTTTCACCAAAAAATCTAAAAAGGGTGATTTTTAAACAAAACCAAAAATATGGTTGTAGGATGGTCACTCACATGACTATTGTGTGAATATTTATCATAAAAAAATTGCTATTAAATTTATTTTTTATGTGCGTCAATTTGTTTCATTTATATGTCTAAGATTGGTGTATTCTCTTTCCTCGTACCCACAAGGTAACCTTGGGAATTAAAAATCTTCATATTCCTTAGGAGTTACTCATATTTTATTGCCAAGAGTCCATAGTTTAGATTTTGTGTTCTATCGGACTATAAATATTCCTTAGAGGTTTATTCAAATTTTTTAAGTAGAAGTTTAGTTTTACCTAGCTTCTCGAAATGAGGTGGATATTTCCACCAATATCCAGGATTTAGATAACTCCTTTGTATCATGGAATGGGGCCTTAGATACCGCTAGGTATAATGAGAACATCCCTTAGGAGCCCACTTCTATCCTAGCATTAGGAGCCTACATTTTTGTGCTTCACTTGAGAGTGCTGAAAAAACATTCCTTGAGGTACTTGTTTCTCACCTTCATGGTATATTGGTGGGTTTTTAAAAATTCACATAACCATCTCATTAATACTAGGTTTTTATTTTTCTTGTGTTCATACTTGTCCAAAAATCCCACAAAAATCATACATTCCAACAAAAAATTCTCAACCCATTCACATACAAAATTTTCCCTATCTACTATTATTTGTAGTTATTTGTATCTACATACATCCATGTATTCCTCCATTAATTTTTCACACTTTGGCCTTCTACCCTTATCCCGAGACATAAATATGATTGGTTTCTCTATCACCCTTGGTCAAAAAAATCCTCATTACCCTTTCTTGTCTTCTTGGATCACCTTACCCTCTCTCTCTATAGTCATGATCCGGTCAAACTTGTGACCTTATTACAATCCCACTTCCTCCCACTTTTGAGATCCACAAACCATGCTCTAGCTTTACTTACAGCTTACTTCTAATCCACCCACAACATGAATTTAATTTCATGCCATTAGTTTCTAGCATATCTCCAAGTTACATACAAATTACAAGTGAGTCACACCCATGATCCCACTCTTGACCTACACACTTGCATTGTGTTTAATGAATGAGAATAGATAAACCAGTTGGTAAAGATTTGTAAGGGAAACTAGAAGTGTGCTTTCTTCTAACTATGTGTTTGGTTTTGTGTTCTCTCTTGGGAACTAGTTAAAGAACTTCTAAGTTTGAAATAGAAATGGGAATTCATTTGATAGTATAAATGAAATGAATTATTGATTGGACCTTTTCTAATTGAGATCCCTTTTTACTATTGTTTGGATAAGTTCATTTGATTGAACTTCTCTGTATTCGATTCTCTTCTGAGATGGAAATTTCTTTGTGGATTGTTTGGTCTACTTTGTACAAGTCATTTGTTGTAATGGTGTAGAAAGAGAGTAGTTGAGTCGGTTCTATTGAATAGAGAATGTAAACTTGTTTTGACTAAATGCCATGCCTGACTGAGTCATACTTCTTTTGGATTTGGTATTGGAAGGTTTACTCTTTTGCACCCTATCTTTTATGAATCCTCTATTGGATGGACACGAGAAGAGATTAATTTTGTGTGAGTCTAGCTTGGGTTGTGGAACATCTGGTTTCAGATCTTTGAATATTATGTTCTAACATGTGGAAGTTAGTTTATACTTGCAGGAGAATTGTTTTGACTCTCTACCCCTACTTGGATTGATTTTGGATTCTTGTTAGATGTTGCTCCTTTAATGTTGAATCCTTATATTTTTATCTTTGAAATGAGGTAGTTTGGTGTGTTCTAAACCTGTT
Source organism: Taxus wallichiana var. yunnanensis (assembly GCA_018340775.1). NCBI lineage: Eukaryota > Viridiplantae > Streptophyta > Pinopsida > Cupressales > Taxaceae > Taxus > Taxus wallichiana. The sequence continues at coordinate 263,210,416 of CM031238.1, read as the reverse complement.
TCGTATTTTAGATGATTAGTGTATGGGGAATAGTATGTATTGATTCTTCTTCTTTGCTTAAGTTGTAGGATGAATCATCCTAATATGATCTATGTTGCATATAACTCTTTTGCTACTTAGTAAAGATAAATGTGTATTTCTATTCTTATAGAATTATGAAACAATTGGATGACAAGACTGGTGTTTGTTTAAAAGTAATTGATAGGATCAATTAAACTATATGTTATAATGTAGATGTTGCGGATTATATTATGCTCTTTTCTTAAAAGTGAATTCAGAATCTTTAATTGTACTTCTTTTCTGGTTGTTATTACTTATGCTTATTTGTATGATATATTAATTGTTTCATTAAAGCATAGTTGTTTTAATGGAACAATTAGTGGAATGCACTTCACTTTAATGCTTAGTGCTTATCATGCTCAGTTCATTGAACTGACCCGTGCTAGCAATTTTTACAGATGGACATCGTAAGTGATAAAAGAAGGAAAAACTTTATGATGCATTGGCTTATTTAATTCTAGGATCTTATGTAAAGAATTTCGATTCATTCTTGAGTTGTATTGGAAAAGAAAAGTGATGTTCTTTTAAGATCTTAATTCTGATTGACATGCAAAATGTCTAAAATGCATAGTCTTGTAAATGTATATTTATCATCATGAATTGAAAGGTTTTGAGTTTGACTCCAATTTGTGGTGTGAATTATTTGTACTTGTATGACGGAAATAATGGTGATATCTTGGTGGTATTCTTTATAGTTGTTTGTATACTATTTTTGTTATCAATTAATAAGTTTGATTATGGAGACAGTATAATCTCCCTTATTATAATGAAACTTAAATTGCAAAAGATGTCATTCTCTAACTACAAAACTATAGTTTAATAATAAAATATGCTTGGAACATACAATTAAACTATATGAGTAAAGAATGGTAAAAAGGTTATGTTAACCTTAGCATCTAACCATGTAGAGGAAGACTCTTCCTCTCCCAAAAGAATGAAAGATAAAAAGGAATAGTGGTTATGATCTTTAATATTTATACTTCATTCTTAAGAAATAAACACTAGATGAATTTAGGTGGATGACACACTTGATTTGGACAGTTAGGTTACATTAAGAATAAAATGTTTGATGTTTGTTTTCCTATTTTTGGAATAATTGCTTGATGTGCCACGTTAATGAACAATAAAGAAAACATGAACTAATGAAGTCCTCCATATCTAATCAAGCTAGTTATGGATAAAGAACTTAATGAATGTTGGAATAAGGGTTAGGCATGGTTGCTGTAATATGAATCTTAATCCAATTTAATTATGAATAATGCCCACTAAGGGAGTATGTACATCATGATGAATTGGTTCTATCAGATGTTGGCACATGCCAACTGTAGGACTGTACCCTTGAGAAGTCATGGGACTTCTTGTGGATACAATGTTGCAATTGACATGTGGCAACACCCTTCCATATTTGTTAATCTAGATCTACACACATCTAGACTTGAAATTAATTTCTCTTTAGGTTCAGTTAGTAAAATGTTTAGGATAGGTAGTATCTTTATATGACTCAAGATACCTTGGCACATCTGGTTGACTTAGGTCAGCCGAGTATGCCCATATACCCTAAGTCATCATGAGCGTCTTCCTATGATAAATTATGTTGTTAACCTAGGATAGGGTCAAACCTTGGGCAAGTGGACTGACGGTAGTCAGTAAAGACCATTCTAGATAACAGTAGAGTGGGGTGAAGGACGTATTCCGAAATGACAAGTATGTCATCTAGGAATAGTAACATGAACATTATGTTAAAAATATTTGGAAAAAGTATTCCAAGCTCTTGTTGCGTTGTCTATGTCACCTAGTTTAAAGCAACATGATGTCAGATGAATATTGGTAACAAATATTTAGATAGGTTCTTAAACAGATCACTCAGTACCCGGAAGAGGGTAGGAAACCAAGTATACGTAGTATACATAAAGTATTATATACTTTAAGTTAACATGAGAGATCAGTTGGTAACTGAGTCATGGAATGAGAGATCGGTAGTATACCGAGTCATTATAGCTACATATGGTTATCTGTTATGAGATTTATTGACATCAAACATGTGTTCTAAATGATGTTTTATTTAGAACAGATAACATTATGTTTCAAAAAAAAAATCTCTTGTTTCTAAAGTCTTAAAATGGGAATATTACATTTTGGTATCGAGCTAAAGGTTGCATCTTTTGGACCTATTATGTCCATAATCTTATGAAACTTAAATTTTCTTGTTAACATAAAATGGTTAGAACAAGAGAAAATCTTGTAAATAATCCTCCACCTGAGGAAGGAGCAACAACTACCCAAAAATTCAATGATATCCTTGCTTCCCTGTTGGACACAAGAGATCATTTGGTTGTACTTGAATAGCAAGTAATGGGAAATGAGGAGGAAGAAGATGTTGGTAATAATAATCAGCCACCTCCTATGGATAACACCAATTTAGGTGTTGATAGTAACAATGTGAACATACATGATCAACTCCGAGAACAAAAGGCTAGGTTGGAAGCTAAACTCACTAATGATATAAAGAGGATAAGTCCACCCAAGTTTGATGGTACCACATTAGGAGATGGGGATGTGAATTGGCTCAATGAAATAGAGAAATAATTTGTAATAAGGAATTTATCATAAGAAACAAAGGCGATATGAGGAGCATATCAACTTTCCCATGAGGCATCTTCATGGCGGGACAAAAGTGTAAGGTGAGTTAAATATTGATGAAACTAATATCACATGGTTCAATTTAAAGGTAACTTTAGACAATGTTGGCTGCCACAAATTTACTATGATTAGAAAATGACTGAATTTAAGAACTTAGCTCAAGGAAATCTAATCAAATCGAGTATTGGGAGCGGTTTACTAAACTCCTTAAGTATGTACCTCGGTACCAAACTGACAAGAAGTTCGGGATATAGAAATTCGTCATGGGATTGAATCCCATTATAGGAGGAGAGGTGGATGTTCACGGACCAACCACGATGGAAGGGATTGTTGAAAATACCATAAGGTAGGAACAAAAATTGAAGGTAATTTCGCCCATAAGGAGGACGTAAGGAAGAAAATCCCCAACTCCTCTTCATCATCTCTTGCACCTAAGAAAGGACCATGGAAGAAATTCAGAATGAAAAGTAATTTTTAGGCGATAATAATAATGAAAGCAGAATGAATAAGTCTCGCTAAGTAATGCACGAACAAATTTTTCAAGAACAATAATAACGAGATAGAATTCCTATGCGCAGTCAAATGATAACTCTAAGGCTAGAAATAAATCCGAGCCTAGAAAGGGACATGTAGGAGGATGTTATAATCGTAGCAAAGATCATTACACAAATAAATGCCCTTTAAATAAGGATGATCATAATCAGCAACATAAGAAACATGTTGCATGAGTGACAAGTAGGTTGTGCCCATAAAGGTTCCGGGTAAGTTATTTGGCATACATATAACTGTTCTTTTTCATAGTGGAGCTACCAATGTTTTATTTCTAGTAAATTAACATCAAAATAAACAGAAAAGTTGGAAACATGGATAAAACATGGACTGTACATTATGGAAACAATGTTGTTCATACAGTTAGTATGTGTCTTTTTGGAGAAGTCCTTGATTTACCTAGTTTTTCCACTAAATTTGATCTTTATGTTGCACCTTTGGGGTCTTATGATGTAATCATAGGTGTTAATTGGTTAGCATAACATAAGGCTAAAGTGGTCTGTTTTGAAAAACACATTAGTTGTTTAGATGACTGTAGAAAACAACGAGATTCTATTGGTGTAGGTGGTATTTTTCTTCACTTATTTAGTGTTTCTCCACATCACCGGGTGAGTCATCTCACTTAGGTGGACATGGATCTAGGTGTCATCTTAGTTATGATAGATTCTCTTACAAAATCTATCATATGTGTAAGTGTGTCATAGGAGTTACATTCCCATTTGGGAAAGTAACTCCTCTTCTCCATTATGGAGGAATCTTCTCTTACATGGGAGTTACACATTCACTCCCCTATATGTACACCACCTCTTTTGATCTATGATAAGCCAATACAAGCTAAGCTAAGGCTTCCATTCCACTCCACTTTTCGAATCTTGAGCTCTCATATGCATGCACATTGCTTTACAAAGCTTGCTTGCTTTAATCTCGCAACTCCTACACTTTGGTGAAGTGAAACTATTCGATGCATGTGAATTCCTTCCAGGTCTTCGTCCTACACTCCTTCATGGTATCAGAGCTGAGGGGACCAGAATCATGTTGCTCGTCGTCGTTGCTCCACCATGTAGTTTCTTGTGCAAGCTCTCACTTTTGCATGTGCTTTACTTGCATATTTTGAGATTCTTGTGGTGTTTGTTGTGTTCGACTTCAAAAAAATTCCAAGGTTGAGGCGTTTTTACATGGTCATTTTGTTTGTGGTTGATCTTCAGCGGGCTTGTTTACATTAGTTGTGGCTCGTGTTTTGTACCTACAATCGTGCATGGTTCCCACGTTGCCTTCAAAACTTTGCATTGATCACCGCTTTGGATTTGTGACTCGCCATTGACTCGTGCTTGGTTGTTTACCTTCACCGACATCTCAGTGCCTCTCTCACTCATCCTCAACTCACATTTTTTTCCCTAACCTACCGCACTTTGGCACCCTCATCGCTTGGTTTACCCTCGTTCATAGCTCTCGATGGATCATGTTTGGAACTTGCATTAAGATCATGTAGCATTGTTAACTCATTTCTTCGATGTTCATGACTTTTCCTTGTGCATTGCTCCACTAAAGACGTCGTTCTCTACATTCAACGACACAAGTTTGCTCGGACTGTCCTTGGTTCTCACCGGCTTGTTTGCATTTTCCTTGACTCTGCCGTGATCAAGTCGTGGTCATCATATTTTCCTCGTGCTTTGTTCGAACGAATCCTCAGCCATTGTGCATTTGTATTAACACTCGATCTACACACACCGAGGCCACCGATCTGCCTTTGTCATTGCATGCTTCGGTCACGTTTTTTGCATTGATTCACCGGCTTGCTATCGGCTTCCCGTGCTCATGTTTTCACTGTGCATCAATTCCATCCTTAGGTCTCCAGATTTTGCCTGCAACGTTTCTCAATCGACCATACGACAACCTTCATTTGGCACACAACACCGTTCGGGCTGTTTCCCTTCCATCAAATCGGTGCTCTCTAGTCAACACCTATCGGCGCTTTCAACTTTGTTGGCAAACGTCTGACAATCTGTAGTGAACGGATCACAATGGTTACTTGGAATTATTCTTCTTGAATTAAAACTCTTATCCAACACATGGCCTCAACTCTCGACTTGCTCGCTACACCAGCACTGTGCACTCTTTCCGGTGACTTCAACTTGGTGCATCCACATGGCAACCTCCAAACCGACTCAACAGCTTTGCACACTCAGCTTGGTCAACAACCACATGGCTTGACAACGTGGGCCCCCATCTTCCTTTTAGAAATTGTTTGCAGGTTAAAAAAACCATTTTTTCAATGTTTTGAGCAAAAATATTTATCATCATGGCATGTAATTAAATTTTAAGGTTGTATTTTGTCTTGTATTATGCCCTTCCTATGCTTGTCGAAGACGGAGGGCAAGGTTCGGGGTTGGAAGGAGGCTAATCCCCCCTCGCATTCAAAACAAACTATGCCTAAAATTTGATGTCATTTCCAACGAGCAGTCACACACGATACCCTTTGCACTTATTTTGAGCACTTTTTTAATGTGTTTGCAGTGTTTATTGACATTTTCTCATCAGTTGTGGGAATTGTTTTTTGCTATAACTTTTGACTCATTGCTCGGATCTAAGCACTTATTCAAATCAAAGTTGCATATTTTTTTGCATTATACATGATGGTATTATTAGTTTTATAAATGCACTACTTTATAAAGTGCCACATTCTGGGGCTAGCTAGTACTCTTGTGCTTTCACATGTAAACGCATTATCGGCTAAGTTCGATGTCTTGCTTTTGTGCATCTTGCATTTTGCATCATGGAGAGTGATCTTTCCAGACTTGAGCATCATAGGATCACCTTACCTTCACCACTTCTCACCGGAGAGGGAACTATTTAGTTTGGCGTGCTTCCATGGAACGTTACTTCACCCATGAGGGTCTTTTACCCTTCTTGCTTGGGCCAGTTCCTGCACCCATCATCATCATCATTTGGAGGACTTCCTTGACATTTTTGACCATGTCTTTGGTCACATGATGATGCATGTCTCTCATTCTCTTTGGTTTCACGTGGCAGACTCAAATCCACCTCACCGTGTCTGGAGCATTCTTCAATCCTTCTATGGAGACCCTTCACATACTGCGCCTTTGTTGCTGATGCTGATTTAGTTGTCTCCTCTTTTTCATGTGATGACATTTCCATTGACATAGACTCACTTGGTTCTACTTTTGATGACGAGGATTGTGCACCCAGTTCTGATGTCGAGAGTACTACAGAGGACTCTTCTCCTCTTTCTCTCACTATTCTAGAGAGTGTTGACACTTCCCACATCTCATCAGATATTGAGCAGTCTCCTACTTAGTCTCACACAGTCATCACACCTACCTCTTTTTCACCTTCAGTGTGCGAGGCCCATTTCACTCCTCTACCTTCATTGGATGACTCATACCTATCTAACATCGCTCTTCTGTTTGTTGAGCCCCCTCATTAGGATGAGTATCTGCTTGACCTTAGCCGTCTTTTCACAGAGTATACTTGTGATGCACTACAGGTCCCTTATCCATCTACAGGTGTTTCAGAGGAGTTCATCATCTCTATTATTGGGAGTGCCCCTTTCGGGAATCATGTCATTTCCACATTTCCAGAGACCTTCATTGATCCACCCTCAGCTGTGGATCCCTTTTCTGTTGTGGAGGATGTTTTGTTCCCTTCACATCACGTGGACATCCTTTCTACAGGTGTTCACTCTTCACACTCTGACAATTCTACACACGTGGCATTACCTTCGGTTCCTTAGCACTCACTCACTAGACCTATGTCACACTTCAGTGCACCAGACTCAGAGTTCTTCGTGTTGCTACCTTCAGTTTCCTTTGTGGAGTGGGCGGACTTCCAGCACGTCATTTCTGTCCTTCCTAAGGGCAGGCACATAGTTCGTTGCGGGTGGCTCTTCTTCAGTCTAGAGGCAGAGGATCTCGTCATCGACATTCTTTTGGGAGACCTCCTAGAGTTGTAGAGTTCAAATCTATCCATGGCATCTTCACATTCCTCTCGTCTCCCTCTTCTTCTCTCTTCTTCTTCTTTCCGAGAGATTGCCTCTTTGTACATGGGTACCTTTTCAAGCTCGTCTATGGTCGGGACCCATTTTTGGCATCTTTCTTAGATTAGAGAGTGTGTTTTTCTCTTGTGGTGGATGTTTTTCCCACTGGGTTTTCCTTCACTACTTGGGATGTTCTTTCTTGTTAGTGGGTACCTCATCAGGCTTTGTGTCGGGACCTATTTCTCGTTTCTGACTTGGCACCTCATCCTAAGTTACAATGAAGGGGGGGTGTTGGTGTAGGTGGTATTTTTATTCACTTATTTAGTGTTATTCCACCTCACTGGGTGAGTCATCTCACTTAGGTGGACATGGATCTAGGTGTCATCTTAGTTAGGACAAATTCTCTTACTGAGAATCTATGATATGTGTAAGTGTGTCATAGGAGTTACACTCCCATTTGGGAAAGTAAATCCTCTTCTCCATTATGGAGGAATATTCTCTCACATGGGAGTTACACATTCACTCCCCTATATGTACACCACCTCTTTTGATCTATGATAAGCCAATACAAGCTAAGCTAAGGCTTCCATTCCACTCCACTTTTCAAATCTTGAGCTCTCATATGCATGCACATAGCTTTACAAAGCTTGTTTGATTTAATCTCGCAACTCCTGCACTTTGGTGAAGTGCAACTATTCGATGCACATGAATTCCTTCCAGGTATTTGTCCTACACTCCTTGATTCTGGGTGTGAAACGTGAGAATTATGTTAGAAAACTGTCACAATTATGCACTTAAAAGGCCAAAAATAAAGGTTGTACCTTATATGCAGTAAAGATTGCAAAAACAAATGAAGAGAACAGTGAGATGTCTTGGAACGATATCCACTATTATGAAACTTCAGTGACGTGTTTCTAGAAGAGTTACTAGGTCTTCCACCCAAAAGGGAATTTGACTTCACAATTGAAATCAAGCCTAGAACCGAGCCTATTTCTAAGGCACCATATCGAATGACTACTATAGAATTAGTAGAGCTTAAGGATCAATTGCAAGAAATTTTTCTAAAGGTTTGATTAGACCAAGTGTTTCACCTTAGGGAGCACCAGTAATTTTTGTGAAAAGAAATACGGAACACTTAGATTGTGCATTGATTACACAATGTTAAACAAAGAAACAATCAAGAATAGACACCCACTTCCTAGAATTGATGATCTATTTGATCGGATGCATGGAGTATCAATATATTCTACGATATATCTTTGATCCGGATATCATCAATTATGGATTAAGGATGAGGACAATCATAAAACAACTTTCGAAAAAAGGTATGGACATAATGAGTTCATAGTTTTACCTTTTGGATTAACAAATGCACTGTACCTTTTATGAACTTAATGAATAATGTCTTTCAAGAATACTTGGACAAATTTGTTCTCGTATTCTTGGACGACATTCTCATATATTCTAAAATTATTGAGGAACACCATGAGCATTTGAAGATAGTTTTGAAAATTTTGAGAAAGAGACGGTTATATGGTAAGTTATCTAAATGTTCTTTCTATGACACAAAAGTGCATTATTTGGGACATGTAATAAGTAAGAATGGAATTAATGTAGATCCTTCTAAAATTGTAGCTATAATCGATCGCTGCCTTTAAAGAATGTAAATGAAGTTAGAAGCTTCATGGAGCTTCTTGGTTACTATAGAAAATTTGTTAAAGATTTTTCTAAGGTGGTTGCACCAATAACTTCTTTACAGAAGAAGGATAAGAAGTTTGTTTGGAGTGAGAAATGTGAATCTGCATTCAGAACTTTGAAGGAATAGTTAACTTTAGCACCTATTCTAGCGGTACCAGATCCTAATGGAGACTTTATGGTAGTAACTAATGCATCTGGTGAAGGTCTAGGAGGTATTTTGTTACAAAATGATCATGTCATAGCTTACGAAAGTAGAAAACTAAATTTACATGAGTTGAATTATGCTCCACATGATTTAGAGCTTACTGCCATTATTCATGCACTATAAGTTTGGAGGCATTACTTGCTTGGTAAACCTTTTGAATTGAAAACTGATCATCTTGGGCTGAAGTATATTTTCACTCAGCCAAATCTAAATGCAAGACAACGAAGATGGTTATAGTTTTTGTCTCAATATGATTTTGACTTCAATTACATCAAAGGTAAGAAAAACATAGTGGCAAATACTCTAAGTCATAGGAAGCACATTTCTGCTCTTATAACATTGAGAACTTAGTTTAAGGATGAAGTAAAAAGTGTTATGGAATCTGATTCTTAATTTTAGCAAGTAAATAAGTGCTTGTTGCAGATGCAAATTATATGATCTATAAAGGTTTTCACTTTAACAACGAAGAAATATTAAGATTTGAAAATAGAGTATACATACCTTCGTTAAATGATTTAAGAAAGAAATTGTTAGTAGAATTTCATAATTCACCTTTTTCTGGACACCCTGGTATTATAAAGATGCTTGCTGATATAAAACAACAATATTTCTAGAAAGGGATGAAAAAATATGTTATTGATTTTGTGACACATTGCCTTGAATGTCAACGTGTTAAAGCTGAACATATGCATCCAAATGGGTTTATTGTACCTTCATAGCATACCGCAGATACAAGTGGAAAGTGATAAGCATGGAATTTGTACAAGGGTTACCTATGTCAAGAAATAAACATGATGTTATTTTGGTAGTTAATAAACTAACGAAGGTAGCACATTTTACTGCTGGTAATCTGAAGGATTATTCTCCTATATTGGCTAAAATATTTGTACATGAAATTTTTAGATTACATGGAGTACCTGAATTAATCATATTTGATAGAGATCCTAGAATGACGTCAAGGTTTTAGAAAATACTTAATGCGATCTAGGAACTAAGCTGAATTTCAGTTCTATGTATCATCCGGAAACGGATGGACAGATCAAAGAGTTAATCAATTTATAGAGGATATGTTATGAATGTATTGTATAGATCATTAGTATAAGTGGGAAGAGTACCTTCCACTAGTTGAGTTTACATATAATAACACATATCATGCCTCTCTTAAGATGGCACCTTTTCAAGCATTATATGGAAGAAAGTGCGAACCCCCTGTTAGTTGGGACAACATTGAGGATATAGAGGTAATTGGACCTGAAATCCTTACGAAAATGAAAAAACAAGTTAAAATGATTCGTGAGCAGCTTAAAAGAAGTAGCAGATAGGTAAAAGAGTTATGCTGATTTAAAACACGTTGACAGAAATTTGAACTTCGTGAGAAGGTCTTTCTTCAGTTAAATCGAAAAAGAGCTCTATGACTTTTGGAAAGTCTTCCAAGTTATCGCCTCGTTATGTGGGACCCTTTGAGATAGTTGAAGTAATCAACTCTGTAGCTTACCGTTTAGCATTACCTCTTGCTTTGTCACGAATGCATGATGTTTTCCATATTTCTTTGCTTAAGAAATACATTTCAGATTTATCATGTGTTAAATTGTAATTCCTTGTAGGTCCAAGACCCAAGAATAATCATGGTTAAACCCATACGAGTTTTGGAAACTCATCAGTTGAATTTAAGAAATCATGAAATAAGTCAATGTAAGGTCTAGTGGGACTAGTTTAACGAAGAAAGTGTAACCTAGGAAAACCTAGAAGATATGAAAACTACTTTTCCATATTTATTTGATCAAGATTGACTATGATGATTGATAAAAATTTTTGATTTTATCTTTATATGACAATAAGTTTTCTAGTTTGGGTAGATAACTATTTATTTTTAAATAAATAGCTATGTGGATGCTATTTTGAACTTTAAATTTTGATATTGTTGCAAACATATGTTATGAAACTGAATAAATTGATTATCCTTAATGCAATGATCAAAATGAGATAATCATCAGGACAATGATTATTTTTAGGAGGGAAGTATGTAACACCTTGGACAAACTGTTATATTTCTCTTTGCATTACAAGCATTGGCATGTGATTTTCTTGAATGAGGTGTGTTCCCTTGATTGTTGAAAATCATGCTTGTTATGGATAAATCATTTCTACTCTTGGACGGAAATGATATGGCTTGCAAGAATCCATTTTCACTTCTTATTGATAAGATGCAATCTAATTTTGAGAGTTGCAAACTTATCTCTTTTAACTGACTCATCCTTGGATCAATTTCAGTGATCCAAGGAATGTTTTAAATTTCCTTAACTGACTTGAATGGTAAATTAACATTCATTAGTTTGAGAGACATAGTGGACTGAAATTTTGTATTTTACAAATTCTATGGTCTTGTGTGAACGTGCCTTCATTCAGTTGTATGTTTGTGCTTGGGTCTTTAGGATTGATCTTTGCAGGACATTAATGGTGTAAACAAAATATAGTCTGCTGCATGACTATGAAGGGGATCAGAATCCTAAAACTAAAGGGTTATGCTAATGGTATTATAAAATAGGTTAGAGAACCTACTTCCTATCTATGTCTACTTATTTTGGTTTCATTTTAAGCTAAGCTTCTTATTCTATTTTGTTGGGATGGCATCCTAACCTAAGCTCTTGTGCTAAATGAATGAGGGAGAGATTACTAAAGTAATGCTAGGCTATATTAACCTAATTACTAATACTATATGGATGTGAATTTAATCTAACATAAGGTGGAAATTACCTATGGAAATGTTTTAAGACATAAGGAAATTATTGTTAGGCTAACCTAAGTTTTGATGAAATCTATCCTAAACTATTAAAAAGGAACCTAAGGGTCGCATGACACTATGGTGATGGTTCCAATGACATTTAATTGATTTGATTAGGTTTAATGTATGGAGGTACTGCCAGTTTTGGCAAAGGCTAGTTAACTTTAGTGGAGACATACGTGGAGGCTTCACTAAAGATGGAATTGCATGTTAAATTGGAAATGGCATTTGCCAGTTTTGGGAGGTGGTGGCAAGGAGAGATAAGGGGAGATTTAGGAGTAATGACATTAATGGACCTTGGTTTTTGTGTGCAAACCGTCTTGGAAACAAGGGAGGTGGATTTGTGGGAGGTTGTTTGGTCTTGCATGTCTCGCAAATTTTTCTCTGCATGGAGCTATCTGGTTCTTTGAACCAATAGTTTTACTTCTACTTGTGGCTATTTTTGGTGTCTCTGGCCTATTTTCGATCAAAGGAATGTATATGAGGCATTGGAAGAAATTTTTTTGGTTGTTGATCTTTCGTGGAGAAGAAAAAGAGTGGGAAGCTCAGCTGGAAGTCTGCTTCAAATTTTCATAGACACTATCAGGCATGATAGGCTCTACCCATTAATATTTCTTGCTTTCTTCTAAATGATTCATTAAAACAATTATGATCTCATGAGATAAATGTTTACATGATTTGTCTGGTTAATTAATCTCATGTTTTTATGAATATATGTGGTTTTGGGATGTAAATCCATTGCAAAGTAATGTTAGCTTTTGGAAACTTTCTCTGTGCAAGTTTAATGGTGACATGCATGCAAAAATTGTATTTGAAGCTCGTATTCGTTACGAACGTGTTCGAGGCTGGTGTTGTCTGAATTGGCATTCGTTGCCTTATGTTTCATTCTGAACTATTATTTGGAGCCTTGTGTTTCATTTGAACTTGTATTAGAGCATTCATGTTTTGTTATAAGCTTGTATTGGAGCCTTGTGTTGTTCTAAACTTTTGTTCGAAGCTTCGTGTTCGACACTGTACTCATATTCTATACTTGTGTGTTTTGAACTTGTAGTTGAGTCGATGTGTTTGGTCCTGTACTTGTATTATGAGCTGTTTTTACTCATTTTTAAGGACTTGAAATGCTTTAAACTCATTTATGGACTGTCTACTCGAAAGAGACTTGAGAGATTAGTTTTGGTTTGAAGTTGATTTGGTAATCTCTTTTGAGATCTTCTCCTTGTAGCTTCTTATTGGAATGGTTGTGGTACTTCTATTTTTGGAGACTGTACCACCTTCTTTGAACTTGTAAAGGCGTGTGAATATGGAGGATAATCTTCTCTCCTTTGCTCTGAGAAAACCCGCGTCTTGTGGAAAGCTTGACTGTTTTGTCTAAAGGATTATTAGACTGGAATTGTACCTTGTTGTGGGTTTGGTTTGATATAGAGTTCGTTGGAATAGTCGTTAACAGTTTTGAGGTTTATGGAAATGCAGTATGCATTTTCCTTCTTGTGATCAATGTTTGAAATGAATACCTTCGTTGTCGTAATATTTTTAGATGAAACTTGAGATTCTTTGTTGTGATTTTGTTTCAGTCACGTTGGAGGTAAGATTGGGACATCTCTTGACTTAAACGTTTATTGGATTTTCTTACTCTCTTATGATCTTCTTAATTGATTTCTATGTTTTATTGTAAAGATGAGTTTAATACCCTAGTGTACTGATTTTTTTATGGAAGGATACATTATCTCTTTTCGATTGTTTTGTATTATTGTTCTTATTTGGATCGCAAACTACTCAATCTTTTGTATTGATTTGTTGAAGCCTTGTAATGGGATTTCAGTCTTTTGAGTTCGTGAGTACTTTTCAACTTGTTTAGCTTATACTTTTTTTGGGTTTTCTATTCCTTGTTGGATTCAGTGAATGAATCTCTGGGTCTTTTAAAGAGAAAGGAATATGTTCTCTTGGGGACAATATACTATTTTTGGGACTATATTGTGTACTTCATTATGAGAATTGAATTCGAACTTGTGTTTAATGAATGGGAATAGATAAACCAGTTGGTAAAGATTTGTAAGGGAAATTAGAAGTGTGATTTCTTCTAACTGTGTGTTTGGTTTTGTGTTCTCTCTTGGGAACTAGTTAAAGAACTTCTAAGTTTGAAATAGAAATGGGAATTCATTTGATAGTATAAATGAAATGAATTATTGATTGGACCTTTTCTAATTAAGATCCCTTTTTATTGTTGTTTGGATAATTTCATTTGATTGAACTTATCTATATTTGATTCTCTTCTGAGATGGTAAATTATTTGTGGATTGTTTGTTCTACTTTGTACAAGTCATTTTTGTAATGGTGTAGAAAGAGAGTAGCTAAGTCGGTCTGTCGAATAGAGAATGTAAACTTTTTTTTTGACCCACTGTCACGCTTGACTGAGTCATACTTCTATTGGATTTGGTATTGGAAGGTTTACTCTTTTTCACCCTATCTTTTATGAATCCTCTATTGGATGGACACATGAAGAGATTAATTTTGTGTGAGTCTAGCTTGGGTTGTCGAACATCTGGTTTCAAATTTTTGAATTATATCTTCTAACATGTGGAAGTTAGTTTAGACTTGTAGGAGGACTGTTTGACTCTCTACCCCTACTTGGATTGATTTGGGATTCTTGTTAGATGTTGTTCCTTTAATGTTGAATCCTTATATTGTTATCTTTGGACTGAGGCAGTTTGGTGTGTTCTAAACATGTTTCTGTCTTTCAGATGTTTAGTGTATGGGGAAAAGTATGTATTGATTCTTCTTCTTTTCTTAAGTTGTAGGATGAATCATTCTAATATCAGCTATGTTTTATATGACTCTTTCGTTACTTAGTAAAGATAATTATGTATTTATATTCTTATAAAATTATGAAACAACTAGATGACAAGACCCGGTGTTTGTTTATAAGTAATTGATAGGATCAATTAAACTATATCTTATAATGCGAGATGTTGTGGATTATATTACACTCTTTTCTTAAAAGTGATTTGATTCTTTAATTGTACTTCTTTTCTGGTGGTTATTACTTATGCTTATTTGTATGATATATTAATTATTTCATTAAAGAATATTTTTTTAATGGAACAATTAGTTGAATGTAATTCACTTTAATGCTTAGTGCTTATCATGCTCAGTTCATTGAAGCCTAATGACCCGTCTTAGTAATTTTTACGAGATGAACATCGTAAGTGATAAAAGAAGGAAAAAAAATTTATGATGCACTTTGGCTTATTTAATTATGGATCTTATGTAAAGAATTTCGATTCATTATTGATTTGTATTGGAAAAGAAAAGTGATGTTATTTTAAGATCTTAATTGATTGACATGCAGAATTTCTGAAATGCATAGTCTTGTAAATGTATATTTATCATCATGAATTGAAAGGTTTTGAGTTGGACTCCAATTTGTGGTGTGAATTATTTTGTACTTGTATGATGGAAATAATAGTGATATCTTGGGGGTATTCTTTATATATGTTTGTATACTATTTATGTTATCAATTAATAAGTTGGATTACGAGATAGTATAATCTCCCTTATTATAATGAAACTTGTTAAATTGCAAAAGATGTCATTATCTACTTACACAACTATAGTTTAATAATAAAATATGCTTGGGACATATAATTAAACTATATGAGTAAAGAATGATAAAAAGGTTATGTTAACCTTAGCATCTAACCATGCAGAGGAAGACTCTTCCTCTCCCAAAAGAATGAAAGATAAAAAGGAATAGTGGTTATGATCTTTAATCTTTATACTTCATTCTTAAGAAATAAACACTAGCTGAATCTAGGTGGATGACACACTTGATTTGGATAGTTAGGTTACATTAAGAATAAAATGTTTGATGTTTGTTGTCCTGTTTTTGGAATAATTGCTTGATGTGCCACGTTAATGGACAAAAAAACAAACATGAACTAATGAAGTCCTCCATATATAATTAGGTTAGTTATGGAAAAAGAACTTAATGAATGTTGGAATTAGGGTTAGGAATGGTTGTTATAATCTGAATCTTAATCCAATTTAATTATGAATTAATGATCACTAAGGGATTATGTACATCATGATGAATTAGTTCTAACGGATGTTTGCACACACCAACTATAGGACTGTACCCTCAAGAAGTCTTGGGACTTCTCTTGGATACAGTGTTGTAGTTGACATGTGGCAACACCCTTCCATATTTGTTCATCTAGATCTACACACATCTGTACTTGAACTTAGTTTCTCTCTAGGTCAAGTTAGTAGCATGTTTAGGATAGGTAGTAGCTTTCTATGACTCAAGGTACCTTGGCACATCCGGTTGACTTAGGTCAGCCGAATATGCCCATATACATTAAGTCATCGTGAGAATCTTCCTATAATAACTTATGTTGCTAACCTAAGCTAGGGTCAAACCTTGGGCCAGTGGACTGATGGTAGTCTCAGAAAGACCATTCTAGATAAAAGTAGAGTGGGGTGAAGGACATATTCTCAAATGACGAGTATGTCATCTAGAAATATTAACACAAGTATGTTGAAAATCATTGGCCAAAGTATCACAAGTTGCTAGTTGCATTGTCCTATATCACCTAGTTTAAAGCAACGTGATGTCAGATGAATATTGGTAACAAATATTTAGATAGGTTCTTTAAAAATATCACTCAATACCCAGAATAGGGTAGGAAACCAAGTATACGTAGTATACATAAAGTATCGTGCATACTTTAAGTTAACATGAGAGATCGGTTGGTAATCGAGTCATGGAATGAGAGATCGTAGTATACTTGATTCATTACACTGAATATGGTTATCTCGTTATGAGATTGATTGGCATGGAACGTGTGTTCTAAATGATGTTTTATTTAGAACAGAGAACATTATGTTTCAAAAAAATCTCTTGTTTGTGAAGTCTTACAATGGGAATGTTACACCAAATCACCTTGCCAAATCTACGTCCACTAACCATGTTCCAAGTACCGCATTAAAAAAACTATCAAAATCCACGCAAAGATGCTAACACCACGCACATGGAGCAACCAACCAAACCCCTACAACCGTCCCAAGCTCACCAACACATTAATGAAATATTTTTGGTTTTTTCTCAATATAGTTGGGCCAAATGTAAAAAATTTACACATCAGTTTTATATTATTAATTTGGTGTGATAAACTCAAAGGTGTCCCAAAATATCTCCATGCATATTGTTAAGAAATCTTCATGCCTAGGCTCAAAGTTCCAATTTTGCAAAGGGCGGACTTTAGAAAAAGTTGTGTGAGTCTATATTTACACCTGCCAACAAATTTTAACTTGCAATCATCAAATTCCATGCCACCACATCTCATTGGGGTAATTTATCAAACAGATTCACATGACTCGTGTATGTTTCTCGATGTATACATGCATCAATCAACATGGATAAAAAGGTCTCACATTTCCTACATTGTAATGGAAAACATAATGTACACTAAAAACTCATATTATGACATGGTTGGAAGGACGCGTGGGAAGAGCCGGAAAGAGGACAAGACAACAATTTTCATTGAAAAATAAGTGGATCCATTCTTGGGCTACGCATATAGCTACAATCGGATACCAATTCACTTTCAAGAGCTTATGGATGGATGTCCAAACTTTACTATGACTCCTCAAATTTGGAAAAGTTGGAATGAGGGTGGAACTTTGTAGAAAGGGATGAAAAAATCATTGATGTTATGATTTTGAGGATTCCTAACATGTCCCATATGTATCATTTTGTCATAGAAAAGGAGTATATTGGGAAACATTGTGAATTCTGGCTCCACACTGTCTATTACATTATGATTAAAAGTTTCTTAAGAATTTTTCAACAAATCTATTGTGTGCATAACCTACAACCGTGGCATAGCCACATCCCCTCAAGGAGTTTTTTCAAATATTCCAACTTTCTTATCTATATATTACCAAAGCTCCCATTCAAAAATAGATAGGTTGATTAGCATCATATAGGTGCATCCTCATAGAGAATTCGCAACTTCCAAATCTTAAAAATTCCTCACAACTATTAGTTCTCACCAAGCAATCAATATGCCATACTCACAATTTCATTGTTTTCTTGTATACATGCCAAGAAATTTCAATAACATCCTCTGACAAATATCCCCTTTGTTACGCATTCATCCACACATTAACCAAAAATTCCATAATTCTTTCTCGTTATGTAGTTAGCATTAGTCTCAAGTAGTTGGAGGAATTTAAGAATATTTTAAGTTTTATTTATATTTATTTTACTTTTGTTATTATCATTTTAATCTCAAATGATTTATATCATTCTATTATCTCAAATATTTAATATAACTTATTGTTATTATTGTTTTATGGTCACAAAATTGAGAATTTAAGCGACCATCAAGCCATCCTACAAGATCAAGTTGACAAAGTGAAGAATGGAAGGCTCTTCATCCATGGATCATTTAAAATTTGGGGTACGTTTAATGAACAACCCTAATGTGGAAAAACACTACAACGGTTATGAGACCAAGATTTAATGACCATCCCGAGATGTCTAGATAAGGATTTTAAATACCTACGATTGAAATACATTAAGAGTTATCCCTATCTCCATGGGGCACATGGGGATTTACAAACACACGAACATATTTCAATATTCCAAAAAAATAGTTAAGGCCCTAAGAAGAAAAAATCATTGCAAATTTGAAAGACACTACAATTTGTTAATTTAAAAATATTTTAGTTTTTAAAATTTACATTTGGCGAATTGTTATAGTAGGAATTAGGACCGGGTCACCTAAACTTTCTAGGTACAAGTTAATTTTAGGGGTTGGTTTGCCTAACGTTTACACTAATACCCAACTATTTTAATTCAAATCACATTTAGTGTGAAATTGAAATTTGTCTAATTTTCCTTCATATATATACTAACTACATATATACAATTCCGTATGAAAATTATAATTATCAAATATTCCTCATAATTTCTTTTTGCTTCAAAGATCGAGATCGAATGGATATTGCAACCTTACATTAAGGTATTTTAAATTGTTATGGTATTATATTGCATGCTATCGACCTCAACGTTGATGTATGGTAGCATTGTTATTCTACTAGTCAAGATATCATATTGTAATATGCTACTAGACGGTAGCATATACAATGCTACTGATCAAAAGAATAATCTATGATACTAACTAGTAGAAGTGTGCATGTTTTTGTCTAGTATCACTTGTACTCTACCAAAAAGTGTAGTACCGAGATTAAAACCTTTATGTTTCTCCTGTCATTTATAATTTATTAAATATTTTACTTTAAAAATGACCTATTTAAAAATTATACTTGGATAGGTACAATTGACTCTATGCATAATGAAAACAAGGAAGATCAACTCAAAAGAAAAATTGGCATATTAAATTATTTTAACCAACTCAAAAATGAGGACGCAACTTACATCCATTGAAAACATTAACACAGTAAAAAATTATCAATAACTTTTTCTTTATTTTTTTAGTTTAGTTTTAAAAATTATATCTTTTCATAGTCAAACCTTTTTGTGTTTGAATACGAAACCCCTACTATTAATTATATATCTCACATAAAAAAATTAACAAAAACATATCCCCTAAAGAAACAATTAACATTTTAGTAGATGGAGGTATAATTGATGATGACATGCCACGGCTGGAAGAGAATCCTCACTACCAAATGCCTCAAATAGATGAATGTTCTAATGAAAATATTCAAGTAGAAGATGATATTCACAAGATTTTTCAAAAATGAAAATTTTCCTAAGGAATAAAACTACCTAGAAAATTGGAAGCTTTTTAAAGGTAGATTGCATAGTAAAATATCCATTCATTGAACCTATAAAGCTAGAAAATGGTATTAATACTCCAAAAGAATGTAGATGTATAATTTTTAGTTGTAAATTACAAAAATTACATAAAATTAAACCAATAGACACAATTGAGAAACAATGTGGAAAATTATATGTGATATTCAATAAAAATGATTGAAAAATTACAAAGACACATAGATGGAAAACTGCAAAAGAGTGCATGCATGTAAGATATGTAGATGATTATTTTAATGAGAAAAAACATTGCTGAAAACTTGTGGAGAAAAGAGGAACAATTAATGCAAAATTTGGAAAAGTTATAAATGAAAATCTTAAGGAAAATAATACACAATTTTCAATTGTATTCTTCATTCTTAAAATGGGTAGAAGTGTTTTAGATATTTCATAATTTAAGAATTTTTTAAAGTTTAATGGGTTTCCTAACCTTCCACAATCACATTGGTCGATAGAAGTTCTTGGGAAATGTTAAATAGTCTTACAATGGTTGAAAAGGAGGATTTGAAAGAGAAAGTCAAGAATGCAAGTTTCATATCCATTTCCATTGATGTGGTTACAATAGTGGAAAAGACATCTTGGGTTTACATGTATGTTTGTACTTTTGAGAACCACACAAGGAAACCTCATCTTCTAGTTGTTCATAAAATGAAGGAAAACTGAAATGTTGATAATCTTTGTCAATTAGTTATAAATAATTTGAAGGATTTAGGTGGGATGGTTGATTATTCAATAGCTACAAATATAATATGTGTTGGTGTTGATAGTACATCAATAATGTAGGGTAATAGAATTGCTCTATGTTTCCACCTACAAACATTAGTTTTTCTTTATATGATTCCAATCATTGTATGGCTCATAGGACAAATATTGCATACAAGATACTAAGCACATTTTAAAATGTTGCAAAGGTTGAAGAGATTATCCATGAATTCTATGTGTATATGTCAAGTAGTCCAAAAATATTTCTAGAGATTCAAATTTGCAAATGAAGTGACAGATGGTAAAAATTATTCAAGACATTGATACAAGATGGATTTCGATGTATGATCCTACACACACAAGTTTTGATGAATGTCCATCATTATTCAATTTCATGTTTAAGTACCATATGCATGTTGACCAGAAAATACATGCTTTACCACTTAAAAATTTGGATACATTGTTTACACTATGTGGGGTTCTACCCATGTTGATTGAAATCAATTCCTTAACAAAATGCTCAAGAAATATCCATCTATATAGTCGACTTCATTAGATTGATAAAACAAGTATGTCAAACACTAGATTTTTTATACAACTATGATTACTGTTTTCAAGGAAATGTATTAGGTTGTTGGAAAACTATCAAAAAATTGAAGGATCGGAAAAACTATTTTAGATTCAATATAAGTGGTCATCTTTGTATCATTATAAATGGGAAAATATTCAAATACACTATTTCCAAAAAGAGTGTATATTATTAGAGAAGACATTGAATAAGTACTAGTAACATGTAATTTATATGAAGGTAATATATCTCAAATAAGGATAAAATTGAAGAAATTCATAATGTTTATCTAGTGAGATCAGAGAACACTTTAAAAGGGATGATATTCGTGAGGCCATGGGTGTGGTCAATCCTAGTTTTTGGAATCCTTCATCAAGTAAGAAAGGTACAAGTGATTCATATAAAAATTCATGGGTACTCTCATTAAGAATTTTGGAAAATCAATAGAATGTAATGGATTTGAAGTTAAGGGTACTCTTTAAAAGGAATTACTTTCTTGTCAACCAACTCATTTCGAAATCACAATGGTTGAACACTATGACTTAATACGTGAACCAACAAATAATGATGTGATTACATAGCTATGGAAAAATTGTATCATAGTAGTATCCTACATGACAATTAGTGAATATTTTTATTTTATGAATTGTTAGAAACAATGATATTGGGATCAATTGAAGATAAAATGGTTTTTAGCAAATTAACATTTGTTAAATAAAATATTGAAACAGATTGGATTAAAATCTTAAGACTAGTTTGAGATTATATGTTTCATGATATGATGCCGACACATTTACTTATGAAATATTAATGAAAGTATGAAATTGTCTTGTAGAAAGGAGAGGGGTTTGTAATTCTTATTTAGGGGCTGATAACAACAAAGAAGACATAAACATTGAAACTATGATTGAAAATAACAACAAAAGATTAGATAACAATTTGAGTTTTGAATACCTAAATAGTTAAGAATTGTTTGACCTACCCGATACTAACTAAGGATGTATGTATGGACATAATATTTCTAGAAATAAATTTTCATATCATATTATATGTATGCAACTTATTATTTAGTATATACACATGTTCCTTATTGAATAATATTTCAAATCTTATAATTTTTTGTTTAGATTTTTTAATCAAGAAATGTAATACTTATTTCTTATTTTATATTTTAAATCAAAATAATATTTTAGCATATTATTGGGTTAAAAATAAATCCAAATTCAATCGATTAAAAGTGGATCAAAATGATAATAATCAATATTGTATTATGTAATGTCAAACATAATTGAATATTCTAATCACATTATGCTTTTATTTGGAGAACTTACACATGAATATAATACAAGTACAACACCACATAGAATGAAACTCTCTTTATTTTTAGATAATGAAGAAGATTAAAATTACTAGAAAATTCGACAATATATATATTTATAGTCTAAATATTAAATTGTTTTTCTTTTCATGATTACTATCTCCTCTACACCAAAAAAATTCTTTTAAAACACCCGATCGAACAAGATATTTCATAGTTACATTGATATTCAAAAGTATTTCGTGTTCTATATTTTGCGCTTCACCGACAAATAGAACGTTGGATCCTCTTATGTTTTCTTCTTCAATAATATTTCAGGATCCATTCCATGTTCCTTTATTATCATTCTTAAGGTATTAATATTCTTGTTTAAATTAATAATATTTTTCTTTAAATCAACTTCTAGAATTAAACTTTTCCTTACACTATTTAAATATGCATCAAGCACTATTGCCTCATTCTTCAAATTCTGGTACTTTGACTACATTTTAAAAATAGAAAATAATTAATAATTTTAAAAAAGTGTAAATCAGATTTGATATTTAATTAAAATTTACTAATGCCTTATCCCTTTCCATACTCACAATAACTACAAAGCCCTTGTATCTTGACCACATATTATGGTAGGATTGTGCTTCTATATTCAAATTCTCAATTATGTTCAACATTATATCTAACACATCATCATTGTAAACAATTGTAAAAGACACAAGATACTAGATACATCCCGATTTAACAAAATGTCAAACTTTGTTGGTTCTGTTATGAACTAAATAATACAATAAATGTCTTTGGGAGTATTTTTGAAATAATTTTTTTACTTTAATACAAAAATTATTCGTAAACTCGCACAATCTTAATTGTTCAATATCCTTTTCTTTAGATATCCGCACCGTAGCCTAAATATTCATGTGATGATTTATGGATTGTAAGTCCTTTTGTATAAAAAGGAAATTTTACATGTTTCCCTACTTAACATTAATGGGGAGTATTGGGTTTGTAATAGTAATAGAAAACCCATCAATTAAAACACGCCAAAGACTAACGGTCATGACATACAACTTATGATAAAAATATGCATGATGGATCCACATATTGTGTCTATAGTGTTTAAATTTAAATTATAAGAGTAACCCTAACGAGCCACCCTCCTTGATATAAATCCAAGTGATCTCTTTGGAATTGGTGAAACATAATAAAAGAGGTGTAACATATGAATGCAAATAATGTGAGTTGTATATGCGAGAAAATTGATGATACATGATGCAAATGATGTGAAATTTAATCTCTACACATGAGCGAATGTATATGAAAGTTTATAATTCCTCTTTAAAGGTGTAACTATTATGGATTCAAGGAAATAGTGGAGTGTTGGGTGAAATACATATTCTCAATAAAGATAAGTGATTTTTTAGTGGGTTTTTTACCGAAAGGTTTTCCCACTTAAATCTTGTGTTTTTTGTTGTGTTGTATTCATTTACTTTCACTATTATTGATTGTAATTTGTATTCTATTATCTATATATAAATATATGAGTTAATTCATTATAAGTTATTGTACATTCATAAAATACAATATTTATAAATATAATATAGTGGATCTATGATCTATGATATTATTTATCCCGTGTATTTCCTAACAATTTTCCATATACTTAGCCACATAATCAATACTTTGGCAAATGACACGTAAATCCAAACCTTCATGGTGTAAAATTATTTTAATCATTTAGAACCTTTAATGAAAAGGGAAAGTGTCAATGCAGAAATGACGCATGAAGTTTCCACGATTAAAACCTCATGTTCTCTAATCATAAATAATTTTACGTGGTTAACCAAGTTAGATAATCCGAGTAGCCTGCACTTCATGTCACGAGAAATACAAGGTCAAAGAAGTAGAGGTTAGGATGGATTCCTTCATTATTTTTGGAGAAAATTCCACATTTAACAAAAACAAATCCATGAAATCACGTAGAGATATGCATGTAGCTTCATCCAAGAGCTTTACCTTATCATAAATTTTTTACATAACACATAAATTATGTATGACACAAAATAACTATGGGAAAAATACATTATGCAAACTAAAGTGCATCATTTACCTATTGAAAAAAAAGAAAATAAAAATGTGTGCCTTTGTCGCATAAATTCACAAGTATACCTTTGAACATTTTTGAGAAAATGAAGAACAAAAACTTGAATGTGGCAATACGGGATGCCTTATATATTCCATCTTAGTGGGATATTTTGTAAGAATCTTTGAATTAACTCCCATGGTCTGTACTAGTCATCCAAAAATCAAATTCCATGGTCAACCTATGCTAACCAAAGGATGAGAAAGCAAGTAAAATGAAGAAGCCTCCACCCTTCTATATGTCCTTGATTGTTGGTAAACACCTAGTACATAATTGCATGATAGATTTAGGTGCTAGTATTTTTGTAATGCCTAAGAGGATAGTAGACATTTTAGACATTGAGTAGATTCTAGCATCTAAATGAGTCTTACAACTTTATGGCTTGACTATCAAAGTATTAGGAGTCATAAAATATCTCGGGTTAACCCTTCATGCTTTTCCTATCTTAACCATAACTCTCTCTCTCTCTCTCTATATATATATATCAATAATTGATCTACCTCCTTTATTTTCCTTCTTCCTATCAAGATATTTCAAAGCCAAAGTGGGTAGGTATTTGTCTTATAAATGGTCTCACATGATATTAAAACCAAATATAGCACACGATTTAGAATTCAAGTATAACTAATTTCCTCCTATCATGTGGAATCCTATGAACCTACTCTCCTCAATTCTAATTGCATGGCCCAAAAAGAGGAAGGAAATTAATTAATATCATTACAATAGACTATTACTTCTTTAGTACTTAACCTTTTATTAAATGAATGGTAAAAATAAAACTATGAATTTGATCCTTATAACATAGTTGAAGATATTGGTCTAGGAACCTATTGTAGTCATTAAGAAAATCCTATTATTCCCATGTCATGAAAAGCAAGAAAATCATGTTTCAGGCACGTGGAAGATGTTATTTGATGGATCAAGAAATAAAAATATACTTGGTGCGGGTGGTGCTAGTGTCCCTTATGGAAAAAACTCTTCTTTGCCCATATAATGAAATTTTCTTTCTCCAACAATGTTGTAGAATATGAAGATTTTATTCATGGATTGTTGCTAGCAGAAAAGAGAAATATCAAAGCTTTGCAAGTATTTAGAGATAGAACTCACTAGTTATTCACCAAGTTATAAAGATGTGTGATAATAAGAATAATATCCTCAAGGCTTATCAACATAGAGTTTGGTATCTCTTGGAAAGTTTTGTCGCTATCAACCTCTAAGTGGTACCAAGAAAATAAATGTATAAGAAAATCGATGGCAGATATGTGGTCACAATTCTCTCCATCTAATGGAATAATAAAAGGTAATAAACAAAATTTTAAGATTGTATTTAGGCCTTCTATTCTAGATAATGAAGAAATTTGGAAAATATTTAATAATGATGAGAAGATTGTTCAATTCATCCGTAATGAATAAAAATGTTCATCGACTTACAATCTAAATTATAAGAAAGATACGAGAGTAGGTCATCCAGCTTAAAAAAACAAGTTACCTAAAGGACTGTGACACTTGCGCATATCTTCAGCTCTGATGATGAATTTAAAGGAGAAAGCAAAAATGAGTTGGCCAAATAATAGGATTGCCAATCGGGGACTATCATGTAGGATAAAGAGTTGTTACTTAGAAAGATATGTAATGGAAATGAAGTGTAAAATTTTGTATCCTTATGCCATACATTTAATGAGGTTTCTTCATGGATATATTAATATATTAGAGGATTTGATATGAATATTTCCCAACATCTCATAGACCTTGATCCTAATTCAAAACCAATGAGGAAAAAATAAAGGCATCTTAACGCTAAAATTGAACTCTTCATAAAATATGAACTATCCAAGCTCATAGAAGAAAAGATTATATTCCCCTTAAAGTAATCCTTGTGGGTGGCTACTTTGTTCCATGTTATAAATAAAAATGGAGAAATCGGGTTGTGTGTGGACTTGAGAGATTTAAACAAAGCTTCCCTTAAGGATCATTATCCTTTTCCCTCCATGGAAAAAATTCTATAAATAGTGGTAGGAGATGAAAGGTTTTATCTTTTGGATGGTTATTCTAGTTTTAACCAAATCATATTCAAATAAGAAGATTAGTAGAAGACATCCTTCAAAACCAAATGTGGAACCTATGCCTATGAGAAGATTTCATTTGGGTTAACCAATGTTGGTGCCACTTTTCAAAGAGCCATGGATATTGCATTCAAGGGCTATATAAACAAGTTTATTCTCATCTACTTGGATGATATCACATTTTCTCAAGATCACGTGAAGATAATATGAAACATCTTGAAAAAGTGTCTAAGAGTTGTAGAGATTTTGGAGTGGAACTCAACCCAAATAAATTCATCTTTTCAGTTCCCGTAGGGAAATTTTTTTGAGTCATGTTATCTCGAAGAAGAAGGAATTGTTATTGACCCGAAATGGATTTCATCCATTATCTCTCTCTCTCTCTCATTTCCAACTCAAAAGAAATCATTAAATTATTTCCTTGTCAATATTAAGTTAGTTAGGAGGTTTATTCCTAACTCTAGAGTACTTTTCAATCCCATTACCTTGATGCTCAAGAAGGATGAGGATTTCAAATGGACCAATGAATGAAAATAAATATTTTTCAAAGTCATGGAAGCAATTTCTCAAGCGCCTACCCTCATCAATCCATATTATATAAAAGACGTAATTCTCTATGCTTATAGGGCTAAGGCTAGTATTGTTGATGTGTTAACTCAACAAAATGATGATGGTTTAGAACAACCAATGGCCTTCTTTAGCCAAAATATGAAATATTATGAACTGAGATAAAACCATTTAGAGAAGTAATTATTTTCCATCATGAGATCTCTCAAGAACTTCACATGTACGCTTTCCAAAAGTTACATCATGGCATTAGTATCTTATCCTAGCATAACAGAAATTAGAATGGGAGAAGAATTTGATGAAAAGAGATTTGGATGGGTGACAAAAATTATGGAGTATGATGTAGAGAATTGTGTGGTAAGTTGGCTTTTCATTCCAAAACTAACTAAGAAGGACCTTATTTCTTAGAGGAGAATGAAGATATATCAGCTATAATTCCACCAATTCAAGATGATTAGACATATAATATGTCAAGATACTTGTCTATAGGTAAATACCCTCTTGGTTTTAATAAATATAAGAGGTGACATTTTAGGCCGCAATCCATTCCACACACATTGGTAGGTGGAGTCCTTTACAAAATAAATTTGATGGTACCTTACTAAGATTCATTGAGCAAGAACAAGTGAAAAAATTCCTCACAAAATTTCACAATGGTTCTTCTAATGGTCACTTCTCCCCAAAATCTACAATAGTCAAAATCTTGAGATCCATATAATTTTGCGCTACATTATTTATAGATGCTCACAAATGAGTCTCGCAAATGAAAGGAATGTGTCTTATTCACTAGCAAAAAAACATATCTTCCACTTAATTTTATCTAGGAGGATCAACCTTTTTCTAAATGGGGACTTGATTTTATTAGGATGATCAATCCAATACCAATTATGGGATATAAATGGTTTTTAAACACAGCTTTGACTATTTCACCGGTGGATAGAGGTTGTGGCATTAAAGGAAGAAACTGAATAAAATATCCATGACTTCTTGGAGGACATTTTTACAAGGTTTTGGATTTCCCAATCCATAATATATGATAATACTAAGGGATTCCCAAGCTACAAAATTTCAAACTAGGATCTCAAGAAGATAATATTTTTGAAAACCTCTTCCAACAATTATCCTCAAGGTAATTGTCTAGTTGAATCTACTAATATAAATGTGACCAGAAACATGAAGAGGATCATGGAGGTGAAATAGAGGAACCGGCATACACAGATAAAATTTTTATTTGGGCTGATATGATTACACCCAAAAGAGAATCAAGTAACTCTCTTTCATTCTTGTATATGGTAGAGAGGCCACATTCCACTATCTCTAAAATTGCCTTTTTGGAATTGGCACAAAAATTGGAGTTGGAGGGAGAGAATTAAAGAACAATCCACATGGTATAATTAATTGGAATTTAAGAATTGAGGTATTCTACCATGATTAATCTAGAGAAACAACATGAGTTAACCAATTGGTGGTCCGACAAAAAGAACAAGGTGCGAGACATTAAAAACATGGGACTTAGTTCTAAATGAGACGGTGATAGAGATAAAATAGGCAAACACTTTATGTTTTATGCACTATGGATTGACCATATATTATCACATCTTAAAATTAAAATAACTCTTTTGAACATTCAAATCTCAATGGAGAGGCACTCTAAATCCTATTTAATAGGATTTGTCTTAAACCTTCCTTTTGAGTTTTGTTTGTTGCATCATTTACATAGTTTTTTTGTTTTATGTTCCTTTGTCTTCTTCTTGTTGAAGGTTCCTTTCATTGTGTGTTATTTTATGATCATTGATTGAGATTCCTCCTTTAATATTTTGTGGTGATCCTTTGAATAAGTGATTCCTCCTTGAATCCTTTTGTGGTGATATTTTGAATAAGTGTTATATTACTCAAGTGTTGTCCCCACTTACAATTTTCATAGGTTTCAAATGCCATGAAGAAAATATTATATCATGTATCATGTTGAAGATCCATGAAATGATTAAGAGAATGAGAAAAGAAATCCATGGAGGAAGTAATGAGCTTATATGAAACTCCATGCCAAATGGATATGTCAGATATTGATTAGTACATTTAGCAGAATATGTTCCCAAAAAGTCACAAAAATATTTTCAAAATAGTACTCATGCTATTTTGGACAAAGATATTTAAGTTCTAGACTTAGGCAACACATGCTTGAAAATCCGTGTAGAACAAATCAATTTAATATTATGTGGAAATAGGGAAGCTAGTGTATCATGTACTTGTCGTGCAAAAGTCATAATAAAGGAAATTTTTGCGAAGGTTAGAAAGTCATTAAATGAAGAGATAATGTTGTGCGTGATTGTAATTGATGATAAAAGAACCAATACATATGAAATAGAGAGAAGCTTGTGGGATTCAAAATCTTATGCAAGTCATAGGTCCATGGAACAAGAAAAGTTAAAATCTATGGCATAAGGAAAATAAAATTTTCCAAGCTCATAAATATGTAGAATGTAGTAAAATCCATAGAAAAAGTATCTCGCATAATAAAATAAAATTATGAAGAATGCAAAAAAATTTCACAAGGTGGAAAACAAACCAACTAAGGTCAAAACAATGTTGAATATTGAATGATATATCATAGATTAAGGAATAAGTTAAAATTAAAGCCATGAGTTGTCTATGACTCACCAAACATCACTAAATCCAAAGAAGGTCATAATAAACCCGCAGAAGACTAAAACATCAAGGCGGAACATCACAAGTTTGTGAAATGGAGGAAAAGCCACACATAACTCAAATCTAATTCTTAGCCACCCCAACGACAAGAATTAAATGTTAAACAATGTTGTCCTTCTCCGCAGGATCTAATGGTATGTGATTGGAAGGAATGTCATTTTCCCATACCTACTCTATAAACTAAATGATGATTGGTCCTTAATGGTTGATAGGATGGTTCGATTCATTTAATGAAGGATACATTCTAATTTTGTCCTCCTCCATTCTTTCTCTTAAAATGTAAGTGCATTGACACATAAAAAAGGTCTATTTTGCTAAGTCCTATATCTCTTCCCTTTTGATCTCGAATCTTGTATTTGTAAGCCTCTCGTAATATTTTGATGGGATTTTCATGCACATTTTCCTTATGAAGTTGTAAATGTATGAGATCATGATATTATATATGTGCACATGATTCCTTTCCTTTGGATTATTTATTGTTTTTGTAAATATTTCAGTCCTCTTATACGACTTCAATATTATTATGTCACTTCTCATAGATCTCTATGTGCATTTCTTTCAAATTTCACATGTAATGTTTTATTTGTGTCTTTCAAGCTAGAATTGTACTTTTTCTAGTTTGGTGCATCACCTATATTCTATTTCAAGATTCATCTCTTTCTCTAAACCCCGGTACCTTGGAATTATTAGGATATGATTAGGTATTAGTAGTTTAGTGATATATAGATAATCACAGTGATCTAGGATAGAAGGAATCCAATCTTCTCCAGAGATTGACCTCAAAAGATGTCATTTTCCCATACTTGGGAGGTATATCTGTGTTTCATTGAGATTCTCGAGCCCAATATAAACAAACAAACTTAATATTAAGTGAAAAAAACCATATAACAAATTCAAATTGACAAATAAAGGAGTGAAGGATAACTTCTCGGACCTTGAAAATATTAGATATGGACTCATTTCTAGGACACTAACACCCAAAATAGAAACTAGTGCCTCGAGTTGGTCCTTTTCCTTATGGGATTTTATTTCTAGAAGATTTACAAATATCGATTTTCAAGACAAAACATATAAACCCAAATCCATCCTATTCCATCAAAATTCCATCCCGAGATCTAGTATAGATAGTAAGTTATATGTTTAAACCAATATCATTCTCTCATTACTTGCACTTGCTTGTGATTGCACGTCATATCTTGGATATTTTTATATCATCTATTTGATCTCAAATCCTACGATAAAGATTTAATTTTATAAATCATTTGGTGAACTTGATCCTTTATGCCCATTATCGAACTTATTTTTTTCTATCCCTATGGGCTATATGTTTTTTGTGGTTACTCATTCATGTCCATTATCCATAATTGTCATTTTTGTCTTCCATAGCATACTAATATACTGCAATGAATGTAATCATATTTTTAAAAAAATTATCATTGAATCCACATATGATAATCATATCTTTAATTCACACTAGATCCACCTCAAGGACATAGAAGCTTCTAATAATGAGTATTCTTATGATGAAGACACTAATGTTGATCAAGAATAACCGCATGATCTCACTAATTTCCATTCTATATTACGTGAAAATCGATGCGTGTACTACATATCCTTCATGATTTATTAGTATTTGAGTGTGCAGTGACAATGTTTCTCATGTTAGTATGGTTTGTACCTTAGAGATATCTATTGTTACTTACCCCTTTATTCTAATTTCATTTCTCCCCACCACTACAAGGATATCCACCATCCATATTTCTATTTCCACACCCACTACTCATTTTTATTCACCTCTCATTTCTCATATCCAACATAATAGTTCTTCAAGAATCCTTTCCCAAGAGTCTTTGTACCATGATTTACAAGCTCAAATTCATCAATTCCAACATGTCTCTTCTTCTTTTTATCCTTCTCTTAATTCTTCACTTCTCCTACATAGTCCTCTTACACCTCAAGTTTATTCTTACCCACTTCATCCCAAATTTACTTGACCTAATTTCCCTCTTTTTATGTCCATGTAGATCCACAATAGATCCTTAGATCATTTCATGTTGCATGCTTGGATTATGTTTGTGATGATACATTATTGACCAAGTTGTTTCCTAGGATTTTACAGGACTATGTTTTGCGATGGTTTAATGATTTTCCTTTACACTCCATTGATATTTCACTCCTTTAGCAAATATATTTTTGGCTCACTTTTGTATGAACATTATAACTAAAATAACATATGCCCTAATGGCCAAAATGAAGAAAGGATCTAATGATCATCTTAGTGATTATGTTTTTGTTATCCTGTAAAAATGACAAGGGCAATTTTATAGATAACCATACCAAAATTTCATTTTTGTCCCCTAAGGAGGTCTGTTAACGTTCAAAATGGCCTAAAATTCCCTTCCGAAATCAAGTTTTAAGAACTTAGCCATTTTCAGCTTTTTTGAACTGGGCACAAGAAATGTTGTGTCAACACAGAGAAATGTGTGCCCCTTTGAAAATCCTTTGGCACCCTAAATTACATGTCAACATTAGAAAAGTTGCACCCTAAGGCGCTAAAAGTTACATGTCAACATCCTCAAATCTCTCGCCAAAGAAATGCACTTAAGGCGTGAAAATTAACATGTCGACACATCAAAATGTGTGCCCCTTTTCCCTTTGGCACTGAAATCCTTATGTTGACATCTCCAAATGTGTGCTTAAGGCACTGAAACTTTTATGTCGACACTAAATGCATCGCACCAAGGTGCATTTCCACCCATGTTGACACTTTAAAAAGTGTGCCAAAGAAAAGTTGGTGGGGAAATAAATGCTATATTTTCCTATAAATACGTGGTTAACACCTGTCATTTTCACGATTTGAAAATTGTGAAAAGTCTTTCTCTGCACCTGTCAGCTATCCTTATCATACTCGCATTCCACTTTTCGAGTTTGTGGACCCCAACGTCGTCCTTCGTCCTTTGTTAAACTGGGTAAGTGGTTTTTATCACTCTTATGGTTGTTTGTGGTTTTGTTCCTTGGTTGTTATGGTTTTAGGATCATTATAAAAGGTTAAATCTAAAAATCTAAAATGAATAAACCTAACAATCCATAAACTATCTAAAAACACCTTATCCCTCCTTCTAGATCTGTAAATCTGAGAAGGCTCTACCTCTAAATAAACCATCCTTTGTATCTACTTACTGCCTTGCTGCAAATCCCATAAATCCTCTCTTTGTTATTTTGCAAAATCAAAAAGAGAGAGATCTGAGAAGTTATAAGAAAATGCAAAAATCATTTATCCTTTGGCACACTATTTTTACACGTTGCACTCCCCACAGTCGTGCCTTGGTGCACTGTCCCCACATGCAACATGTTCCTCACCCACGCCTAGTATAACACTTAACAAATCTTATAGAGGCGCAAGCGCATCCTGACCAACATCAACAATTGATGTTGTGTCCTCCAAATCTATGCCCAGCTTGTTTTCCTTTGGTGTGTTGAGCTCATTTACAACACATTCCAAGATTGTGCCTTGGGCGCACCGAAAATCCATGCAACACCATCTTTTCAGCGCCTAGTTGAATTAAATTTCCTAAAGTGCTTTGGCACATTAACCTTAACATCAACATGCCATGTTGTGTGTTACAAACTCATTCCCAAGCCTTTCTCGCTCTGCTAAAACCTTTTATGTAACACTAACCAAAATTGTGCCCTTTGAAAATCCTTTGGCGCAGCTTTTCCCCTCTCAACACAGGCGCACCTTTTTGCATGTTGACATCCCCAAACGTGCGCCTAACCTTTTTAAGCCTCTGCAGTATGCTATGAACTTGCGCCTTGCGCCCTAAGTGTCATAATTGCTCATTCTTCTTTCTGCAAGCTTTCGTTATGGATAACACGATGGTTAACATGGATCTTCTATGTTAGACCTCTTTGATTCTCCTCGCAACAACAACAACCAACCTCGAGGCCACACATGTCTTCGTCGAGAAAAAATCCAACCAAGTCTAAAGGTAAAGCTAATTTGACAGAACAAGAGATGAAGTATAAATATCAGAAAGTCAGGATGCCTGAATCATAGGCAAAAAGTGATCTCGACATCAGAGACTCCGAGCTCGGGCACATTGATATGGAGGATTTATGGGAAAGAACCAACCAGCCACTAAGCCCCGGATGAGAAAACTGGTGGGCGTGGATTGCACTTTGCAACCGGGCTGCCGCGAAGTGCTATTAATAACGAGTTCATCATATTGGTGGCTCGATGCTATAACAAGGACACAAGATGTGTCAAGGATAAAGAAGGAAAGACGGTCATCGACATAACTACTCGCCACTTTGAAATAACTCTGGGCATTCCTCATCACATGCAATATGTCATCATAAGCCTAGATGATTGCAAGAAGGCATGGGACAAAAAATGAAGATAAATCTATGTAAATGATAAATGAGCTCTATCTTAAAAACAAAAACCGGTGAGCTGATGGCCACAAACCATCCACCGCAGTGAATTCAATGAGGAACTGAGTGATACAATCACCTTCCGAGAAGAGTGTTTGGGCTTCCTAATGCCAATAATTTCCATAAATGGATGCTAAGGTACTTAGATACTATGAGCAAAAATGTTCCCGAACAACGTTTTGGGTGGGGAGAAATCATCAAGAACAACCATCTCTTAGCCAGCCTTCAACTGTGTCATGACAACCGAGAAGTTCTATATGAATTCCTATATTGTGTACGTTGCATTATCGGTGAGGGATTTCGTGGGCCTAGCACTAAATGGGGTATGGCCCTGTGTCAAAATATATGAATACTACCTAGAGCTAAGGCTCGAGAAAAACATCCCAGATTATCAAAGATCAAGGACGCCTTCTTCTATGAGGTGATCTACCTATTGATGCCAAATATGAGGCATGGTCGAACTAGCCCCAGTGTGGTCACCGTTACAAAGAAGTGGGGAGCATTGTTCACTCGCTTTCCCACATTCACCAATCTTATGGTGGTGAATTTTGAGGGTGAACCGACCAAACTACCAAGCTATGCAAGACCTAAGCTAATTCTCTTAGAGTTGTCAAGGCAACTAATCACATATCATGAGAGATGCATGAAGAGAAAGAAGGGATGAACTCCATTGCCCCTTATAGTGGGCTGATACACTCGCACCACACTCACCAAAGCACCTTTGAAATGTATGCTTTGAGCTTGAATTGTTGAACCTAAAGCACAACTTCCCAGCCAGGCCTACTTTTGATTACCGAGGCTGCCTCCCAAAGGAAAAAATTGATCCTATCCATGTCCCTGAGATCGAGGAAATCTACATCAACCTGACTCATGAAATAGATCTCAAGTGAAAGGATCACTCCAGGATGGCTCTGGAAGAAATCAAACACTATGGCATGGCCATCATTCCAAAAGGATTCCAAGAACCTGATCAAGAAATTGATCAAGTTTATCTTGACATGGGTGGGGATGATTGGCCATTCGTAGAAATCGACAGAGCCAAGGCACCAAATACCATCAAGGAAAGGGTCAAGCACACATTGCAACGCACCAAGCATTGGTGCAAATAGAATGATATTATCTACCTTGGGGTAGATTTCACTACTTCTCCTTCATAAAGATCCTCCAAGGATGGCCCAAGTGCCAAAAGGAAAAGGAAAAGATAAAGAGGAGGGAGAATCAAGCAAATAAGAAGCTCCTCAAATCCCTCCTACTACTTCCGAGAAGCAAGTGGTCGACCTGGTCTCCCCAGGTAAAGAAGAAGAGACCACCAAAGTTTCAATAGACACATCCACTCAGGATGTGGTCATAACTACAACCACTGAGGTACCCACCATTCCTTCTTCCACTACTTCTCCTCCCCATGTTGTTGAAACATCTACCCCAATGGATGTTTCTTCTTCTCTCCCTTCCTCCCTTCCATCTCCCACCTCTTCCATCTTCTCCTCTCTTACGGATCTGTCCCCCTAGTGTCCCCACCATCCCATTATAGATCCCTTCCACCACCATGTCCTTTTCTTCTCTTGTAATAACTCCAACCCCCTTAAGCAACATCGTGTTGACTCCTTGTTGATGCCACCACCAAGTGTCTCAACGTTCTTCCCGTGGCCCCTTCTGCCGCTTTCCTTTCACTCCCATTTCTTCTACCATTCCCTCTACTCCTTCTCCCATAAGTCCAAGTTGGATTTTCGACCGTCTGGTCAACTAAAGAGAAAAGTTCACATAGCACCCATGGACTTCTCTATCATTCCGAAGAAGGGACCAAAGAAATAGAAAGCGATAACTCACTTTTCAAAAGCACTTTGGGAGAGAGGGTCATGGAGATTGCATATCCTGATCCCACTAAAGAGAAGAAAGATCTATCTCCTACAGACTTTACAGTGACCCAAGTCACCATGGGAACCTCATCTGAGAGCCTACAAGGAGAGGCTCTGCACTGCAGAGAGATGCCCTCTCGCAAAAGCTTCAGAAGCAAAGGAAGAGAAGAGGATACTAAAGGAACAAAATAAACATCTTTTCCAAGCTTTGCAAAGAATGGGCAATGATCCCCATATAACTACAAATTTTAACCTCCTAAAGTTCTAAGTTAGGACAAGATAAATGAATATGCCAAGATTGGCGAACAAGGTGTGGCAGTTTCTTCCTGGATAGAGTGAATCCTCAGAGATAGTGAGGAAATAATCAAGAAATTCATAGGGCTCTACCGTAATATAGGTCGTAAAAGGAGCTATAGGTGGTAGCCGGATCCCTCACCAAGGAGTTAGACAAGGCCGTTACAACATGAAACATTTCGCATAATGGTCGATCGCTCACCGATGACCTATTAAAGGTCGGCATCATTGATCACCCATGGGCACATCACAAAGCTCTCATTGCACTGGATTACCGGGTTGATCAAATGGAGTATATCCTAGAAAGGATAGACAAAATCAAGGAGGAAGCCCTGGATGCAAAACACAACATGGAGCAGACGGTTACGAAGATGGCTCCAGAGATGCTCAGTGCATCATTCACCTTGAGGGAGGTAGACGATACAATCTAGATCTTCAAGGCTATCGCAACCCAAGGTTTGTCGCCAGAGGTCACTTTTGACCGAGAGTCTATCAATAACCTTCTGGCTTGCTGCAATTTCATTGGATACTTGATTGAGGAAAATGAAGAGTACGCCGGGCTACCTGACAAGCTCAAGACTAAAAATAAACTTTCAAGTTATTGGCAACCATTTCAAGGGTCCAGACCATAATCAACTTCAAACAATGATTAGCAAGTTTATGGACTGAGCTCAGTGTCACATCGCCTCTCCCGATCGAAGCAAGACACTCAATTCAAGCAAAGAGATGACGACGAATAGTTTCTCTTCTTGTGTACGCTTTGATATTTTTGTAAAAATATTTAAAAAGTATGTTGGCATTTATGATGACATCATCCATGTTGCACCATGGGATGTTGCCATCCAAAACTTGCCCAAAGTCAACTTTTGACTTTTTAGATATTTTGTAAATAGTGGTTGGCTTCTTTTTGTCTTCTTTCTCCTTCTCCTTCTATAAATATTGGAATACTTGTTGTATTCTAGGGTGTGGACATTTTTGTATGAAAAAATAGGTGAAGAGAGAAAGACTTTGTGCCTTCTTGTAACAGAAGAGATTTTAATATATATGTTAAGAATTTATGCTCAATATATGTGTTATTTGCATTAGATCTTTCTTAAGTTAGATATGTGTTTCTATTCTGTTGGATTCATTCTTTTTATTTTCATATGTTCATCAGTATTGCTTTGTTTGTTTATACAATTAAGTTTGGCTCTGTTTACTACTAGCCCAAAGCATAAACCCTCTGACCTTTCTCTTTGGAATTCATTTCTTTTCTCCCTTCAGATCTATCTTCCTCCATTCCTTCCCTCTTACCTTTCTATTCACATTTGGAACTACCTCTACTGGGATGAGATCCCAAACCCCCTAAAGTTAGAATATTGTAGATTTGCATAGATTCCTACTTGATAGAATAACAATAAACCAGTTTCACTTTGCTATCTCAAAGAGGGGCTATGCCCTGCACACTGTTGGCCTATTTCCCCATGATCTACCTAACCGACAGATTTTCAAACCAACAGTTTTTGGTGACTCCACTTGGGAACGAACCAATGAGATGATTAAAAACTCAGTAAAATTACTACCAGATTACAAATTTTAGCTATTTGTTAAAAATTAAAATTTTTGCAGAAGTGATCAAAACTGAAAATTTCCTTAGGAAAATCCATAGATCTGGACCAGATAGGAGCTTTTAGTTCGCTGAGTTTTTACAAAAATTTGTATATTTCCATAGATCTGAGAATCTGAAATTTTAAAACCTTGTGAAAATCTAGTTCAAAGGTCTGAAAATTAGCTTTCTAAATTGACCCACCTTTTATCCTTGTTAATCTTTGTCAAAAAACCACAATCGGTTATTATTAAAAGGGTAAAATTTAAATATTAAAAAAGTACATGCTGCTGATTTTTGCTAGAAAAATCAGAAAATCAGCAAGTACAAACAACAAAAAAATTGTTGTAGATCCACTCTTAACTGTTGCAGATTTGAACAGGTACACTGGTGGGTGAACAATTTACTCGTGGCAGAAGGGCTTGTGGAGAAGTTGATCCAATCTTTGATCTACTTCAAAGGCAAAATTTCAGTATCACTCCAGCATGATTCACATCACTAAGTTCAACGGATTGATCAGCTAGAAGTGCCTTGCCTCCACGAAGGAGCCAGATTTCACAAGGTGCTTCAACATCTATTTGTAGTGCTCTTTTGCTAAGCGGAACCACGCTCCCTGCTCACATTATTTTCCCGTGTTTCAAATGGAAGTACCATGGGGAAATGCCATGGGCCCTCTAGCATTGCTACATCCAGTTCACGCCCTCCCTCATAGAAATCGCAAGAATTTCCCAAAATTTGATGGGAGTGGAAATCAAAGCACGGATGCACATATCACTGCGTTTATTATGTCATGCAGTATTCTAGACGTGACTCATGAGGATGTATCTGTATGTCTCTTTCTCGAGACCTTGTAAGGGCCTGCATCAAAGTGGTTCCAACATTTACTAGCCGGATCCATCACCAGTTGGGCCACATTACGAACTGCATTTGAAGATAGGTATAAGCCTTCAGAAGATGCTTTCATGTTACTATCAAAAATCAATCACATGAAGAAGGAAGCTAATGAAACCATGCATGATTTTATCACCCATTTCAATTCACTAATCAATCGTGTGCCACCTACCATGTTGCCAACATTGGAAAACCAAAAGTGTTTCTTTGTGAACGCAATGAGTTTGAGGGTAAGTTTCTTACTTTTATAGGAACAAATACCAGACTTGGTTCTTGCTCAAGCTGCAGCCATTCGAGATAGAAGACAACCTACTTATATCCGGTGAGTTAAGACGGAGCTGTCCAAATCAAAGGCTTCAAATTCTTCTCAAGCGGCCTCATCGATCCAAAGATTCCGTAAGATGGAAAATGATTTTCTCTCATTAAAGAAGCAATTGGCTCAAGCATCATCTACGCTCCGTATCGGATATCCTACGGAGGAAATTCACTCCCAACAACTACCACCAAAGGCCACATTTTCCTACTGCTGCTCCAAGGTTAGCACTTGAGGCCCCTCTGATTAATGCCTTGGTCAAGCTTGAAGAAGATGAGAAAATTTATGAAGAACCTTCGTCGCAAGGCGAAGATGATCACGATGTCGGTGAACCAACTGACAACTCTACAATCAGGTATATGGAATTTGAGGATGAGGAGTTTGATGAAGAAGAAGGTACCCAAGGGTATGCAAGCGGATAGTCATACGTTGTTTTCACCCACTCATAAGGAAAAGAAGCAGAAGTTGCTGCTAAAATACAAAAGGAAAAGGTTGTATTAAATACACCTCCAACCATCGCTAAAAGAGGTAATCCCCTTCCTGCTCAACCTCCTATCAAACCTTTTGTAAAGAAATATTTTCCTCTTATCTCTCCTCCAAATCAACCTCCCTCCATTTCCATAAATACCAGTACCACTCCTCTACCATCGCAAAATGAAGGAATCATTCCTTCATCGGTCTGCAACTTGTCGCATTTGATATAGTCGATCATGCCAAAAAGACCAAGATCCAAATGTCTGAAGCTGAGTACCTTCAGTCTAACCCCGAGTAGCTTGTTAGATTAACCAAGTATATTCAAATTCAAGCTGCCATCTCTCACCCTATTTCTCCAAAAGGAATTATTTCCACTCCTCCTGCATCCCACATAAACGTTGCCTCAACGTCCGCATCAGGTAAAATTGAAACTTTTACCTATCTCTCCTAATTAATGATCACAAGTTAAGAAACTACATAATTGATTCTGGAGCATCTGATAATGTCATGCCAACGAAGGTCACCCATGCTTTGGGCCTCACACTCACTAAACCTTTCGGTAGATGTTCTCGTATGCCGGAAAAGTGACACAAAGTAGCGTGAGAATCTACATGTGACTCTTCCGCGTGCACCCGACCTTCCGAGGTCGTGCCGAGACAAATGGGGATGGAATATGTAGACAAACTAGTTAGGTAGTCTAATGTCTTTGACACGCACTAGTGGAATTTGTGAATCTAAGGAAAATAAGGCCCTTCTAACTTGGGATCGGCGTGATAGATCGATCACGAGGATGACTGCTCGAAGGCTCCAATCAATATCGAGCTCTGGCGTGATTCGATCTATGGGTTGCGGAATACGTGGAAAATGACCTGGGATTGTTTCGTGTATATCTCCTGATAAGGTCATATAGTGGATGATGAATACAATCGATTCTATGGATGATTTTCTGGCCTAGTCCAGAATTCCCTAGCTTTGTTAGCCGCTATATCTAGTAAGGATAGTTGTTCGATGATGATAGGTGGAAGTGGGGTGGACTGAAATACTAGTGTGCGTAGGCCAGTGTCTATATCTAACTGACTTGTGGATTCGTTGGGCTGTGGGATCTGTGGATCACAACCGTAGACTCTTGGTTGTTGCGGTCCTGTTATGGTCATACGCGAGATCAAGTTCTAATCCCTAGTATCCAGTAATCGTATGCTTTCTCAGCTTCTATGTTTAGAACCAATAGTTGTGCAATCTTCTCATAATACCTTACAGACGTTCTCGCAACCTGGATTCTTAAGCTGGTATCTATATCTACGAGGGTGTCTCTCTAGCGTCTGGCCGTGGAACTAGAGGATCGCACCCGAATGTTTGTTCTCTTTCGAGCCCTCTACAAATCATGTGGATGTTTTCTACAGAATCAGTAGTTTGGTGACTTGACCAAAACGCATGTGCTTGGTCGTCTTCTATGTTTAATCCTCTTAACTATGAACCGATCGGGCTTGTAAATGCAGGTTGTTCGGAATACTTGTATCCTGAGATTTTGGTCTATG
Source organism: Taxus wallichiana var. yunnanensis (assembly GCA_018340775.1). NCBI lineage: Eukaryota > Viridiplantae > Streptophyta > Pinopsida > Cupressales > Taxaceae > Taxus > Taxus wallichiana. The sequence continues at coordinate 263,169,208 of CM031238.1, read as the reverse complement.
TCAACTATTGCTGTGACTAGGTTTGGTTGAGGCACGATTGGCTCAAATATATATTCCCTGGGCTCTTGAGGTCCCGTGATTGTCATACGAAACAAAATGCAATCTAACTGTGATGAAACAAATTCTAACTAAGTGAAATAAATCTAACTACATATAACTTTTATTTTTCTATGAAATATTCTAACAATTTTAAGGAAAGAAAACTATTTTAAGCGTATCTAGAAATAATAGCTAAGCAATAATTTAAAATAGACAAGATAACCGAGTGTGGTTATTTGCCTGTGTGATTTATAGAATTATTCTAAATAAAACAGTTTGTCTAATCTACCGGCAAGATTCTCGATCCTACCTCAGAAGTGAGGAGTGAATCATAGTTTCTCAGAAACTATCAATCCCCACAGCTTCCTTGGCAATGTCGAGAATAGAATGAAATGAAATAAAGCGATTAACTACTCTATTTGATATGAATCTGACTAGAACTTTGAAATGTAAAACCTGGATTCCGCAGAACAGTGGCGAATCCGATGGTGTGTGTGATCTCGCCCCTCAAAGATGATCTTCTCGTTCTTTCGTGTTCACTTGGATCCAGAAAAGCGTGTAATGCTAGCACCGATAGGAGTAGATTTTGGGATAAGGACAGCTCAGAATGCAGACCGAGAATGCGAGTAGGAGAGGGATAGCGCAAGAGTACAGAGCTTGGCTTATGCGATTCCTAGCGGGATTTTACTGCGAGTCATGCAACGTGAAGCGACCAGAACCTTTGACTATCCTATACAAAGAGAAAACCTGCAACTTTAATGGCTTCCTAAGCTATTCCATTTCCAAAATAAAGACACTGCTTGCACAAGTTGGATATGTGGCTTACCAACAGCTGAATAAAGCTAACCAGGTATATAATGAATTGAACTAAGAACTCTAAGTCACAGTAAAAACAAATCTACAGCAAAGAGGAATTCAGAGGCAAGCTTCTAACCGGATTGGGTGGAACAACAGCACTGCCTGCACAAGATGGGTCTGTGGCTTACCAACAGCTGAGCAATTTAACAAAAGATGCAAGTGAATTCAAGCTATGGCTTCTAAACAAGCTAACTAACTAAAACACTAAAATGAGGGAATGAGAGCAAAGATCAAACTTCCAAATCCAGCCAAGCTTCAGACCAAAACTCCAGACCAAATTCTTCACCAAAATCTTCACCAAAATCAGACCATTTGCATGTACACAAACCATGCATTTATAGGAATTCAAGCATCCAAGAACCAAAACCAAATTGAACTCCTAAACAATAAACAAAGGAAAAACACTGTTCCAGGGGACCAAAAACATTAATGCATGCTCAAGTCGGCAAAGAAAAGCTGGTGAAACGTGATATTTCATGCGAGTCACGTCAAAAGAGCATGTTCTGGAAAATGCGCACAGGACCGCCGCTCTAGACCGCCGCCTGTTCAGTGGGCGATTCAGAGACCGCCGCCTGCAGGGCGGCGGTTTCATCACTGAAGGTCAAGAGGCCAAGGAAAGAGGAAAAAAGGGGAAAACAAAGGGTGTGGGGGCTAAGCGGGGCATGCGGGATGTTAACGCATACTCCGAGGGCTTTTCCGGATCCCGAACACCTTGCGAGGAGACCTGTATCATCATTGGGGCATTTATTACACCGTTCCGCAGTACAGTACCTTACAATTTTGGGTACGTACATATTGCCCCCTCGGAGAAGCGTTTTAGCCATGAAGAGGCGTAAAACGGTGGGTCCGAGTATGGCCGTCCCGAAATGGGGAGTTAGAAGTTATACCTTACACGTCCGTGTGTCGAAATGACGCCATCCAAAATTCCCGCTACCTGCAAAATGAAAAGAGAACTCAAGTGCAGATAGATACAATAATTTGGAAAACAAACACTAAAATAACAGGGAAAGAGGACGTACCATTTGTGCGGGGATAGGAACTTACCTCCGTCAGCGCTCCGAACCTGCGAAAAAGTCATTTTAAAATGAAATAGAACAATATATATATGAAAGTGGGCCCATTTTCCTATTCATTTGCGCGAGTCGATTTGATAGATTTTGAGCTCTGGGACCCACGGTGACGGTTTCTTGCGCGAATAGAGTCGAAACGTCCGGAGTGAGATAGCGATCATGCCCCCACGTGCGGAACGCCACCCCGCGAGATCACAGGTTGGTTTTCTTTAATTTTGCATTTTTCCCCCTTCAAATTTGAAATGGTAAATTCTTTGCAATGGGGGGGGTATTTTTGAAAATGCTAGGTTCAAAAGGTCCACCTAGGGGGGGCGCCTACTGGGTAGGCTTTGTTTTTAGCCAAAATGGTCAATTTTTGCATTTTTTGGGCTTTTTAGGTTTAAAAACCCGCGCGGGTTTTCGGACCGCGACCGCCGCCCTGGCCAGGGCGGTTACATGACCGCCTCCCTTAAGGCGGCGGTTACAAAACCGCCCCTCTGCTCAGGGCGGCGGTTTTGCACAGAAAGCAAAAGGGACTTGCTTTTGAGTTTGTTCTTGTATTTTTATCACTTCTGTACGTTTTTATGACTCCCTCGGCATTGATTAGATACTAACTTGCTCTGTTTTGTGTGTTTTTGGGTGTATGCAGGCGAGGGAGGAGTACATTAGATGGAGTCGAGAGAGGGAGTGTGATTGGTTGCCCGGGGTGTTGGATGCCCTTTCTCAGGATGAGGAGGATACATTACAGAGGGCCGGCATATTGCGTATATCGCGCGTGCCCCATGTCACGCCATCTAGTCACATCCTTTGTGACTTATTTTCTTATTGGGATGCAGATCGGAACACTTTCCGACTGCCAGGGGTCCGCGGTGAGTGGACGATTACTTTGGAGGATGTTTACCGTATCCTGGGGGTCCCGATCATCGGGAGGAGGCTCACACTGGAGACAGCTGGGTCCAGAGCACAGATTGCACAGTGGGCAGGCTACATGGGGGATGCAGCTATCTCCACGGGGCCGAAGAAGGGAGTGAGAGTCAGATCCATTCCTTCTTTGCCCATCCCCGTATTTCGACAGGCTATCATGGGGATCCTTGCCTCGAGACTGATCGGGGACAAGGGAGGGGATACCTTATTATACTGCTGGGCCCCCATCATTGCACAGATAGAGGGGCATGGTCGGATATACGCCTGGGGCGCAGATATTTTGGGGACCACTTATCACGACTTATACAGGGTGGTCCGTTTACAGGGACAGTCTTTGAGCCACCCTACTCTAGTTATGAGTTGGGTGTATGAGCGCTTCATTCCCTATGGCAGAGGCGTGGAGGTGGCAGATCCCGGGGCTGTGAGGGCAGCCAGATGGTCAGATATGTCGGTGCTTAGAGCACCTCACCAGCCAGTAGCTTCCCTCACCATAGCAGATATGGAGGCCATACCGTACCAGCTCATGGCCGGCATTTGGGGAGAGGAGGCTCTCACATTGATCTCTTGCTCCACCACAGGGCAGCTTATTGACCGTGTGGGACGGGTGGAGGTACATCCTTTCGGCAGGGTTCCTCAGCAGTTCGGCCTCCCATATGTGGGCATGCTTCCTCCAAAGGGCACCGCCCATAGATCACCCGGAGGCTGAGAGGGGGCCTAGAGGCCGTGGTTGGACAGTGGTCACTCCTGGTATTCCTATTGTAGCCAGGGGGATTGTTCGGGCCAGAGGGAGAGCTGGTGCGCCTCGGGCACCTTTACTTCAGATTACTGCGGGTCCTGCTCATAGTAGCGATGACCCTATAGATATTGACTCCGATTCTGAGGAGTCCACAGAGGGAGGGTCAGAGGAGCAGACGGATGACAGCGATCCTGAGTGGCATGACACTCAGGATATTATGCAGGCAGAGAGGGAGGAGCAGAGTGCAGAGAGAGAGACTCTAGTTTCAGAGGAGCCACTCTCTCAGGGCCGTGGTGGAGAGGACGAGTCTGTTGCGGGACGTCATGTTGCCCCTACTACAGGAGCAGCCCCTCAGTCGGCAGCGGCATCTGCAGCGGGCGCTGGCCCTAGTGACCCATCTTGGAGGCCCGGTGACCCGAGTAAGTCATCCTCTCTCCCTTTCAGTGTTAGTTTGATTTAGGACTTGTTTTAACTGCTATCTCTCCTTATATTTGTATCTTGTATATTTTAGCCTCTTGCCTAGTTTCTAATTCGTCTTTCTTCTTTGTTTTGCAGAGACCGTCGACGAGTGGCGGGATCTAATCCGTAGGGTATGCACTGATTCTCTGATGATCCCTATGGATAAGACCCGTGCGGAGCTATCTGTAGATGCCGGGGAGCCTTCAGCAGCCGGTAGGCATACTGACGTCTTTGCTCCTGTTTGGCATGTGGCCAGGATGGTGTCGACCTCCGTACAGAGTTGGCAGGCTATAGGACAGCCGAGCATCTTATGAGGAGCCATTCTCGTGGCGAGACCGTGGCTGCTCCTCGAGACCCTGAGCCCTCCGTGCATTCAGAGCGCCGGCGTAGCCGGAGTCCTAGGTGAGGGCGCGCACCCTCGGAGGGGTCGCGTAGGGGTTGAGAGGCGACTTGGCCCTTGTATATTTCGTATCATGGATTCTTTTGTATATCACGGGCTCTTTGAGCATTTTGACCATGCCTAACGCATGATGGCATTGTATACAAACATTGATTATTTATATATATGCATTGATTTTGGATCAAAACTTTGTCACTCGTGTTTTCCCTGTCTGTTTCCAGCTGCTTTGTGTATACTACGATGTATGTTTTATATGCTTTCTAGAATGTATGCAATGGAAAACAAATGATGCAAATGTTTGCTTTCTTTTTGTGTTTCATGATGCTGATACATGATATTGTAGATATATTGTGATCTTAAATCTTAGCTTCTGTGAGCAATTTGGATACCTCATGTTTGTTTTGGCAAAGTGATGAAAATAACCAGTATGATGAATAGATTAACTTGCCCCACTCCTAACTCCACGCAACTAGTAGGATGCGAGGGCTCATCACCAAGAGCCAAGAAGGGCGCAAGTGTATGAAATATGGTGAAATGATAGTGATAAAAGACAGACGAAGCTTTGGTGGAACCAAATTGAAAACTACAAGCTTACTCCACCCGAATGACTTCATAGTTTTGGGTGCAACTTGCTTTGCGGTTTATCCAGACTTAGACCCGTAGATGGCCACATAGTAGACAAAATCTGGTTTTTAGGATTTTTAACTCTCTTGGAATTTTGAGCATCTGATTCATTCGTTTTTGACTCAAAGTTTGAATAGTTTGTTTATGACCTTTTAATGTTTGCATTGTCTAGAGGACCCCCTACACTTTGCCCCATGCTACTAGTAAGAAGCGTGGGTTTATCACCGTGGGCAAGGCATAGGCGAGTAAGGGCATTTCCATCCTTTCCCAACCCTACGTCACTAGTAAGAGATGCAAGCTCATCACCGAAGGTTGGTAGGGCAAGGAAATGTGTAAAAATAAAATTTTCTGTTTAATCACTTTTTGACTTGTCTTTTTGAGTAAAATGTCAGTATATGCTTGTTTCCAAAGAGATGTATATATGGGATAGATGTGACACCATGAAGCTTCTAGAACAGACCATAGGCAAGACACCAATCCTAAGAAGAAATCAAAGCGAGAACAAACTTGCAGATCTTGGTATGGTTACCGTTAAGACTTCATCATGTTTGATTTTATTTGATAAAAGATTCTGAAGTGATTGATGATATCGCGAAAATGGAGAGATATGATTAGAAAGTTTTGTGCCAACAACATCATGAGTTTGTAATGAATTACTTTGAGAATAGATTCCTTGATCACAATTTGTGTAAGAACAAGTGGACAAAATGATCTAAATCTATATGAAGATGCAATGTAGATAGTTATATAGGTAGTGCTAGCTGCTTATGCGTAGAAACGCTTGAGGTGCAGGGAATTGACCGTTTCACCAAATTCCTCACCTTTTAGCGTGCATAAGAGGTATGCACCATTTCCATAGTCCTTCGTGACTTGGTATGGGCCCAACCATTTGGGCCGGAATTTCCTTCCTTCACCGATCTTCTTGTCGATCCGGCTGTCTAGTCTTAGAACTAGATCACCTTCGTATAATGGGTCATGTCACTAACCAATCGATTTGTCCTTTAACCTTCTGATTTACAAATGTTAATTCCAACTCTCCCATTAAGGTTATAAAACGTCCAAATTTTTTTTGGATAAGGAACTCTGTGAGAAAAGTCCGTAAATGGTCCGTCTTTACAATGACCTTTGTTTCTTGATTCTGTAATGTCTTAGACATTTAGTAGCATCTATGGCAAGACATTCTCGCTTAATTCGCTTGTGTATAGCGTGTTTCATAGTCGAGCAGTGTTCGGCTAATGAAATAAATCGCACGTTCTCTCTTGTCATCGTCTTCTTGGGCCAACATATAGGCCAGCGAGACATTGGTAGCTCGTGAATATAGGATTAACGGGCGATCCAGCTTAGGTGGCATTAGCGTAGGTGGTGACAGCAAGAAATGTTTAACTGCATTGAAAGCTTCGTTGCAGTCTTCGGTCCAATCAATGCTATAGTCTTTCTTGAGTAAATTGTTGATTGGATGAATAGCGAAGCTTAAGTCCGGGATGAATCTCCGGATTGCACCCAGCTTCCCGAGAAATGATCTGATTCCAGATTCACTTGAAGGTGGGACCATTTCGAGGACAGCCCGAATTTTGGTTGGATCAACGTCGATCCCTCGTGACGATATGATGTAACCTAGGAGCTTTCCTCCTGTTACACCAAAGACGCATTTCTCTGGGTTTAGCGTGACTCCGTATTCTATTAGGCGTGAAAGAATGATGCGGAGTACTTCGGGATGGTCACAACGCTTTTTGGCCTTAGCCAATAAGTCGTCTACGTAAGATTCCACGATTTTATGAATTAGATCGTGAAATATGTATGTCATGGCCCGCTGGTACGTAGCACCGGCCTTTAAGACCGAATGGCATAACAACGTAGCAATAGGTTCCCCAAGGAGTTATAAACGTGGTTTTAGCTTGATCTTGCTCGGATATTCTGATTTGATTGTATCCCGAGAATCCATCCATGAGAGACAAAAGTTCAAAACCAGTCCATGCATCAACAATAACGCTCTATGGATGGTAATGGGAAATCGCCTTTAGGACACGCTTTGTTGATGTCTCGAAATCTATGCAAATGCGTATCTTTCCGTTCTTCTTCGAGAATGGGAACGATATTAGATACCCATTGGGAGTAGTCAACTGGCTTGATAAATCCTACCTGAAGGAGTTTTATTACTTCCTCTTTTACCATGAGAGCTACTTTGGGTTTCATGGGCCTTGATTTTTGTTTAATTGGCTTTGCATCCGATCTAGTGACGAGGTTGTGTACCGCAATGTGGGGTGCGACTCCCATCATCTCCTTGTAATTAAATGCAAACGCCTTCTGATGTTCTTTGAGAACCTGAGTATGTATTTCCACTTCTTCTGGTGTCAACGAAGAACCTAGTTTCAATATTCTTGGTTCATCTTCTGTCCCAATGTTGACATCGATTGTTTCTTCGATTAAAGAGGCGTTACCCTCTTCGAACTCAGGTGGTGCTGGAGGTAAATCTAAATCATCCCCATTTTCTATTGCGTATATGTTAGGTTCCCTTTGTGACGGAAGATCCGTTACGGGATTTCCGAAGTAGGAGGACGAATGTGGGATCAGGGATAAATCTAGCATGTGATAGGAGAGATGTAATGCTGCATAGGCATTTAAATAATCCAAAGTAGCCACATCATTTCCAACATGGTCTAGGATGGTAGATTCACTTCCGCTTAAAAGAGGATTTGTCATTGTTTTTATTAATGGCTCGTCACGAATGGATACTGTGAAGTGAGTATCTTCTAGCTCATTGCTTGGAGTAAAACGTGATGCCGAGGTTGCTATTGAATCGGCGAGAAGATTTTTCTCTCGCGGGATCGCTTCAATGGATATGAAGTTAAACGCCTTGCTTAAATCTAATACAGCGTTTTTGTAGAGTTGTAAATGTTCGGCTTTAGTTTCATATACTTCAGAAACTTGGTTTGTTACTAATTGCGAGTCTCCCAAGACTCTGATGTTATCAATACCAATCCTTCTGGCTAAGGTGAGGCCAAGAAGGAGGGCTTCGTACTCAGCGCCGTTGTTTGTGCATTCAAAGTTTAACTTAAATGAGAATGGGAGGACCTTCTCCTCGGCGAAGTAAGAATTATACCTGCCCCCGCTCCATAACGACATTTAGCTCCATCGAAATGGAGAGTCCAATACTTAGCCGGGAGTGTAGATGTTGGGGCATCTGCCACATTTGCACACTCTACTTCTATCATACAGAGATCCTCTGCCGGTAAGGAACCAACACCTAGGGAAAATCCTATGCCTACTGAATCGAATGGTAAGAACATTGGTGAATCTTGTTCTATCAATTCAACGATTTTCGCAGTAGTCCCTAATGATACTGTTTCTTTAGTTTTACCTTTAGGGGTTGGAGTTGTTTTGGCTATGCTGGTAGTTTCAAGATCCGTTGTAGGTATCAACTTTTCCTCTGGCTTTGGGTCAGAGGGTTTATTAAGTTGGTTTGTTGGCAGCACTCAAATTCTGAGTGCACCCTGGTCTTTTCTTTAAATCAGCTAGGTGCAAATCGAAAGGTTTTGGATCGCCTTTGGCTACAAATACCTTTCCCAGATGCAAGAATCTTACTTCTTGAAATAGCATGGAAGGGATTGCCTTCATTCGATGTATCCAAGGTCGGCCGAGGATCATATTATAGTTAGTTTCCCGATCTATAATATAAAACTCAGTCAAGATGGTTTTGGGCCCTAAGGTGACCGGCAATATTATAGTTCCTATCGAAGTGGCTTTAAGGCTATCATAGCCTCTCAAGGTATTTCGTGTAGTGGAACAGTTTGTTTCTCCATATCCAAGTTTTTGGAGGAAAGAGAAAGGGACTATGTTAACTGCAGCCCCATCATCAACCATTGCCCGTTTTACATAGTTATTATAAACCCACACTTGCAAGTGTAAGGTCAGTCACCTCGGCGTGCGATCTCAAAGATCTGTGGGCATTTTACTTATTTCAAGATGAATTCGACATCCTTGTCCGGCTGCCCCGAGGGTGGATATCAAAATCTACGTGATTTACTTGTGTTTTGGGAGGTGGAGTGATGTTAATTAGATGGCCTAGACCTAATGCTTCTAAAAGAGCATCTCTGTGAGGGGGAGAGTTCTTTAGTAAGTCCAAAAATGAAATGTGTGAGAAGGTCTTTGTTAGGTCACTAATTAAATCATACGCACCGATGGGTTTTTCAACTATTTGCTGACTCTTATCTACCTCGCGTGATGACTTGGGCTTGGTTGAGAGAAATACTCTCGTGTTCTATAGCTTCGATAGGTAGTTCAAAGATCTAATTCTACCAAACCGACTATCTTAGGTCTCGGTTGAGCTCCCAACTGTGGCGCGACTGACGGATTTAATGAAGTCGAGGCTTCATGGTCATTGTTTCCCATCACTGCACCTTTGTTTGTTCCAGTTGGATTCAGCCTATTGCTATCATGATTTGGGAGCGGATCATTAAAGATCTTGAGGGGAGCATTCTCGAGGAGAAACCGCCTCGCGAGAGTATTTGGTGATGATGAGACGGATCTCGCTAAAAACAAGTCTCGTGAAGAATCTGCTCTTTGTTCTTCTCGCAAACGTTGCATAAATTTATTGTAGTCACGACATGTTCTAGTGTCGTGACATGAATTTTATGGAAACCACAATAAGAATTGGGATTATAATTCCCGCTTTGTTGGTTTGGTGTGTATTGTGGCCTAAAATTCGATCAAATCAAGTGCCTATTAGGACCAAAGTTTTAGAATTGTTGTTTTTGGTTTTGACTTTGGTTTTGGTAACCAAATGAGTTTTGGCTTGGCCCTTGTATGGGATTTTGCCGTTGTTGTTGTTGTTGTTGTTGTGGAGGTTAAAATCCACTGTATTGATCGCCGGGGTAAAGTTGTTGTTTACTGGTTGTTTGTTTGTGATGGAGTATTAACAACATTTACCCTCTTGGGTTGGTCGGTTACCCCATCCGCCCCACAATTTTTGTTAAGGATTTTGGGTCCTTGATTGATGTTTGTGGTAGTTGTAGTATTTTGAGTGGAGGTGATTAACCTCCCGCTTGCTCCATACGTCTTACGACCACTATCTATCATCGCTCGGTCTATTCGTAGAGCGCTCTCAAGTACTTCATCATAAGTCCTCAGTGGGAACTTCTGGACTTCTTCCTTCACTTCTCTACTGAGAGAATGAAGGAATAAATCACATAGTTCCATCTTATCCATGTTTGGAGCACTTGCTGATGAATAAAGAACTGTACGCCACCTCTGGATGAAATGGGTGACAGATTCATTGTGTTCTTGTTTGATATGCAAGAATTCCCTGATTCCTGTTCTCAATAGTTTGTTCATGTCGAAGGCTTTGATGAACTCTGACACGAGTTGTTTAAATGAATGTATGGAAGCCTCAGGTATTCTATAATACCAATCGAGAGCGATGCCTTCCAAGGTTTTGGGAAATATTTTAGCAACCACCCCATCCCAAGGGAGTAATTCTCGTATGGCTGTAGCGTAAGCTTTGATATGTGCGTTTGGATCTCCCTCACCCTTGAACTTGGGAAAATCAGGGAGAGGTCTTGGAAGCATGATGCTTCGTATGGTGAAATCTAAGGGTTCCTTTAGGTATTCTGAATAAGTCCCTATCGCATAGCTTTCGACCATTGATGGTGTTTGCTGAGGGAGTGGTGGTGGGATAGGTTGTTGATACGGTGCAGCGTACGTGTTGGCAGGGGCATAGGGAGGTCCCTGCGTTTGAGCAAACATGCCAGGAGAGGAGAACATATCTCCTTGTGGTGATTTAGAGTACATGTTTAAATAGGACGGGGTATTGTCGAGGAACGGACTGTTCGACACTAGACCGGGAGGAGTAGTGTTAGAGATGATAGGCCTTGTTGGCGTTTGCTGTGGATATTGAGGAGGCATGCCTAACGTGCCTACTCCCGTAAGGAGATCTACCTGACCAGAGTGGTATGGAGGATTGGAACTTCCTGTTTGTATGAACGGAGAATTTTGACTTGCTTGAGCCAGTTCTAACCCTCTCACTCTTTCTACTAACGTTGAAATGACTTCATTTGGTGAAGCCACGGTACTTTTCCTGAGCGGCGTTTGTTGTATACCTTGGTGTTGTAAAGGTACATGATATCCTGTCATAAACTGATCGCTATTTTGCCAAGTTTCTCCCAGAATATTTCCTGTATGCAGTGGCATAGAGGTATTTTCTTGAAAAGAGATTTCGGGTTGTATTTGTAAACCTCCTATAGATGGGTACATTCCCCGGGAGTGTTGTTCACTCCTAGGATAACGTGTTGACTGTCCATCATCTAAGACCAGGTATGGATCTGATTGCCTACCAATTTGTGGTCTGAGTAACATTTGAGGAGATGAACTAGATTCTCCTGTAAACGTCATATTGTTGGAACCTGAAGGTTCTGTTTGTTGGGTTCGAGGGGGTTGATCTAACTCCTCAGTTTGAAAAGACGAACTATATCTGATTCTTGGGGTTTGTGTTGACAACTGATTAGTTGAATAGTTGTCACCCCATACTGAGAGCGAGGGTGATGATTCCCTATTTTGTTGGGCGTAGTATGCCTCAAGACCCAGGAGGGGTCTGCCATATGCGTCGAATCCCGACATATTCGGGGGGTATATGAATACCCGCAGAATAATGGGAAGGAGCGAAGGTGGATGAGAGAAGATGAAACTTCTCAAAGAGAAGGTGAAACAATTGTTTGTTTCACGTCGGGTTCACCAATTTTGTATGCCGAAAAGCGACAGGCGAGCGTGAGAATCTACAAGTGACTCTTCCGCGTACCCGACCTCCCGAGGTCGTGCCGAGACAGCCGGTGGGGATGGAATATGCAGACAAACTAGTTAGGCAGTCTAATGTCTTCGACACGCACTAGTGGAATTTGCGAATCTAAGGCAAAGAAGGCCCTTCTAACTTGGACTGGTGTGATAGATCGATCGAGGATGACTACTCAAGGCTCCAATCAATTGAGCTGCTCGCGTGATTCGATCTATGGGTTACGGAATACGTGGAAAATGACCTGGGATTGTTTCATGTATATCTCCTGATAAGGTCATATAGTGGATGATGAATACAATCGATTCTATGGATGATTTTCTGGCCTAGTCCAGAATTCCCTAGCTTCGTTAGCCGCTATATCTAGTAAGGACAGTTGTTCGATGATGATAGGTGGAAGTGGGGTGGACTGAAATACTAGTGTGCGTAGGCCAGTGTCTATATCTAACTGACTTGTGGATTCGTTGGGCTGTGGGATCTGTGGATCACAACCGTAGACTCTTGGTTGTTGTGGTCCTGTTATGGTCATACGCGAGATCAAGTTCTAATCCCTAGTATCCAGTAATCGTATGCTTTCTCAGCTTCTATGTTTAGAACCAATAGTTGTGTAATCTTCTCAGAATACCTTACAGACATTCTTGCAACCTGGATTCTTAAGCTGGTATCTATATCTACGAGGGTGTCTCTAGCGTCTGGCTATGGAACTAGAGGATCGCACCCGAATGTTTGTTCTCTTTCGAGCCCTCTCTACAGTCATGTGGATGTTTTCTAGAGTAATCTGTAGTTTGGCTGACTTGACCAAAACGCATGTGCTTGGTCGTCTTCTATGTTTAATCCTCTTAACTGTGAACTGATCAGTTGTAAATCTGTGGTTGTTCGGAATACTTGTATCCTGAGATTTTGGTCTATGTCAACTATTGCTGTGACTAGGTTTGGTTGAGGCACGATTGGCTCAAATATATATTCCCTGGGCTCTTGAGGTCCCGTGATTGTCATACGAAACAAAATGCAATCTAACTATGATGAAACAAATTCTAACTAAGTGAAATAAATCTAACTACATATAAATTTTATTTTTCTATGAAATATTCTAACAATTTTAAGGAAAGCAAACTATTTTAAGTGTATCTAGAAATAATAGCTAAGCAATAATTTAAAATGCATAAGATAACCAAGTGTGGTTATTTGCCGTCATGTGATTTATAGAATTATTCTAAATAAACAGTTTGTCTAACCTACCGGCAAGATTCTCGATCCTACCTCAGAAGTGAGGAGTGAATCATAGTTTCTCAGAAACTATCAATCCCCACAGCTTCCTTGGAAATGTCAAGAATAGAATGAAATGAAATAAAGTGATTAACTACTCTATTTGATATGAATCTGACTAGAACTTTGAAATGTAAAACCTGGATTCCGCAGAACAGTGGCGAATCCGATGGTGTGTGTATGATCTCGTCCCCTCAGTATGATCTTCTCGTTCTTTCGTGTTCACTTGGATCCAGAAAAGCGTGTAATGCTAGCACCGATAGGAGTAGATTTTGGGACAAGGACAGCTCAGAATGCAGACCGAGAATGCGAGTAGGAGAGGGATAGCGCAAGAGTACAGAGCTTGGCTTATGCGATTCCTAGCGGGATTTTACTGCGAGTCATGCAACGTGAAGCGACCAGAACCTTTGACTATCCTATGCAAAGAGAAAACCTGTAACTTTAATGGCTTCCTAAGCTATTCCGTTCCAAAATAAAGACACTGCTTGCACAAGTTGGATATGTGGCTTACCAACAGCTGAATAAAGCTAACCAGGTATATAATGAATTGAACTAAGAACTCTAAGTCACAGTAAAACAAATCTACAGCAAAGAGGAATTCAGAGGCAAGCTTCTAACCGGATTGGGTGGAACAAAAAGCACTACCGCACAAGATGGGTCTCATGGCTTACCAACAAATTTGAGCAATTTAACAAAAGATGCAAGTGAATTCAAGCTATGGCTTCTAAACAAGCTAACTAACTAAAACACTAAAATGAGGGAATGAAAGCAAAGATCAAACTTCCAAATCCAGCCAAGCTTCAGACCAAAAACTCTAGACCAAATTCTTCACCAAATTCTTCACCAAAATCAGACCATTTGCATGTACACAAACCATGCATTTATAGGAATTCAAGCATCCAAGAACCAAAACCAAATTGAACTCCTAAACAATAAACAAAGGAAAAACACTGCTCAGGGGGACCAAAAACATTAATGCATGCTCAATTTGGCAAAGAAAACTCGGTGAAATGTGATATTTCATGCGAGTCACGTCAAAAGAGCGTTCTGGAAAATGCACATAGGACCGCCGCTCCGAGCGGGCGGCACATGAGACCACCGCCTTGCAGGGCAGCGGTTTCATCACTGAAGGTCAAGAGGCCAAGGAAAGAGGAAAAAAGGGGAAAACAAAGGGCGCGGGGGCTAAGCGGGGCATGCGGGATGTTAACACATACTCCGAGGGCTTTTCCGGATCCCGAACACCTTGCGAAGAGACCTGTATCATCATTGGGGCATTTATTACACCGTTCCGCAGTACAGTACCTTACAATTTTGGGTACGTACAGCTACTCCATGGAAACCAAGAAGGTACCATTAATAGGTCGATCAAGGATGCATAGTTCGCATTTGTAGCATTCCCTGAGAAAAGAGTAAAAATGACTATTCTCGTGGCTGATATTCTAGCAGCATATGGAATATTACTATGGAGGAGTTTTTGTAGAGAAGTTGGTGGAGAAATCCATATGGACTAATTTAAAGCCAGAATCCCTGCCAAAGGTGTGATGTAGACATTTGAGCCTGAATCACAAAATAAATACCTGGTCACCAACTCTAATGAACCCAAGGCCCAGATTCTCTTCGAATCATTAGGGATGGGGAACTAATTCTTGTCCACCGACTCTAATAAGATGGAAGTTCTCATCCAAGAGGAGGACCTCAATAAGATATGGACACTACAGTTTGATGGCAGTGCTGGGGCCGTTCTGATATCTCCGAGGAGGATATTTTCCTCTTTCTTTTAAACTATAGTTTTCCAATACAAACAACACTACCAAGTACCAGTCTTTGTTACTTGGCATCTAAGCTACAAAGGAAAGGGGAATCAAGAATTTAAAAGTACAGGGTGATGCTGAGCTAATTGTCAATCAAGTGAAAGGGGTATACCAAGTAAAGAATGATAGGCTCAAACACTACCGCAATGCAGTGTGGGACAACATCAAGGAGTTTGACGCTTTCTCAATCAAAGCGATTCATGAGCTCAAAACAACATGGCTGATTCTTTGGTTGTCTCGACCTCTCTCATGCTCCCTCACCCAGGGTTAAAGATGGACACATACACCATTGAGGTAGTTTTCTACCCAAGTGTGCCAGATAATTCACAACACTGGCAGGTATTCAATGATGACAATCAGCTTATCACTTTTATGGAAAAAGATGATAATTTCAAAGAGATCCATTTCGATGGATCGACTTCTGCATGTCATGAGTCTCTCACGGGCCAAGCACAGGAATCGGTAGAAGGTCGGGCATATGTTAACTCAAGGGAAATAAGATTCTGAAAGGTTTAGTTTCCCTGGAATGATTATTTGATAAGCATGACCGTTTTGTAAAGAAAAAGTGACAGGATAACCCTAGCTCTTCTCCAAAAACTAAATCTGTCAATTTGGGTACTATAGAACATCCTCGGTCTATGAACATCGGGAAGTGTTGTTCACCCGAGGAAAAGCATAAATTTGTCAAATTGTTGAAAAGATATATGGATGTATTGGCATGGTCTTATGCTGATCTAAAGTCATTTAAGCCAAAGGATATTTGACATGACATCCCGCTCAAGGACGATGTCAAGCCTTTTAGTCAAAAGCAAAGGCACTACAACCCCAAAATCTCAGGTACCATCTAGGTTGAAATTTAGAAGATGTTGGATGCAAGAATTATTTTTCCAATTCATCACAATACCTAGGTTACTAATATTGTTCCCGTATAGAAGAAGAACAACGAAATACACATATGCGTAGACTTTCACAACTCCGAACCAGGTGTCCTTAAAGGACAATTATCCATAGCCCATAATGGATCAAGTTTTGCGGTAGTAACTGGTTGAAATGTTGTCCATGATTGATGGATTTTGGGTTACAATTAGATTGAGTTCTTGCACAAGACCAATTCAAAATAGCATTCACCACTCCTTGGGTCACCTTCACCTACAGCAGGATGTCGTTCGGTTTAACCAACACCAGTGCCACCTTCCAACGGGTGATGGACTTCGCGTTCAAAGGTATGATGGGAAAGGTCATTGTAGTTTACCTAGATGACTTAACCATGTCCTCTAAAAAATGAAATGATCACTATGATCATC
This sequence comes from Taxus wallichiana var. yunnanensis, assembly GCA_018340775.1. Lineage (NCBI taxonomy): Eukaryota > Viridiplantae > Streptophyta > Pinopsida > Cupressales > Taxaceae > Taxus > Taxus wallichiana. The sequence goes on along the minus strand of CM031238.1, from coordinate 263,152,957 downwards.
TAGAGCAAGTCTTGATCGATGATCGAGAACACGGAAGTTCTCTAAACCCTAAGAAGTCAGTTTTTGGGGTCACCGAAGGAAAATTGCCTTGACATGTCATCAATAAAGAAGGGACAAAGATAGATGTCAAAATAGTCAAGGCTATTCAGAGTCTTACCTTGCCCACAAGTAAAACGGGTGTTCACTCTTTCTTTGAAAAGGTAAATTTTCTCAGGCACTTTGTTCCTGATTTTGCTGAGAAGACTCATCATATATCCAATATGATGAAAGGGTCACAAACATTCTGATGGAGTGAAGAAGGCAAGACATCATTTGAGGATATAAAAGCCTCCGTTGCCATGCACCTATCTTGGTATGTCCTTACTTCTCCAAGGATTTCATTATGTATAGTTATGTGTCCGCACATACTGTATCGGCTATATTAATGCAGAAGAGCTCTTAGGATGTTGAATCCTCGATTGCTTTCTTGAGATCTCCTCTAAAGCCTCATGAACTGAAGATGTCACAATTAGAAATACACGCCTTTTCCATAGTAAAATTGGTCAAAAGTTTCCGCTACTACATACTGAATTCTCATATAGTAGTGATGGTTCCAAACACGGCTGTTAAGTCTATCCTGACTCAACAGGAATTAGGGAGCTTACGAGGGAATTGGATTGCAAAGGTCCAAGAATATGATCTAGACACCAAACCAACCAGGTTGGTAAGGGGTAAGGGGCCGTCGTCGTAATGGCTGAGAATAAAGACCCAGAAGCACCTGAGGAGCAAGCTTCTCATGATGATGAAGAACAAAGTAAACTCGAGAAAGTGGATTCTTTACCCATGGTTCTGTTTGTCGCGACCAATGACGAATGGTATTTTGACATCACTTTCTTTCTCACCTATGGAGAGTTACCAACTCATCTAACCACCAAGGAAAAGTGAGCAGTAAAGCTCAAAGCCACACGATATGTCATATGGGATGATGGGTTGTACAAAAGTGGAATTGATGACATTTTTTGCGATGTGTTGATAAGCCGCAATGTATAAATTGTTAAAAAATTCACGATTCAGCCTGCGGTGGTCACTTCTCCTCATCGATGATGGCACATAAGATCATTCGGGCCAGGTACTACTAGCCAACGCTATTTCGTGGATGCACCACTGGTAGTGAAATGTGAACTTTGCCAATAGTTCGTTGGCAAACCAAAGTTGGTTGTATTTCTTCTCAGGCCCGTCATTATTGACGAACCATTCAGGCAATGGGGAATTGATTTCATTAGAGAACTCAATCCTCAATCAAGTTTTGGACATAGCTATGTCCTAACAGTGACGGATTACTTCACGAAATGGGTGGAGGTTATACTGTCAAAAATGCCAATTCAAAGTTGTTTGCAAATTCATCAAGGAAAATATTATCGTGAGATTTGGAATCCCACACAAAATCGTTGCTTGCAACGATTCCAAATTATCTTCACGGGAAGTTATTGGTTTTTTTATGGATACAGAATAACCTTGGCTCATGTCTCGATTACTATCCTCAAGGAAATGGTCGAGACAAAATCTAGCAACAAGAACACAGTAACCATCATACGTAAGCTAGTTGATGAAATTCAGTGATCTGCACAATTCATTATACGATGCCTTGTGGGCGAGATCATATCACTCCAAAGAGATCTCTTGGCATGTCACCTTTCCGTGTGTTGTATGGGACCGATGCCGAAATCCCTATCTCCACGTAACTCCTTGCTCTACACTTGGCTCAAGCAATCGAAGATGAAACTTTTTAGAGTTCTCTGGAAAAGAGAATTATGTACCTGACGGAACTTGAAGAAAAGTGAGTGACAGTGGTCGACAAGATCACCGAACATCAAAACCAAGTCAAGGGGTTGTTCGACAAGAAAGCTAGGTAGAGAGATTTCTAGGTAGGGGATCTTGTCCTTCTATGGGATAAACGAAGAGAAAAAAATTATATGCATGGAAAGCTTGACTCTCTTTGGAGAGGGCCATACAAAATCAAACAACTCAATGGAGAGAATAGTTTCTATCTCTCATATCTGGATGGCCGAGCTCCCACTTCTCTACAGTGGGAAGCACCTAAAGATCTTCAGGAAGTAGAGCTTGCTCTCTTCTTTGTATAGTTTGCTTTCATTGTGTGTTTGCTTTCATCGTGTGTTTGCTTTCTATTTGTTGTGTGTTCCCTTTCTTCCCTTTTTGGTCGCCCTTGTTTTTGACTCTATGTAACCCAATGGATAGGCACATGAAGACTGAGATTCTCTACCCCTAAGTTTCACTTAAGGATAGTCCCAAAAAGAGCCAGTTGTTATCCTATAAAATTGAAAAGGGAAATTTTACAGATAACCATACCAAAATTTCATTTTGGTCCCCTGAGGAGGTCTATTAATGTTCAAAATGGCTTAAAATTCCTTCCGAAATCAAGTTTTAAGAACTTAGCCATTCTTAAACTTTTTTGTGAGTGGTAGGTGCAAGAAATGTTGTGTCAACAGAGAGAAATGTGCACCCCTTTGAAAATCCTTTGGCACCCTAAATGACATGTCAACATCAGCAAAGTTACACCCCTAAGGTGCTAAAAGTTACATGTAAACATCCTCAAATCATGCTAAAGAAATGCGCTTAAGGCATGAAAATTAACATGTCGACACATCAAAATGTGTGCCCCCTTTTCCCTTTTGCGCTGAAATCCTTATGTTGACATCTCCAAATGTGTGATTAAGGCACTGAAACTTTTATGTCAATGCTAACCAGACTGTGCCAAGGCACATTTCCACCCATCTCAACACTTTAAAAAGTGCGCCAAAGAAAATTTGGCATGGAAATAAATGCTATATTTTCCTATAAATACGTGGTTAACACCTATCATTTTCACAATTTGAATTTTTTTAAAATTATTTCTCTTTGCTATCAGCTATCCACTCACATGCCCGCATTCCACTTTTCAAGTTTGTGGACCTCAACGTCGTCCTTCATCCTTTGTTAAACTGGGTAAGTGGTTTTTATCACTCTTATGGTTGTTTGTGGTTTTGTTCCTTGGTTGTTATGGTTTTAGGATCGTCATAAAAGGTTAAATATAAAAATCTAAAATGAATAAACCTAACAATCCGTAAACTATCTGAAAATACCTTATCACTCCTTCTAGATTTGTAAATCTGAGAAGGCTCTACCTCTGAATAAACCATCCTTTGTATTTCCTTCTTTGCCTCACTGCAAATCCCATAAATCCTCTCTTTGTTATTTTGTAAAATCAAAAGAGAGAGAGAGATCTGAGAAGTTATTAGAAAACAAAAACTCATTTATCCTTTGGCACACTATTTTTACACATTACACTCCCCATAGTCGCACCTTGGTGCATTGTCTCCACATACAACATGTTCCTCACCCGCGCTCGATATAACACTTACCAAATCTTATAGAGGCATAGGCACATCCTGACCAACATCAACAATTGATGTTGTGTCCTCCAAATCTGCACTCAGCTATTTTCCTTTGGTGCGTTGAGCTCATTTTCAACACATTCCAAGATTGCACCTTGGGTGCACTGAAAATCCATGCAACACCGTCTTTTGCAGCACCCAGTTGAAGCAAATTTCCTAAAGCGGGCATGGTGCATTAAGCTTAACATCAACATGCCATGTTGTGTGTTACAAACCCGTACCCCATGCCTTTCTTCTCTCGGTGTTAAATCCTTTTATGCAACACTACCCAAAAGTGTGCCCTTTGAAAATCCTTTGGCACAACTTTCCCCCTCTCAACACAGGTGCACCTTTTTGCATGTTGACATCCCCAAAAGTGTGCCAAACCTTTTTAAGTCTCTCTAGTATGCTATGAACTTGCGCCTTATGCCCTAAGCCTCATAATTGCTCATTCTTCTTTCTGCAAGCTTTCGTTATGGATAACATGATGGTTGACATGGATCTTCTATGTTGGACCTCTTTGATTCTCCTTGCAGAATAACAACAGCCATCCTTGAGGCCACACATGACTTCACCGAGCAAAAATCCAACCAAGTCTAAAGGTAAAGCTAAGTTGTGAACAAGAGATGAAGTATAAATATCGGAAAGTCAAGATGCCTGACTCATATGCAGAAAGTGATCTCAACATCAGAGACTCTGAGCTTGGGCACATTGATATGGAGGACTTCTAGGCAAGAACCAACTAGGCCACTAGTGGTCCCTGGATGAAAAAAATGGTGGGCAGTGGATTGCACTTTGTAGCTAGGCTGCCAGTAAGTGCTATTAATAACGAGTTCATCATGTTGGTGGCTCGATGCTATAACAAGGACACAAGATGTGTTGAGGATAAAGAAGGAAAGATGGTCATCGACCTAACTACTCGTCACTTTGAAATAACTCTGGGCATTCCTCATCATAGGAAGTACGTCGCCATAAGCCTAGATGATTGTAAGAAGGTATGGGACAACAATGAAGACAAATGTATGCAAATGATGAATGAGCTCTATCTTAAAAACAAAAAGCCGGTGAGTGATGTCCATAAACCATCCATTACAAAGTGACTTCAATGAGGAACTGAGTGATACAATCACCTTCTTGAGCAGAGTGTTTGGGCTTCCTGATGCCCATCATTTCCATAAATGGATGCTAAGTTACTCAGAGACCATGAGCAAAAATGTGCCCGAACAACATTTTGGCTGGGAGAAATCATCAGCGACACCATCTCTCGGTAAGCTTAGACAGGTCATGACAACTGGGAAGTTCTATATGAATTCCTATGTTGTGTGTGTTGCGAGATCGGTGAGGGATTTCACGGGCCTAGCACTAAATTGGGTATGGCCCCAAGTCGAATATATGAATACTACCTGAGCTAAGGCTCAAGAACAACATCACTCATTTCTTAATGATCAACGATGCCTTATTCTATGAGGTGATATTCCTATTGAGGCCAAATATGAGGCATGGCGAACTAGCCCCGAGTGTGATCATTGTTACAAAGAAGTGGAGGGAATTGTTCACTCGGTTTCCCACATTCACCTATCTTAGGGCGGTGAATTTTGAGGGTGAATCGAACAAACTTCCAAGCTATGTAGGACCCAAGCTAATTCTCTTAGAGTTGTCAAGGCAACTAATCACATATCATGAGAGATGCATGAAGAGAAAGAAGGAGGAACTCCATTCCCCCTTAGAGTGGGCTGATACAATTGCACCACACACGCCAAAGCATGAGAAATGTATGTTGAGTTTGAAGTGCTAAACCTAAAGCAAAACTTCCCGGCCAGGCCTACTTTTGATTACCGAGGTTTCCTCGCAAAGGTAAAAATTGATCCTATTCATGTCCCTGAGATCGAGGACATCTACATCGACCTGACTCATGAAATAGATCTCAGGTGAAAGGATCACTCCAGGATGGCTCTAGAAGAAATCAAGCACTATGGCATGGCCATCATTCCAAAAGGATTCCAAGAACCTGATCAAGAAATTGATCAAGTTTATCTTGACATGGATGGGGATGATTGGTCATTCATAGAAATTGACAGAGCCAAGGCACCAAAGACCATCGAGGAAAGGGTCAAGCACATGTTGTAACGCACCGAGCATTGGTGCAAATAGAATGGTCTTATCTACCTCGGGGTAGATTTCACTACTTCTCCTTCAGGAAGAGCCCCTCCAAGGCCAGCCCAAGTGCCGAAAGGAAAAGGAAACAATAAAGAGGAGGGAGAATCAAGGAAAGATGAAGCTCCTTAAAGCCCTCCTACTACTTTCGAGAAGCAAGTGGTTGACATAGTCTCCCTAGGTAAAGAAGAAGAGACCACTGAAGTTTCAATGGACACATCCACTCAGGATGTGGTCATAGCTAAAACCATTGAGGTACCCACCATTCCTTATTCCGATCCTTCTTCTCCCCATGTTGTTGAAACATCTACCCCAATGGATGTTTCTTCTCCTCTCCCTTCCTCCCTTCCATCTCCCACCTCTTCCATCTTCTCCTCTCTTATGGATCTATCACCCGGTGTTCCCTCCATCCCATTATAGATCCCTTCCACCTCCATGTCCTTTTCTTCTCCCATAGTAACTCTAAGCCCCATAAACAACAACATGTTGGATTCCTTGTTGATGCCACCACCAAGTTTCTCAATGTTCTTCCCTGCGGCCCCTTCAGTTGCTTCCCCTTTCACTCCCATTTCTTCTACCATTCCCTTTACTCCTCCCATAAGTCCAAGTTGGATTTTTGACCATCTAGGTCAACTAAAGAGAAAAGTTCCCATAACACCCATGAAATTCTCTGTCATTCTGAAGAAGTGACCAAAGAAACAGAAAGTGATAACTCACTTTTCAAAAAGAACTTCAGGAGAGAGGGTCATGGAGATTGCATATCTTGATCCCACTAAAGAGAAGAAAGATCTATCTCCTACAAACTTTACAGTGACCCAAGTCACCATGGGAACCTCATCTGAGAGCCTACAAGGAGAGGCTCTGACTGTAGTAGATGCCCTCTACAAGAAGCTTTAGGAAGCAAAGGAAGAGAAGAGGATACTAAAGGAACAAAATAAACATCTTCTCCAAGCTTTGCAAAGAATGGGCAATGCTCCCCTATAACTTGCCACCAAACCTCTTGAATTTCGAGTCAAGACAAGATAAATGAATATGCCAAGATTGGCAAACAAAGCACGGCAATGTCTTTCTGGATAGAGTGAATCCTCAAAGATAGTGAGGAAATAATCAATAAATTCACAAGGCTCTACCAAAATATAGGCTAGGCAAACAAGGAGTTACATTTCGTAGAAGGATCCCTCTCTGAGGAGTTATACAAATCCAGTGTTACAACATGAAACATTTCAGGAAATGGTTGACTGCTCAGCCAACAATCTATCAAAGGTCGGCGTCATTGATCACCCGCGGACACATCACAAAGCTTTCATTACACTGGATTACCGGATTGATCAAATGGAGTATATCCTCGAAAGGATAGACAAAATCAAGGAGGAAGCCCTGGATGCAAAACACAACATGGAGCAGATGGTTACGAAGATGGCTCTAGAGATGCTCTATGCATCATTCACGTTGACGGAGGAAGATGATACAATCCAGATCTTCAAGGCTATCGTAACCCAAGGTTTGTTGCCAGAGTTCACTTTTGACCGAGAGTCTATCAATAACCTTCTGGCTTGCCACGATTTCATTGGATACTTGATTGAGGCAAACAAAGAGTACGCTGGGCTACTTGACAAGCTCAAGACTGAAAAATAAACTTACAAAGTTATTGGCGACCATTTCAAGGGTCCAGACCACAATCAACTTCAAACAATGATTAGCAAGTTTATGGAGTACCGAGCTCAGTGTCACATCACCTCTCCCGATAAGAAGCAAGACACTCCTTTCAAGCAAAGAGATGACGACGAATAGTTTCTCTTCTTGTGTACACTTTGATATTTTTGTAAAAATATTTAAAAAGTATGTTGGAATTTATGATGACATCATCCATGTTGCACCATGGGATGTTGCCATCCACAAACTTGCCCAAAGTCAATTTTTGACTTTTTAGATATTTTGTAAATATCTTGTAAGATAATTTTAAATAGTGGTTGGCTTCTTTTTGTCTTCTTTCTCCTTCTCCTTCTATAAATATTGGAATACTTGTTGTATTCTGGGTGTGGACATTTTTTAATGAAAAAAGAGGTGAAGAGAGAAAGACTTTGTGCGTTCTTGTAATAGAAGAGATTTTATATATATGTTGATACTTTGTGCTCAATATATGTGTTATTTGCATCAGATCTTTCTTAAGTTATATTTTTGTTTCTATTATATTGGATTCATTCTTTTTATTGTCATATGTTCATCAGTAAGTTTGGCTCTGTTTACTACCATCCCAAAGCATAAACCCTCGACCTTTCGGTCTTTGGAATTCATTTCTTTTCTCCCTTCAGATCTATTTTCCTTCGTTTCTTCCCTCTTACCTTTACATTCGCATTTGGAACTACCTCTACTAGGATGAGATCTCAAACAACCTGAAGTTAGAATATTGTAGATTTGCATGATTTCTTCTTGATAGAAGAACAATAAACCAGCTTCGCTTTGCTGTCTCAAAGAGGGCTATGCCATGTACACTGTTGGCCTATTTTCCCATGATCTACCCGATCAATGATTTTCAAACCAACACTTTACACTATAAGAATAATCTTTCTAGAATGAATGATGTCTTGGATGAATAGTAATTGCAAAGCTCTATTTATCCAAAGTCTAATTTTAAACAAATATGATTTTGAGCTACCCGATTCTACTATTTATGTTTCTAAATTTTGTAATGAAAATTGTAAGCTTAATATTTTCAATAATCCATTACCCAAATATGAAAATCACATCTTGAATATTTTCTAGTCATGCTTATCATGTGGGCCTACCTTCATCATCTTCTTATAATTATCTTGGGTTTCTTGTTGGTACTACTTGATATTCCTCCATCTCGTTATTACTTTTACTAATGTATATTTTCATGCTTCATTTTCATCGCATTGATGTTGTAGACATCTAAAATGTCGGCGTGATTGATTATGATTAATTTTTCTCGCAACATCATCTAAATAATTATAATAATTAATTAAAATATTAATTATTATTATTAATCCATTTTATCATATTTACCCCTTTATCGTTATTTATCATTTATCCCAAATCCTTTTAATTCATCATTTTATCCATAAAATTTTAATTCATTAATAATATCCTATCATCCCACTAATATTCCCTATTAACATTTTATAGGAATTTAATATTCCTCCATCTCACCTACCAACTACTCTACACATCCCTACACCTAGCCTTTCATTGTAACCTCACACCTAATCACCATTTATTAACCTAATCTAGCTCTCATCCTAATCACATCCTCACTTATAAATCTAGAGGCTTATAAATCTATAAGCCTCTCTAACCTTCTTCTTCCATTGAATTTTTAATTCAATGGAATCTTCTTCCCTCCATGAATTTGAATTCAAAATTCTAGAGTCTTCCACTCTATAATCCTCCAATCCTCGCATGCATCCTCCACTATTGATCCAAATCCAATATGGATTTATCTTATGCCACCGAAGCCTGCACTCATTAACTATAAATTGAGATATCCTCCTCCATGAGATCAAGCTTAGAATATCTCTAAAATCCATAACAAAACTCTACTCTTTTATTCATCCAATCCTTCATTCTTCATCAAATACATCCAAGCGATCAAAGAAGGAATATTTCCACTTGTAGGTAAGTATAGGTGTATGATCTTCTCCCTCTTTCTATCATTTCTCAATCTGATGTAAGTAGATGGTTGTGTTAGTATAGGATTTGAATCAGTTTATTTCCTAGTTTATAAGTTTCACACTAACACCTCTTTTTACATACATTTTGGCACCCACCATGGGGATTACCCCAAATTTTTTGATTGATTTTAGTATAATTTCATATTATAAATAAACTATCTAAATTTGAGAAAAAATTATTGAGATTTACCCCTTGAAATTTCAAATTTTTGTGAGATTCTTCCATTTCAACACTTTTGACCTAAAACATCGCTTTTGTAAAACCCATGGAGCTTTTATAAAAGGTTCAATGCTTTTGTGAATGAATTGGAGATTTTGTTATATTTTGGCACCTATGTTTTGAATTGTCACTTTTTTTTCTAACTTCCGAAATCCATAACTTTTTATCACAAACTCAAAATGAATCCATTTTTTCCCGGAAAGGTATAAAAAGATCTATGCAATGAAAGTGTTGATTTAGAAATTTATAGTATAAGTTATTCATGGTTTTCCTTTTCCTAAATCTTGTCATTTTAACTATACATTTAGTTATATTTTCTTATTCCAAACTACTAACACTTTGTGTGTAGCTTCCTATACTTACCAAAGAAAAAAGTCAATCTAAAACTACTAATCCTTTTTATTTTGCAGCTCATTTAGTCCAAGACATTTGGGGTATAAAACAAACTACTAATCATTTTATTTTACAGGGCATCCTCTTGAAGACCCCATTAAATAATTTTAAATCATTTTATCTTACATTTATCATCCTTTTGTGTGTTTTTCCTTTGTTGTTTGTTCATCCTAAAGCGAAACCATGTATGCTCTCCTCTCGCGTCCTAGGACGATCTTGAGGATCAAAAGTGGATATCCTTCCCATTTTTATTTTGTAGGGAAATGTGATGTGGAAGTGATATCCACACACTTTTCATAGTCTTAGGGGTCTTGTGACCATGGGATTCATCTCCATGCACATAGACACACCCCGTGTTCGGCGGGGTATATAAATTCAAGGAAAATTTTCATTATTGGCTAAGCACTTTCTTGTTTTAAGAGCGGTGTGAAGTGAGGGGATTTCACGTCCCAACACCTAGAATTTACAATCCTCTAGTGAGCTCATGCATCCTAGACTTGGGCCCCATTTACCATAAGGTATATTGGGGACTCCTCTTGTGAGCTCATGCATCCTAGACTAGGAAACCTTTTGGTCTCATATTGAGCTATAGTGTAAGGAGGTTGCACTCCCCAAGATCACTCACTAGCCAACCCCACATTGAAACATAGGTGGATAGCCAATTTTGGCACCATCATTGGTGTGTGGTATTGAAAGTGGGCTATATCTTGATTGTAATCCCACTTGACTAGTTAGGGTGTGTGTTGCATGTTTGTGAACACCCTTAACCATCCCATCACATTAAAATTTTAATCAATCAAACAAAAATCCTTAATCAAACAACATCCCAATTAAAATCCCATCACTATCCTTAATCAACAATCCTAATTCAAATCTAACCCCTCATACATCTTATCTAATTATGGTCTTTTATCTTCAATCCCAATCTTATCTAAAAAAACAAAAAAACCTTATCTCTTTTGAAATGCATCAACCAAGTTATCCCATCATCCCCCACCCATCCAATTCAACCATATCACTTTGGCCATAAATTCCCACACATTATCCAACACATTAACAAAAATATCAAACTTAACATATTACCTCAACTAATCCCATCCTTGTCATATAAATCAACCATCCCATGTCAATCTTAACATCCTAAAAATCATCTAATAACTTAATCAACAAATATATTATATTGAATATTCAATCAACAAATCCCCTTCTAAACCATCATCTCTTAACCAACCCTACCTAAAAATTTCCCTTCCGAAGATCCATACCCCTCACCCCATTGACCTCCTTCTTGAGGAAACCAAATCATCCCAAATCAAAACCCCCAACCTAATCAACACAAACCACTATCCCCACAAGAGAATTTCATTGACTCTAATCATCTCGTTAACTTTGACCTAGGCGAGAGGACATCTTTTGTGTCCTTGCTAATCTATCCATAAATTCCAAATGTACACAACCACCCAAAACCCCAACCTACAAATCCCCTATCAATCATCATGACCCACACTTTCCTCCCATCAAAACTCATGCACTACCATCCAAAATCTTAACTCATAAATCTAATTATCGTCAAACCTATAATCAATTATAGACATAGAAATTTGGTATTGTTACCCATTGTACGCATTCATTTATTTTACCATGATCACCTATCTAAACCCCCCTTTTTTAAATTCATATTCTTATTAACATTCCCATCTTTCCCATCCATTATCCTATCTATTTTAATTTATTATTAATTTTCATCAATTATCCCCTAATCCTCATATCATTATCTAATTAATCCTAATTATTCTTAATTTCTCTTCCTAGGTCATTTGTCACCCCTAAATTACATAGTTGTTCATCCCTAGGCTATCCTAGATTTTATTTTATCCATTTTTATCTCCCACCTACCCATGTCACTTCCCTATGAAACCCTAACCCACTTAAATGCTTTAAAGCACTTATCCCAATCCATAAAATCCCCATCTCTCAAATAAATCATCCTTCTACCGCCTAAATGGATAGTTCCCCATAGTTGATGGTGACCCTCCTGGGTCGCCATCGACCATATAAGACCACATTTACCTTTCCACCCAAAGGAAGACATAATTGGAATTTTCTTGTATTTTGTGATCCTATGTTTAAGCTCAAGTGTCTTTGCAGCTACTTGTTGTCTTCTTGGAGTCTCTTGGAGCTTATTTGCATCACTTGTGGAGATTTTTGGGAGTTTACCTTATCAAACTTTGTTTTGGTTTATGCTATCATTGATTGTTATTGTTATTATCTTTTAGAAACTAACATTTTTCCGGTCTAGCTACCATCAAAGTTTCATATTCGACATCTTCTTTCGGTTGTTCTATTTCTAGGTTTTCCATCCAACCCATCAACCTCGGCCTTTTCTAGGACTGCCTAAGTCTTCATCTTCTTACTCAGGTTGTCATCAACCCATCCATGTTATGTCACCTATTCTTTCCTTTAAGTCCTCATCAATGTGTTTCTCTATTTTTTTATTGTTTCTAGTTCTCAAATCTATCACTCCGCTTCTCTATCAATCCAAATATGTTTTTCCTATCTCCAATCACCATCAACTCAACCAATTATTCATTTAACCATGTCCTTCTAGGCATACAATCCACAAAAACCTCATTTTATTGCATCATTTTTGTTCCCCTATCTTAAACCTTCCTCTGCAAGTGTTTGTCGGTGTTTTCAGACCTATGTGATCATCTAATCTACACTCGGATCCCTCAAGATCTGAATTTTCAGCTTGATGTCCAGATCCATCTTCTCGGTCATTGTCGACCTGCCCTCTACAACTTGGGTCACCATCAACCCGGCCCGGGTAAATTTTCTTCGTGTTGATTTAGATCGGATATACACTTTTATCCAATTCTACAATTTCCAGATTCTTTAGTTTCTACATGTTTTTCAATCCTTTTGTAGTCACAAAATCACACACTTACAATTACATTTATGTCACCAAGTATGTTGTTTTATATATGGATATCACGTAATAAAATTATTCACTAATGACTCATCCCCTAGTTGTTAGTTAGTTGGTCTTCTTCGTCATTTTTATTGCACAATGATCGTTAGTTGTTTACATAGTTTTGGTTATCTCCCGGGAGTATCGTGTCGTTATTTGGTCATTTTTTGTCTCTATTCTTTGACTAGGGCGCCTAGGGTAGGATTAGGGCACCCATGGGTGCCCTAGTCCTTAATTTTAGGTGCCCTGGTCCCCGTAGCACTTGGGTCTAATTTAGAGTTTCGAGGTCAGTCTTTATAATTTTCCCTCTCATTCACATAGATACTAGTCGGCATGTCGAAGTCATTAGTATCGAAATTTGAACAAGATATCCCTATATAAACATAACATACTCACTATCTTAAGTGTGGAGTATTTACTATCGGGGGATATCTATCTACTAAGGCAATAAACTACATTCGGGCATCATTGCATCACACACATTGCACATGAAAGAGAAGTCTATTCTATTCAATCGACCATTTTTCAATACATCTAGGGATTTCCCTCTATCTCTACATCATTAATGTTAGGGCACCCTAGGCACACAATTGCACACACATGCACATAGAACTACATCAGGTTTGAGATGTAGTGCAATGCTAAGTCATAAGTCCATCCATTTGGTAGTTGAGGAAAATACGACCCATTCATTTACATCTTTAGTTTTTAGGGTTTAATGCTTTTGTGTGGGGTTTTGTAGGATATCATTCACCGGAGATCTACAACGACATCATCAAAGTTACAGTGAAAATCACATGAAAAATATCAATATATTATGAAGATCTAAGAACACTTATAGATTCAGGTCTTGAGTTTTTACAGACCACAACACCCATAATACTGAGACTAGGGCATCAACAGGGAACCTTGATCCTCTTCCAGGTGCCCAAGTCTGATCAAATCTTCATCTACTGCAATTTATTGGGTTTTACCATCATACTCTTCTTCATCTGCATATCATCCTGTTGATCTAGAATCAAAGCAAGGTAAGTCACTTTCGGGTTAGTACTCTTTTCCTTCTCATATCAATTATCTTATTTCATTTAACTATCAAATAAAATTAGTTAGCACTTACATTCCAATTTATACTATTTATTTAATTATTTTACTATTTAGAATAACTCTAAAATTCTATATTTTAGTTAATCGTGCCTACTTTCACATGTTTTGATGGTACTAGTGACCCTCATGCTCATCTTCTACATTACCACATGCTTATGACCTCTTATTCTAATGATATATTATTTCTTAAGGCCTTTTCGATATAGTCTTATTGATGAGGCATTACAATGGTACACTCATATTCCATTTAGGTCCATTAGTCTCGTCTACATGACATGGAGGATGCTTTCCTCCGTTGGTTTATCATCAAAAACAGCCCTAAAGTTACTTATGACCACTTACCTACTTTACATCAAGGCTCATCTAAACCTATCAAGGATTATATCTTACGGTTCAATGCTTGTATACATCAACTAATATTCCAACCTATTGATCTAGAGAAGCAATTCATTTTCTGTCATGGTTTGATTCCCACACTTAAGCAAAGATTGTAGTATGATACATGTGAGTCATTCATTATTCTATGGTATAAATTTATTGACTTAGAAAAAGATCTTCTTTCGACACATATCATTGATCCTCCACGTGTCTCTACTATTGTTGGCTCACCTAGTTCTCCTCCATTGACATCGGTTGAGCATCCTACATGATCTCCACCCTTGGGTCACAAGCAATCTCAACCCACTCCATCATAACATAATACTTCTCCTTCCCCTCCACCTAGGTTGTGTGAGCCATTAAATTTATATCATTAGGCTTGACCACATGATTTACTACTTGTTTTCCTTCATGAGCGTCTAATTCACTTACCCTCTAAGCAACATCATCGAGAATATTTATTACAATGTCAACATGATACACCATATTGTAATTATCATCACATCAATGTTCATAATGATAATGATTTTCTTTCCCTTCACGGTAGATTTCTACAATTTGAGGATAAGGGCATCATATCCTTTGGCTCTCACTCACTTGAGAAATCCATTTGTCCTCTCTTGTGATAGAAAGTATCTACTACAATTGATTAATATCCTCCATCGGTGCTCTGGTCACTAGTTTTATACCACCTTAGGTTGTCACTCATGCATGCTCGCCACTATGTTCATTCATCGCTATGCCATCACATCCACCACATCCACTCCATCCATCTCATGTATCACATCATGTTATTGCTTCACATCGTCTACCATAGCCATCTCGATTCATCCATCCCATTGTAGATCCATATGACATTCAGTTCGGTTCATACACTCATACTACTTCCATCCCACATGCTTCCACCACTTCGTGCCCTTGGTATTTAGTAGGTGATTACTATCACCTTACCCCTTAATGACGTACTTGTGTTCTTATAGTTCTTACATGAATATTGAGGGTTTTCTCTAAGAACCTTTCATCATATGTTCCATCATTCATCTATCACACTCAATCATTCCTGATGACACACTCTTTCTCTTTGTAGTTCATTCTTGACTATTGAGGGTCTTAATTAAAATGAACTCGATCATCCATACACCTTTGAGGGGCACATCGGTAATTCCCCCAATTATCACACCAACATATTGTGATTACATTACATTATCAAAACACACATTCATCATAACACCCTAGTTTAATCATCATACAACATATCTTCTTGCATTCATTATACTATAATCATCACACTAACTGCGCATTATAAATACCATTTAATAAACATTTCACTTAGCTCATCACTCACATTACATATGTTATCTATTGCACATTCTATTTTTTCATCATTGCATGAATATTACATCAATAAACACTAACAATATACAAACACATCACATACATTCTAACATTAATCACCAAATCACACATCATCGATCACATTACAACATCGATACATAATGAAATAAACTCATCATATATCAATACCATTTATCTATTCCAATATCAAATAGAGTCATCGTTATAAAAAAACATATCATCACTGGGGAGTAACTCACCTACATAATATATAATAATGCAAATCAAACCTCATCATCACTATCACTCTCGGGTACTATGAGATCCCTGGAACTAGATTCCTCATCACTAACTTTGTGCCGCTATTTGTGGCCTCAATACCTCTCCACTTACCTACATAATGAGGTGTTCTCTATAAATTTCTCTAAAAATGATGTTGCAAATCCATGTATCATGTGAATGCATCTTACGCTAAGGGACCACCACCCAACATCTCTCATAATCGTAAAGTATCCCCGCATGCCTCGTCCCTCTCACCTAAAAATACAGTGCATGTCACTATTACTATGGTCACTGGATCAAATAAATGGGAATGCTCACCTACTATATCATCCAATTTCTCAAGTATACCTCCACTAATAATATTGGTCAGCACATTTCACATCAATGTGTGGATAAATGTGTCTACTATTAGGGACTAATACACATTGCCTACAAAACAAATAACACAATGCGTTAGACAACCATTACTAAAACATAAACCAACAAAAAATACATAACATAGCTATATATAGATACTTATGCTCTGCTAAAACCCCCACCACATTGTTTGGGGCATGTGTTTCCCCATCTCCTACTCCTTGCAGGTAACCCCACCTCATCTACAAAAATGGAAAAAATAGTACCCATCGATCTGTCATCAACAATGCGTGATACTCCTCTATACAACTTGCATCATCTAAATCTAAAGGCTTTATCTCTCGCATCTGCCTCATTTTTCCCAAGAGGTAATACTTGTTCTCCCATGGGCCTTAGTCTAGCCTTAGCCCTCCTTTGTGCTCTAATAGCTCGGAACTATATATATGGATCTAGGGGCACATCCTAAGTCGTGATACTCTTTCCACCTAGAATAGTTCGCCACTTCTAGGAATTGATCGTCCAACCACATAGTCCGATGAATACACTATAACTCTATAGCATCCTTGGGCCATCCCTCATAGTCATGGTATGGCCTCCATGTAACTACCTCAAGCCCCTTCCTATCTATAAGTTAACTATATGTGTTTGTGTCAATTTGATTCCCATGAATTTTAATCCACCTCCTCACATAGATCTATGTCCTAGCCCACTCTCCACGTGGCCCTCCAATTGGTCTCAATAATACTATGTTCTCATACACCCACACATGTAAAATCGTAGTAGCTCTTATACCACCATCATGCTCATCATGAGTAAATTAGTATAAGTCCCTATATAGGTGGGAAAATACACACCGTGCCAACATGTATCTAGTATGCCGACATATATCATACATCTTATAAAAGATGCCTACACCTCCTCCCTTGAATGTTATATTTGAAGCAATCACAACTACTATGAAATTCTCCAAGAACAGAACTCCAGGACATCGTAAGATAAAATATAGAATGATATGGGCCTCGGAAGGTACTCAAGTCCCCGCATGAAATACCTTATAGCAACTTACATTTGGCGCTCCATGTCCTCCAACGACATAACTTGTACTCTCTCCCCGGTAGCTAGCAATCAAAATATGTGATACACATCCTTCAAATTAACTTTAATCTCCCATGTAGGCAACAAAAATGTGCACGTATCCACACACCAATTCTTTCATAGTGTAGTCAACATAGGAATATTATGGGGCACATCCCCCATCTATGTTGTGTGCCACAAGCTAACACGGTCCATAACATCCCACTCATCATCTGAAAGTCCCATCCTAAGAAAATTACTCAAATGATGCCCACCGCGAACTACCTCGAGTGAATATTCCTCTGCATACCACAAAAGGACAACAAAGGAAATGTTAGAAAACCTTATCAATACAAATACACTCATTTCTCACATTCATTTAGACTAGAATTCTGATATTTTTCATTATACACCAAATACACATGCTCTAGACTAGGGCACCCAAATGCATGATTGGGGTGCCAAAGATTAGGAAACTAATGCCCAACTCTGGGCACTCCTGCCACATGGGTCACTAATGCCATCACCACTATTATCCAGGTCTAAAATGATGAGAAAATTTAAAATCTCAAAATTACAAAAATTCAACAAAAACAAATAATACACAATACATTTTTTGAAAAACAACACACTTACCAATTCCATGGTCATGCGCAAAGCTACGACGGTTGTCACACTCTCAAACTAAAAAGGACGTGTTGCTCTCACTTGTGGCATTTTCACTCACTTTGTGCTCAATCTCACAATTATGTAAACAACAAATGAAGTGGCTAAACAATTTTTCACTTCACTACTTTTAGTTTATTTTTCACCTACTTTACTATAGTCATTATTTCACACTTATTCTCACAACTAATACACACCACACAATTTTTGTCATATCTTGAGCATTTTTACTCTAATTTACACCCCGTTTGTGGTGTTATTTTTAGAATTTCACCTACCATCGTACCATACACATTACACATGTGTTATCTCTCCTTCACATTTTCCTTCAATAAATACACACACATTTCACAAATCTTTATGAAAATTCTTTCATCTTAACATTCCTTCTTATCATCACTCCCCCTTTCACCAAAAAGGGGGCATATAATTAAGGTCATCCTATAATTCCCCTTATATGACCACAAGTTTAAACAAACACTACCGATTCAAAAATTCCAAACATTTACTAACACACTATGCAACATTTCACCATCGATTCCCCCTAATGACCTAACTTGGGGAAAAAATATACAATTTATATACGTGACATTTCATCACTTCCCCCGAAATGACCTAAACTAGGGAAGCAAGCGTTAAAACATTTACAATGCGATTATTCACCAATTTCTATTGATTCCCCATAATGATCTAACTTGGGAGAAACTAGCATAAAATATCTCTATGAGTAACCAATCGAATCAATCAATCAATATGTTCAAATCCCTAATAATTAAAACCACATCACTCAATCAATACAATATAACAAAATTGGCCTCCTAGATGACCTAACTTAGGAGTTACATGTGTTACTTTCCCAGATGACCTAACTTGGGAATTTATCCTATCTATTTTGCGTTTGCTTCCAGATGACCAAACTCGAAGCCATCATCCACTTCACATTTGATTTAAGATGGCATAAATTTGAAGCCATCACATTGTGGAGATACCCATGGAGTGGGGAAAGAGTTCCCTTTTCCTATATAACTTATTTATGGGTCATCTACTTGATAAAAATTATTTGGATCCAAAAACTACAAATGTTTGATTTGAGTTTGTCTGCAGTGGCTAGATCTTGGGGATGTAGTTACAAATTGGAGAATAATGCACTTTTCTCCCTACACTCTTCCTTTGGTGGTAAGATTCCCAAACCCTCTGGTCGATTACTCATATACATAAAATTAGGTTTAGAACTGATCACTCCCTAACCCATCTCATCATCATCATACAATGTTCTAAATGATCAATTGTCTAACATTAATATCATCACTCTAATTTAGTACACTTCATCATAACATTACGCTTTTCACTACGATTCATGGATCAACATGTTGATTCATGGTTTGACATGCTATATGGATCTTTTGACACATTTTTACTACCACATATTCATGTTCTACTACAACATGGGATTCTCGAATTTATCTCAGGTATGCATCTCTATCTACTTTATGTTATTGAGCTTTTTCTCACCAACATAAAGTGGGGGAAAATGTAGTCACAAAATCACACACTTACTATTACTTTTATACCACTAAGTATGTTGTTTTATATATGGATCTCGTGTAAGAAAATTATTCACTAATGACTCATCCCCTATTCCTTTCATCAGTTAGTTGGTCTTTATCGTCAATTGTCTTGCACATTCGTCAATTTTTACACAAGTTCTGCCATCTCTTCGGGAGTCTCGGGTGTCGTTATTAGGTCATTTTCCATTTTTATTCTTTGAATATGGCTTCGAGGGTAGGATTAAGGCACCCATGGGTGCCTCGGTTCATAATTTTAGGCACACTTTGGTCCTCGTAGCAATTGGGCCTAATTTAGAGTTTTGAGGTTGCTCTTTATAATTTTCCCTCTCATTCCCCTAGGTACTAGTTTACATGTCGGGTCATTAGTGTCAAATTTTGAGCAAGATATACTTATATAAACATAAAATACTCACTATCTTAAGCACAAAATATCTACTATCAAGTTTTATCTATCTATTAAGGCAAGGGACTACATTTGGGCATCAATACATCACACAAACTACATAGGAAAGGGAAGTCGATTCTATTCCATCCACCATTTTGCATTACATCTAGCTATTTCCTATTATCTCTGTGTCATTGATGCTAGGGAACCCTAGGCACATAAATGCACACACATGCACATATAACTACATCGGGTCTGAGATGTAGTGCAGTGCTTAGTCATAAGTCCATCCATTTGGTAGCTGAGGATAGTCCAACCATTCATTTGCATGTTTATTTTTTAGGATTTATGTTTTTGTGTGGGGTTTTGTAGGAGATTATTCACTGGATATCTACAACAACATCAGTGAAGTTACAACAAAATCATGTGAAAAATATTGAGATATTGTCAAGATCTAGAGACACTTCCATATTCAGGTCTTGAGTTGTTATGTAGACCAGAGCACCCATACTACAGACTAGGGCACCCACATGCACCTTGATCCTATTCTAGGAACCCCATTCCTTATCTTTATCTACTACAATTTATTGGGTTATACCATCATACTCTTCTTCATCCACACATCATCTTGTTCAGTCTAGAATCACAACAAGGTAAGTCACTTTTAGGTTAGTACCCTTTTCCTCTCATTTCAATTATCTTATTTCATTTAAATGTAAAATAAAATTATTTAGCACTTACATTCAAGTTTATACTATTTATTTCATTATTGTAATGTTTAGATTAACTCTAAAATTCCATATTTTAGTTAATCACCTTTATTATTGATATTATCTTCTTTCATCAAACATGGAGGTTGACATCCGCATAAGGAAGTTAACGATTCTTGGAGCTTAATTCATTGGGAAACCCCCTCATCTACCATCTAATCCATTTTCCTATTAGTTATCTTTGTTTGCAAGTTCATCAAATTTTTAGTGAGGAAATCTAATTTGTGCTCATTCATTTATCACCATCTATTTCCAAGGTACCTTAAACCCTTGCATCTTTGAAGTTGTTTGATTTTATTTAGTATCTACTTCATTAATTTTAATATGAAAGAGAAAATTTGGTAAACATTCTGACATGCTTGATGGGACAACCCTTTTAGGTGAGCCTTTTACATTTTGTTTCATGTCATTTTCCATATTTATTCCGGCTTTGTTTTTCTTTTTCTTGTTGGGATCTTGGATTGCTTGGATTTTCCTCTTCACTTACTTTCAAGTTTAGATAAAAAGGAAAATCATTCACGAGGTATTCTCCTTTTTGTCTTATTTTATCCTTTTTGCATCACATTTTTCCTTCCTTGTGTGTTTGTTCTCATCGAAATTCCACATTTGGTTTTGGGCTTAAAACGAGCCTCTTGCATTATTTCTTGTAAATCTAGTGTAAGTAGGGGTTTAACTGTTACATTTCACATTTCTTCACACACATCTAAACACTCCCTACTAGGTGGAAGTGATTGGGATTTCATCACCCAACAAGAAAAATAATGTGGTGTTCTAGCCACGTTATAAATCCTACACCGATTTGGGCCTCACATACCTTCGAGTATATAAAGGAATCCCCATCCTAAACTACATGAAACCAACCTTGGATTGCCATTTCTTAGGTACCTTCATTATCCATTTCCCTTTTCTTTTTCACATCTTTTAATTAATCAAGATAAAGAAAACATTACATGCTTGTCTTGTTTGCTTTAATTAGCGAATCTATCATTTCTTTTTTTTCATTCCCGTTATCGAGGCGTTCTTTAGCTAGGAAAATGGAACAAAATATTACATCAAACAATCCCATCATGTCATCCCAATCAACTTCCATTGTGGCCATTGGCTCATCCATGCCTATGGTTACCTCTTCCATGGTCACCTCTTCCATGGTCACCCAACCTTTGATCATCAATGTGTCTCATCAAGGAAATCTTGTTCAAACCACCACCTATGATGAAACCAATCCTTTCTTACATCATGAATCCATCCCATATAGACTAGCTACCTCTATATCCATTGCGTCGGTTGAAGCTTTTGGACCTCCCATTATCTCACGTGGTAGTGTGGAGTTCTAAGAGATTATTGATGCTAATCATATATCTCTCCATGATTACCTTCTTAGGATTTCAACCCAACTTCCTATCATGGGCCACTTCTACAAAAAAATCTATGGTTACCATTCATACCCGAAACAACCAAGTTCTTTCTTCATAACTTGCAGATTTTTTCCTTGAGCCATGAGAGATTTCACCATGGCCCAACATGATCTTGATCCATCCTCTTGTACCAATCCTCCACCCCATCAAACCACTCAGCTAGTCACACCCATCCCTCCTAATCTATCTCCCATTAACACAACTATTATCACCTCCATTTCTAGTATTTCTTCTTCTATTATCACTTGCTAGTATCCCCATTCAATAATTCTCACAATCTCAACCATTTCCCATCATATCCAAACAACATAGTCAATCTTTACCTATCACGTCCCATATTCATGTAAATTTCATCACTTCCCAACCCCCTCCTAGAGGTGCTTACCATTACATGATGCCTAATCCACCCCCTCAACAATCTCAACCTATCATCACTCATATCCCCACTCATCATATACCTCAACAACCAACCCAATCTCAAAAATCACATCATCTCCTATTTCTCAACATCAACCATTGTAACAACTCATCCAATCTCAACCCATTACCTATATTTATCTTCATCAAGCGATTCCTAAAACACAAACACATTCAAATTTTTATCAACCACCTTATCTAGCTACTTCCCATGTCATATAATCACAATCCCATCCAACCACTTCAAATGACCCCATGCATGCCTTGATGAATAGGTTGGCTAGCCTTGAGGCCACTACCTTAGGGCCCAAGGTCACATTATCTTATGAAAATTTTAACAATGAACCTATCCATCCATTAGTCCTAATCAAACCTTATCCTCCTAATTGGGAGCTTCCCAAATTCACCAAGTTTCATAATAAGGTTGATCCCCAACAACGCTTTTTACATTTAGGAATGTATGTTATCTCATTGCCCATGACCAAGAACTCATGTTTGTATAGTTTTCCTATGTCCTTGGCCAGTCTTTCCTTGGATTAGTGCAATGGTATCCCCCACACTCATTTTTCTCATTCACCTAGCTTGCTCATATCTTCTTAGAACATTTCTCAATCAACATTGCATGAAAGATCACCACAATATACCTATACACCATTGAACAATTTAACATTAAGTCTATCATAGACTTTGTCACACAAGATAGAATGAAATCATAAACCAATTATCATTTTTCCTTCCACAGAATGAGCTTATTGAATTATTTTCATAATCGTATCTCATCCACCTTACAAATCCAATCATTTCAAACATTTGAAAAATACTTCACTATGGCTTGTAAACTTGAGACTCCTGCCCTTGAGCAAGGACAACTTAAACTTAAATTGAACAAACCGAAAACCAAGTTTACTAAAATATCTAAACACAACAAAAAATCCAAGAGCGTAGTAAATTCCATGGCGCTTAAGTCTTCTTCTACACCCATCACTAGTACATGGAATCAACAAAGAGATCCTAGACTTCCACCTAACTACACTACTCTTGGAGAGACATATAGTTCAATATTTCATCAATTGATGGCAGTCCATCTCATCAAACTTCCCCCCCCATTCAACAATTCATTGAATCAATACCTAAACCCACATGGTACCGTGAGGACCTCTATTACAAATACCACAAATTTCGTGGACATGATATAGAAAGTTGTCGAACCTTCAAGGATCTAGTCCAAAAACTCATTTACCAAGGTGACCTTCAAGTGGATAACCCCAATGCACCTCCAAATCAACCACTTGATGTTTTTAAATAACCATTTCCTAATCATGCACCAAAAATCAAACCACTCCTCCTACATGTCAACCACCCAATGTACACACCATTAGTACCATTAATGCCACCAACGCCATTGATCCAAATCCTATCCTAACAATCCCACCTACTTCACCGACTATTACATCCACTTATTCTTTAGACATCACCCCTATATAAATTACAAAACTTGTTCCTATCTCCACAACAATCATATCTACATCCACCATTTGTCCTAAAATCACATCTGAACTCACATCCACTTCAATGGATTTGACCACTACCTCACCTACATCTATTCCACCCCCACTTATTATATCAGATCCATCTTTAACACTTATCTTGATACCTCTTTCTTCACTTTTACCCACACCAACCACATCATCTATTGTCATTGCAACATCTACACCATATTCTCCTCCCACATCATTCTCATCATTTGAATATTTTTGAAAGCACTCCAGCTCGTAATAACTTCAAATGATACCCCTATATCATCTACAAAATCAGATACCCCCACATCAAGCCAATATTCACCTTCTTTATATCTCATCAAACAAAAATTACTTCCTCCACCCAAATTAACCACACATCCTTTGGACACTCCAGGTTGAGATCGTTGTCATTCCTCCCAAGGCTACTTCTTCACAAGAAAAATTTAACATATTTCCTCGAGGACTCTTTCATATCCCCAAAAATATAAACATCTCTTAACCTAAGATCAACCAATCCAATTCCACATCATCTATATTAAAACCACATCCATCTCTCCTACGACCAGCCCCTTCATCCAAAACATCACAATCAATCAATCAACCCAAACAAAAATCATCCAACACTTCTTCTTCTAGAACACTAACTATCACTAAACCTAAATCCAATACATTAAAACCTCAAAATATTAAAACTCAAGCTTTGACATCCAATTCATCTCACACATCCACATCTCAAACATACACCTCTTCTTCTAAATCTAATACTTCTCACAAAGATAAGACACCTTCTAATACTTTTGTTGAATCATATGCGGAGGTCCTTCAACACTTGCTTCAAAATTACGCCATCACACTCCCTCCTATCAAGGATTTTGATCCACATAGTAAGAATCCATTGAGTTTTAACTCTAACCTCATTTGCACTTATCACCACACCCATATACATGACAAAAACATTGCAAAGCACTCCAAACCATTGTCCACAATATTATCAAGGAAGATGACCTTCTTCTTGAAGAAAATCAATCCCCTCCTTCCACATCCATTTGAACATTCACATCATAAACTTCATCCACCCAAATGCATAATTCCCTTCACTCATCACAAATGTTTTTGGCCATCCCACCACCAAGTGATAATTCTTCTAAGGATGGTCCCCCTTATTCATCAATGTTGTTCGGATATCCACTTGATCTAGCCCTCATGATTCTAGACCAACATCCCAATAAAAATCAAGGAATTTTGTTTCCATTCCTCCTCCTAAGGAGGTTATCTCATCTAAACCTTCATCAAAACCCTAGGTTTTCATTGATGCTTCTTCCAAAGGTGAGCCCACTTCATCTGCATCATCATCATCAAAACCTAAAGTTTTCATCTTAGCCACCCCTCGGCTGATTGAACAAAGTATTGTCAAAAACTTCATCAGACTCCAAGTTAAGATGTCTCTTTACGAGCACATTCAAATCTCGCTAGACCATAAAAAGATCTCACTGAAGCCTTAAAACATATCCCAACATCTAGTGATGATACTCAGCCTTTTTCATCACTCGTAGGGAGCTTGTGGCTTCTACTACCATCTCATTTGATGATGCTGAGATTTTGGATATCACACGAGAGGAACATGACCTTCCCCTTTTCATCACGGTTAGAATCAATGACACCTTCATTTGATGATCCATGATCGATAATGGGGAAAGTATCAACATCATCCCATCACATACCTTCGATCAACTCAAAATCCATAAATCCATTGTCACCCAAACACCCACGGTCCTCCATGCATTCAATGATGTTATTGCTCTTGCCTTAGGAATGTTTGTCCTTCCTATCCGTGTTGGTGAGAAGATCCTCCATGAAGTATTATATATCATAGAGGGGGAGTTTTAATACAATGTTATTCTTGGACGACCTTGGATTTGTGCCATGCGTTGTGTCCCTTCCACACTTCATCGTTGCATCAAATATGAGCATGAGGGAAATATTTTGACACTTCCTGGTGATGTTCCTCCCTTCCAAGCATGCAACATGACCTATCAACCTAACAATGTTCTCGTTCCCAAAAACAACCCATCTCAACCATCCACTAGCTCATCCATCCCTTCATCCAAGCTTCCCAATGATGATTCCTAGATAAATTCATGGACAAACTTACGTTGGGGGAGTATCATCTTCTTATGCTCAACACACTCCCTACACCTCATTGTCTTGGTAGACCTGACAAGGCTCCAATGTATCAACACAATGTTGGGGAAATTGTTCCTTTCGGCCCACTTCATATTCATACCTATCTCATCTATAGTGTTTTTATTCCAATTCTTCTCTATCCCCACACCAAACCTTATACCAATGCTTATGGTTTCCTTGACTAACCCTCCTTCATTCACACCTATTTTCACTATTGCGCAGGAAGTTATTTGGCATGGGATGTTATGAGAATGACACACATGACCTTATCATTGATCAATGCTGTAAACCTCATGAAAAGTTTGGACTAGGCTATTAGGATCAATCGATGATCATCTTCCACCATCCACTATGATTATGGACATGCCTTCTCTTCCTTTTGCATTCCATGAGGCCATAGATACATATGACATCATTTCTATCGCTTCGAATTTTTTTAGTCTCCACCATCACCTTGTGGTGATCAATTATCGGTGTAAAAATCAAACTAGGTCCCTTTCCTTTTCCATCCGAGATGATAGAAGAGGACTCTTCTACCATCAAAATTCTTCATTATTCTGACGACAATGAAATCATTTCCCACATGGGGGAATAATATTCTTATCTTCATAAGACCTTTCCATTCGACACATCCACTCTTCTCAACAAAGCCACCATCGACATCAATATCATGAATCCTTAAGAGCTCCACATCCTCAAAGTAGGTCAATCTCTTGATCCACGGGAGCTTGAGTCTTTCACCGCATTCCTTTCTTGTCATAGTTAGGCCTTCACATGGTTATAGTCGACATCCCAGGTATTGATCCTTCTATCTTCGTCCACCACATTTTCACTTTTCCTAATGACAAGTTGGTGAAGAAAAATCTTCACCACATGTACCCTTGAGTTTCCCTCCTTGTCAAAGAGGAGTTACAACATCTTCTTTCCGATAACTTCATCATCCACATTGACTATCTCCAATAGGTCTCTAACATCATACATGTTTCAAAAGCATCTAGAAATCTTTGTATATGCACATACTTTTGAGATCTAAATCTTTCTTTCCCTAAAGATGACTTCCCCCTTTTTAACATTGATCAACTTGTGGATCTTAAGACAAGTCACGAGATGCTTTCTCTTATGGATGGTTTCTCTAGTTATAATCAGATTCTTGTTGTTCTAGAAGACCAACATAATAACTCCTTCATCACTCCATGGGGGAATTTTTGCTATCGTATCATGCCCTTTGGTGTGAAAAATGTCGGAGCCACTTATTAGTAGGCCATGACTTACATTTTTAACGTTCTAATTCATAAGACTATAGAGAACTATGTTGATGAAATTTTGGGTAAATCTAAACATGGAAACAATCATCTTTCCATTCTCAAAGTTTTTTTGATTCCCTTATTCATTTATTTATTTTTCTTAATCCAGCCAAGTGTGTATTTGGAGTGCTCACTGGAAAACTCCTTGGATTTATCGTATCCATCAGAGGTATTGAAGTTGACTTGCTGAAATCAAATCCATCATTGAGATGTCTCCTGCTTCCAATCATAATCAACTTCACAGTCTCCAAGGTTGACTTCAATATGTCCATTGTTTCATATCACAACTTTCAAATCGTTACCAAGCCTTTCATCATCTTCTTTGAAAAGATGCAGACTTTAATTAGGACCATAACTATCAAAAAGGTTTTTATGATCTTAAGTAGTATCTCTTATCCCAACCACTTCTTTCACCTTCATGTTAGGGGGAACCCTTTTATCTATATATCTCGTGCCACTAATCACACTCTAGAGGCTATATTAGCACATCCTCGATGACTAAGGTCATGAGCATGTCATTTATTTCATCATTCGCACCCTCCATGACAGTGTGAGACTCGCTACACTAAAGTTGAAATGTTGTGTTGTGCCCTCTTTTTCCACTTCTAAGATTTGAAATTATTTTCTCAATCACAAAACTTATGTCGTCAATAACTTTCACCTCCTCAAAATGATGCATTCTAAGCCCTATCAAAATGATGGTATTACTCGATGGGTCATGCTCATGACTGAGTTTGACCTAGAGTTTATTTCTTAAAAGTACATTAAGGGCCAAGATATCACAGAACAATTATTTAAATCCCCTCTTCCTAGTATGCATCTTCCTCACAAGTAGTTTCTAGATGAATCCATCAATCACTTCCATCATAAGTATGGTACCATGAAGATGACCCTCTTCTTTGAAGGTTCTAAGTGTTAGCAAGGGGAGGCACCGATGTCATCCTCATTCCTACTTGGGACACTCGTATCCCCCTCATAAACAAGATTGATTTTTAGTGCACAACCAATATGGAAAAGTACGAGGCCCTTATCTTAGAGATTGAAATGGATGTCTTTCTACTTGTTTATATTCTTGATATTTATGGTAATTATGAGATTATCATCCTTGAGCTTCAACTTCCTTCTGCTCTTCTTCTCTAGTGCTTCCTTATGAGGGGATAGTCTAGGTGACATTTTCAAAGGCTATGATGGTCTTCCACACTTTGAGTTATAGTTCTTTTGAACACCCTTTTGAATTGGTGCTCCTCATTGACTAGGTCTCGAGTCCAATTCTAGCATATTTGTTTCCAAAATTCCTCCTCTTCTTACTCCTATGGATAAGTAACCTCGAGCTCACTTTCCTCTTTTTACGTGGGCTATCTCCAACCCCTACACACTAAACCACCACTATCCTCATGTTGGCCTTCTTCCTTTTCTTCTTCTAGGGCCAAGGTAGGCTTCTCAGCTACCAAATTTCCAATTGTATGCTTCCCCTTAGGTGGACCTGGTAGCATGAATTTGTTCTCCACATACTTGTCATTTTCCATCCTAGGCTTAAGATGAATGTAAATTAGCATGGCCCCATTGTTGCCAATTTCCAAGCTTAGTCACCTCATGATTATATCATATGAGATGAACCTTTTAATGTAAGCAAACCTAACTGGGTAAGATTAGGTATTTCTCAGTGTATGGTATTCATATTCTACCTCATCTACATTATATATTAACCGATGCACGTCTGAAAACCTATGAACTACGGCCTAGAAGAACCGTACTTTGTGAAGGAAAAAGGTAGTTTGTACAAGGGACTCTATGGCCCATCCTTCATTACAAAGTGTGCGATGCAAAGTGTTGGTACACTACAAACTGTACCGATTTCCTACCACTGAGGGTAGCTCCTTAGGAATTCTCCATTCCTCTTCGAATGCCACACAAAGTCAGTCATACCACATCTCTACCCTTTTCTTGAATGGGCCACTCATAGATCCTTCACATAAATATTTCTCAAACCTTTATGCGAGAGACTTCTTCTCTGCATGATACTCCCAAATCTTATTCTTTGGCCCATCAGGCACTCCAATTTCCATAAATACAAGAGATAATAAAATAGTGCCAAAGCTTATTTTCTCACCTTTACACGCCTCCTCAATTATTGTATCAGCTATGTATCCTACCAAATTTTATATCTCTCCTGTGCCATCCTCTTAGTGATGTGGAGCCACATGGATTTCACTTATGATCATCTCTCTTGGTCATTTATTTTTGTAAGCAGGTGTGCGAACCACCTGCACAACATGATACTTCCTCAGTTTATAGATGTCCATGCTGCACGGACCCTATGAAAAACCCAACTCCTATCTGGTAGCCAAAATGGTTGCCTTGTCAGTTAAATCACTACGCTTTAATCCTTTCAAGATATAAATTAAGTGTGTTGTGATCCTCATCCACTGCCCATAAAAATAAAATAAGTCCTCATGGACTATGCTCATGAGCCATTGGTAGAGTTTTTAGGTTTTCCAAAATAAGTAAGTTCATACAGTTCGTATACCCCTACCTTTTTCAGAAACTTCTCTCCAGCATCGTCGTAGAGGGGCATATCATCAATTGTTCATTTAGTGTCCTTCTTGTTCAACAATGCATCCAACTCCTCCTTTTTATCAATTGTGCGATGATTATAGTCACTCACTTTGCTCCAGTGGATATGAGAATCCCAATCCCATCCCATGATTACCTCTTCTAGATACTGCATCTTAGAAAATTTAATTTTAGGGGTATCCTCTATCTCAAATTTGGTCTCTACCTTCTTCTTCCCCTTTTTCCCTACTCTAGGTGCTCTCCTTGGTGCCATAGTAAGAAAAGGGTGCACCTTTTACTTCTGTCAAGCTATGTGATCTAATCTCACATGCCCTATCTTAAAAATGCATGCCCTTGCTTCTTCTCAAACTCGACACTCTATCTCTCCTTTCGCATGCCTTTTCTTCACTCAAACCCTTCTCCAATGGGAACGCAAGCCAATTTCGTGCACACTTTTTTTATCCTCACCTAGTTTCTTAGCTCTTTGCACTTTAACGTGTCTCACTTGGCTCGTTCGCAAATAGCTCGCTCAAATACTTGTAATCACAAAGGTAAAATTAAACATACATCCCATCCTTATATAGATTTCAAAAATTTATCACATTTAATCACATTTATTGCTCCTCCACCTACCACTAATCCTCACATTAACTCACCATTTACCAAATTTTCCACGCAATACATCTGTGTGCCATAGTCATAACCTTCTAGCACACCTTTATACCTCTTGGATATAGACCTCCTTTCGTGTGCTCACATATGGAAAAGCACTTTGCCATTATTCCTTCCTCTGAGTAGTTTCCACAACCACAACTTACCTCACATTACACTATGTGTTCATTTTTTTCACCTATGGTCTTCATTAGGAGAAATTTTATTTCTAGCAGCACCTTTCCATACCATCTGCACAAATATTTCCTTATGCATACCCAAATTTGGATGAAAACTACCCCACACTAAGGGTATGTGCAGTCCTCTGTGCATGAAAACACTTTAGATTGCAATCAACTTCTGGCACGTAAGCACGCTTATTACACAAAACAAAGAACGAAAATGAAAAAGCATAACAATGAAGAAGGAAACACATCTAAAGGAAAAATACATTAAGGGAAATCTAATCTAAATGGAAATACTACCTTATTACAAACACCAAGAAGACTTATTTATAGTAGGACTTCAACCTACTCCCATTAAAATAATCGGGCAATCAATTTCCATCAAATGCCTCTAACTGGAAAGTGCTTGAGTCAAGTATATGAGTGATAACATATGGTCCCAACCAATGCACCTTAATCTTTCCTAGGTGGTGCAAAAAAATTGAATAATAAAGAAGCACTATCTGCCCAACCTCAAGTTTCTTGTCCTGATGTGCCTGTCATGCCATGCCTTCTTCTTGGTTTTTCTTGCTTATGATTCCATCATGTTATGGCATGCCTCTCATCTAGCTTCATCAAATTTTTAATTCTTTCTTCCACTTCTTGCTCATCAGCCTGACCTCTTGCATGCGTAATACGAAAAGAAGGTAACATGAATTCCATGGGTAGAACTGCTTCTGCGCCAAACACCAACTGAAAGGGTGTTGTCTTATTCAACTATTTGTAGGTTGTTCTATATGCCCAAAGCAAAACAAAACTTTATCATCCTAGTCCTTCCTTCCAACATCACAATTTTTTGTCAACGTTTAGCTCAATATCTTATTGAAAGCCTCAACAGTCCCATTTTCTTGGGGGTGATAGGGTGTTGTCTTATGGTGTGCAACCATAAATTCATCCAATAATATCTTGATGGTCTCATTAAGGAAATGAGTGCCTCTATCACTTTTCAAACTTAAAGGAAATCCATACATGGTAATAATATTTTCCCACAAGAACCTTGTTGTTGTAGTCACTATACAATCCTTTGTAGGTGCCACTTCTTCCCACCTTGTAAGATAATCTGTACAAGTGATGATGTAGTGTGATCTAGTTCTGCAAGCGGTGGGAAATAGAACCCAAAAAGTTAATTGCCCATTTATCAAAAGTTTCTACACTAGTAATTGACCTCAAAGGCATTTCATCTCTCTACCCAGGTTTTCCAAGGTGCTAATAGTGATCACATGCCTTACAATATTATTCACAATCCTTGTACAAGGTCTCCCACCATAAACTAGCTAGTAGAATCTTATGCACGGTGGCCTGCCCTATGTAGTGTCCACTCGCGATACTACCATGAACCTCCTCCATGGTTTTTGTATGCTCATACTCTAGTACATACCAAAGGCAAGACTTCATCTTGGAAAAGTTTGTATAAGTCACCAATGATCAACATGAAAGGTGCAGCGCTAATTGCAAGTTGTTTCTTTTCCAAGGCCTTCATTCCTTTAGGCACCATACCTGTGCGTAAAAAAGACAAAAATATCCTCTAATTCCAGGGTGCGTGGTTTAAGTTTTATATCTTTAATACTCGCACATCCTCCGGTGATTGAATCCTTGATAAATGATCTGTACTGCAATTAATTTTACATGGCTTTACCACCACTGTAAAGTCAAACTCTTGGAATAAGAGAACCCATCGACATATTCACCCCTATAAGACGGGTTTTTCCACCAAGTATGTCAATGCCATGTGATCTGTATAGAAAAAAAAGGTGTTTCTAGCAAGTACTATAAGAACTTATGCAACGTGTAGATCATTGACAAAGCCTTGCACTCCGTAGTTATATAATTTTATTCTGCAGGAGTCAAATTTCTGCTAGCAAAGAAAATAAGATGGTCTATATTCTCCCAAATGATCTAGAACCATGCCAATGGCCATGCCAGAGGCATCCACATGTACGTGAAAAGGTATATTCCATGAAGAAAAATGTAGAATAGGCATCGTAGTAAGATTTTCATTCAATTCTTCAAATGTGCACTTTGCAGTGGTTCTCCCCAATAGAACTTACCTTTACCTTTTAATAAATCCTCTAGGGGCACGAAAATTTTAGCATATCCTTTGATAAATTTTCTATAATACCCTATGTGGCCCAAGAATCTATGTACCTCACTCTAACTAGTGGGTTCCTCTAAGCCTAAAATAACTACAACCTTAGTTGGATCTACTAACAAACCTTCCTTGCAGATGATATGCCCTAGCAGAGTTCCAAAAGGCATAGAAAATACACACTTCTTGATATTAAAAGAGATTCTCAATTGTCTCGCATCTCTGAAACATTAACCTCAAATTTTCATAATGATCCCTTATAATCCCATGCGCCCTCTGAATGGCTTCCAATATTTCCTCGAGTGAATGGTGTAGGGAAAGGATCAATCACACATGCAACATTCAGCTCCCTGTAGTCCACACAAATCATGATTATTCCATCTTTCTTTATGCTGATTACCATGGGTCTAACCCACTCGATTCCTCTATGGGATCAATGATGTCGAGTTGAACATCTTGTCAATTTCTTCTTTAAGTTTTATGGCAAGTTAGGGTTCATCTGTAAGGTCTCATCGTAATTGGGCATGCACCTTCCTTTAAATTTATTTTCATCTTGCCTAAAGATTCATGCACTCCTTTCAACTCATGGTAGCCTTTGGAAATAATTCCTAGAAGTCACATAGCAACTCAATTATCTCAGGCCACTTCTAAGTAGAACCAAGTAATCCCCAATTATGGCCTCCTTAGGTTCGAACCTATTCCAATGTTCACTTTCGCATCGTCATAGGTTCATGGTAGGGACGTGCCTTCTCATCCGCATTGTCTAAGACATCGTGCATACCATTTGAATTATCTATATCGAAATTTTCCACTTCTTCATCATCCACCATGTAGACCATTTTTGCGTTCTCCTTCTTTAGGTAAGCGCACTCAAGAAGTTATGCATCTGTCTCATCTACTTCATCGAAATGTGCTTCTAGGTCTGACTCACCAAATAACTCCTGAATGAGTTCTTTAAAATTTTCACTATCTCTCATAGTCAAGTGCTTCATAACCTATAATGCCTCTTTCACCGGGGGTTTAGTGGAGAAGTAGTCAAAGTCAAGATTATACTTGGAAGTCAAATCTTGCCAATTTCCAGTCTCTCTATTCAACTCCATATAAACATACCATGCGCGTGCACAACCTTGCAAGGTGAAATAAAGTTTGTGCACCCAAAACAAAGGTGGTAAAGCTTCCCCCTCATGCAGAGTATCTAACACTTTAAACATAGTGTTGAATGAATTACTACCATGATATTCACATATTTGATTAGGTGCATTACTTCTCGAAACCTTTACGATAGGGTGATTCTAACCTCTTTCCATTCTATGAGATTATCCCTATGAACCTTCCAACAATGCGAGTCCTGTCCGTGGAGGGTATAGAATAACATGTTCCTTCTATCTACCTGATCCTTCCACAATATTTTCGTGGCTCACACAAATACCTCAGGGTTTCCTTCGCCAGTGTACTAGGGTACCATGTTGTTGTCTTCTTACCTGTCTAATACAATGTGGTCTACTTATGCATGTAGATTTGCTTCTTACCTCACGCCCAACCATCTCATAGGTTCCATGTGCCCAATTGTCATAGGAAATACTTGTAGTATCACTAATGGACTGTGCATCATCCCACTAGATAATTCCTTCCTTAGATGGATCAATCACTGGATCTCTAATGGTGCGCACATAAATTCTATTTAGATCTTCTTCACTTAAGGGATCAACATAAGGTGTATATTTCTTATCTGTCAAAGGGATAATAAATCATTATTCCTTGTTCTCAAAACTGATATATCCCTTATTGAACCATAGATCAACATTATTTGCATAGCACTAAGGGCACCCAAGTAGAGCTGGGAAGTTATCTGCTTCTTCTACAAGTGCTAAGACCTCAAAGTCCCTAGTGAACTTGGCCCCCTGTATAGTAATGGATGCATCCTTCAATACTCTAATTGGCATGGCCTTAGTCTGATTTTTCATATACAATACATTAGAAGATGGATGTAATGGAGGTTTTCCCATCTAAACTTATGCATCTAAATTAAACAAATTCACTTCCACGTCATGTCAATTAAAATATTTCCCAAAATCCATCCATCCACAACAAAATTTAGAGTGATCTCCTTGTAATAATTCAAATTATGAGGAGGGATATTAGCATGCTGAGAATATTTTGTCCATTCTCAATACTAGAGTACAAAGTATTTCCTTTTAACCAACTCTATAGTAATAGAATAATGTTCTCTGACGCAAAGATCTTGCATACTTCCTTCGAGATCATCAACAGATGGCCGGAAAGTCTCAAATTTACCTTCTTTTTGTTCCAAATTTTGTGACTATTCCTTTAAACACTGTATTTCACCCTAAATATTTCTGAGCACCTCCATGGTTTCTTGATAAACCTCCTTCTGATGTGTAGGGTCTGGATATTTTGCATGTAAAACCTCCTCCTTAGTAATGGTAGGATTTTGTTACAATGTTTCTCTAGCATGTGCAACCTCAGTGCATGTAGTAATCTTCATAGGTACCACCTCAGATCCAATGCTAACTTTGGCATCCATTGGTTTTCCACAACGCATTATATTCTAACCATCCATGTGCCCTTGTTCTCCTATTTGTGCTTCTTTCTCAAATGTTCATATAAATTCGGGAACTCTTCATAGTT
This sequence comes from Taxus wallichiana var. yunnanensis, assembly GCA_018340775.1. NCBI lineage: Eukaryota > Viridiplantae > Streptophyta > Pinopsida > Cupressales > Taxaceae > Taxus > Taxus wallichiana. The sequence goes on along the minus strand of CM031238.1, from coordinate 263,117,195 downwards.
ATGATTCTTTCAATAAAAAAGTAACATTCTGAGAACACTCATGCCTGTAATGGTTAGGATATCCACATGTATAACATGTTCCATGAGGGAACTCACCTCATCCACCATTGCAGCCCCGACCTCCGAATCCACCATGGTATCCATGACCTCTACCATGGCCTCCCTCAAACTTCCCTTGATTATGATCATAACACCCTTGAGTGTTATCATTATCATATTGCTCACTTTTATCCTTAGAGCTATTCACAACTCCAGTCTGTCATACACCAATATCAACGACATCATGGATCTAATTAATCAACCTGTAATCTTTATTATTGTGAGTTGTGGACCGGAAAAGATTACAGTAGCAAGACACATTCTTCCTTATCACATGGTGTAATAATGGGAAGTGGTTTACATCATCATCTAAATTACATACCTCATAATTCAGTAACAAGGAGCACACTGATCTGTGAGGAATACTATCCTTAGTATGCCCCTCTACTTCAAAATATATGCACCAAATTCTAGTGTATGTATCATGTGCTATATTGGCTGATAGTTTCTCCAACTATTTTTCCATTGCTGCAATTTGAGCTTCCAAGAATGGGCTCACTCCAATGTCTATGCTCCTAACTACCTTAGCGTGTAAAGCTACTTCAAGCACCTCACGTGGGTCTATATAAGTCTTATGTGAGAGCGCCCTCCTAAAAGGCATGATCAGGCCTCTGACGAACCACTGTGCATGTTGAATTGCATGGATATCATAATAAAGTTTAGACATAAGTGTTTTGAAATGAGCATCATATTCCCAGACACTCTCAATAGTGCCCTACTTGATATCCTTGAGCACGCTTATACTTTTCTACTCAAACTTAGGGATATAAAATTCTTTAATGAAAGCATCTTGTAACGTCATATAATCCACACAAGTCTGATCAGGGTCAAACTTCTTGTACCAGTTGTGTGCACGTCCTTACAACATAGTTACAAACTGACTGGCCTTGCACTCTAAAGTTGTAATTCCTTTCACACGCCACAATATCTCACACATATGGACATGATCAACAACATATTCTATTCCCCTATACTCTGGGAGATGAAGTGACATCTCCATGTAAATATTCTAGGGCTAGTGAGGACCATGCCCACCAAATCTAGAACCTCTTGTGTTACCTCTACCTCTAGATCCACCGATCCTCGAGCCACCCGATCCTCCATGTGTAACATGAATTGAACCAGAGGATGCACTACATTGTGTCCCAACAAAGTGGTGCTAAAATGAACTCCCATAATATGCAACGTTGCACTACCTGAGAAGTGAGTCCAAAGTTTTACGCACATGTGTTATGTGCCCACAATGTCCCTAAAAAGGTACCTCAAACCGGGCCTCCAAATAACAAGGAAGACGTCTACCCAACCATAGGTGTAATTGCTATTTATTTTACTCGAACCTCGTTAATAAGTCAACTTTACCTTTTGTTACTTCCTTGCCCAAACTAGATTGCTGACTACTTGTTGCACTAGAAACTGGAAAACAAAGCACAAAGGCTAGGTCACTGTAGATTCGGATGTGCACCTACCGCCCATGTTGTCTCTGCTAGCATGCTCTCATGTTGTCATTTGTTCTACAACCTCACCATGTTTCTCTAAATCCCTCTCATGCATCTCATTGATCTTAACTTTGCCTTTATTCTCTTTTCCTTTCTACCGCTAGGTCCACCATCTTTCACCACACCTGCTCCTGCCCCGCACGTGGTGGGGTTTAGCTAGCCATCAAATTCTCTTCCAAATTCAAGGTTACCATCATGATTTTGATCACTAGTGGAATTACGTGCAGATATAATCCCCTGAGATAACGTAAAAATTGAGCCTCATACTGCAGACAAGAGTAAGTGGAAATTGAGTACTCTAAAATATAGTTATTAAAAAAACCACCGAACCAAGTATCCGTAATGCGCGTCCAAATTAGATTAGTATCATAGAGAGCTTGAAATTCTTCTTACATCTAGACAAGTGTGTGAAACATCCAATTCCTTTTAGACACATATGCAATGAGCCACTCGTATAGTTCTATGGGAAAGATAGGAAAGAAACTCTAATATAAGAAGTCATAAAGATTCTTCTCAACCCACATGCATGCATCAAACTCATATCCAGTGCTGAATCTCTGAGCATATTCTTCTTCTAGATCTACTATCCACTCCTCAACACTTGCTAAGGTGAACCGCAAATCTTCATCACGCAAAATCTTGAAAAAATAGCTAGGAAAGAGGTCTTGGCAACAAAACCAAGGATGTAACCTAGAATTCATTGTAAATAACCCAATTTTGCTAGCACATCACTCAGCCTGAGCTGAGTGCTCACCCAAAGCCCACAAAGGCACCAGTCCCTCTTTAGATTTTCTTGTATAGAATTTTAGCATGATAGTGCATATGTATATTCAGATTCATAACCAACAGTTCCACAATGCATAAACTAAATCTAGATCTTAGAATTTATATAAGATGAACTAAATAATGACTATAACAATATTTACCATACAAGAACCAGTTTCAGTCATGTTCAACACCATTATCCAGCCAATATGATCCATTGTATTAAATACTGTAAAACATAGAAGCTTCATACATTATAAAGGTATCTCTAAGAGTCATGTGCGTGATAAAACCAACAACATAACTCTACAATAATTGACACTTCCTTAACCATGCAAATCAATACATATATATAGGGGTGGGGAATTTCCCTTCACCACCCATGCACTTTCTCAAAATAGGCCACATGCTAAATAATAGCCACGTGCCTTTACAAAAGGATGTAAAACCATGCAAGTGTTCTAACAATAGACTTCCTATAGTTAACTTTGAGTAGAAATCCTATTATTAGCCTAAACTATGTATGGCACTTAGCTAATGCTTTTTCCCAAAATACCATTGCATGGACTGCAAGTATTCATGTCTTTTTGTGCCCAACATGCTAACTCTAGAAATAGCATGGACCCACAAAATGACTAAGTTCTGAATTCAAATTGTTCTAGCGCGCACTTGTTTTAGTATATCTCTCGTGCATTTAAATGTGCCTTTCTCCTGCACACACATCGTTTATGTGTCTTCACTTTAGAGCAATATTCCATCTTCTCAACATATAGCCTTTCATATTAGAAATATCTTCTAGTAGGTCATCTTTTTGACCCCATGCATATTTTAAATTTTTTTACTATATCAATGTCTAGTTACATATTTCTATGAAAGACAAAGATAAATTAGAATCATGAAAAGACCTAAAAGTTTCTAAAACCAAGAAAAATTATAGGCCAACAATAATAGAACTTATGAAAATGATTAGTTGATTCTAAGTAAACCCCATGTTGCAAAATTCATAAAGGTCATGCAAAAATGTTTCCAACTCCACTCTTTGGGTCATCCCTCAAGAAAGTGGTGATTGTTGATGGACATATTACAAGGTTAAGAACACATGAATGGCACAAAATTTTAAAGGTACGTTGAAAATAATTGTAGTTAATGTAAATTAATTTAAATATCTGTTATTATCTTTCTATTTTTGACATTTTCTAGTAAATTTGTTTCTCACACCAATATATATCTTAATAGTTTAAGAGGAGAATATCTTCTTGCATAGGATATCGAAAAGGCCATTTTGACACTCTCAAAATTACTTGTATGGTTTTCAACAAAGGATATATTCACATATAAGATAGAGGAGATGAGAAATAAGATAATAAATATTGTTTGTATATTTGAAAAGGAATTGCCATCTTCATTTTTATTCCCAAGTTCATGTACTAGTCCACTTAGTCAATGATATTGAGATGGTAAGTGTTGTCAACACTCAATGGATGTTTTGGCTTGAGAGGTACATGAAGAAATTGAAGGGGTTTTTAAAGAAGTTATCCTCTCCATAGGGTTATATTACAAAAATTTATACTATTAAACAAACACTCTTTTATATAACTCAATATTTGTAAAAGTTAATCCCTTACATACCTTGCACATGGGATGTTGATTGTGATGGAAACATAAAAAGGAAAAGGTGAGGGAGGAAGATTGAGTGAGTATAATATATATATATATATATATATATATATATATATATAAAATAAAAATCTAATTAAATATAATTGTAGAGTAACCGATATGATAAAATACAAGTAAATATATAGATGCTAAACACTTGAGAAATGCAAATCTATAACTAAATAGAAGAAATAAATTACTTAGATGATTCTTGTGTGATATCAAAATGATATGTGTTATGTAAAGTGTTGGATGGAATGCAAAAATTGTTGTAAATACTCCATGTAAAATTAGGAACTTGATAATAATATCGAGACGGGGGCTTAGTGTTGAGCAGGGGTGCCTAGTGTTCGCAAGGGTGCCTAGAACCGATGACTATTATTAAGTGTCGCTGATGCATGAAGAATCTCATAATCTAATTTTTCCTTTGTCACTAGGGTTTCACTGCTAATTCTTTTCTATCTCTTGCTATTCACTCTGTGATCATTGAGGGTACCCAGTAACATGTAAAAGAGCCTAGCTACTTGCACAAGCTAACAAACACATCAAATTGGAATGAAATAAGCAAAAATTGAAGTCATACTAACCCGACGGTCACCCAATGAATGAAATTATGACCAAGCATTGCACTACATTCCATACTCCATGTAGTTCTTTGTGCTTATGTGTGAAATAGTGTCCTTAGGTTTCCCTTGTGCCAATGATGCCAAGATAGTGGGCTATAGCTAGATAAGATAAAAATGTGTGATATGGAATTTAGCACTTCCCCTTCCTATATAGTGTATGCAGCCCAAAAATGGAGTCCCTTTGATGGTATTGATAGTATGTAGATGTGATTTTCCCCTTAGAATTGTCGTGTGTAGAATAATAGAGTGTCTCATATGTATATATATGGATCTCTTGTTTGAATTTCGATACTAGTAACATGAAAGTCCAACTATGATCTTGAGATAAAAATAAAAAAAATAAAAGACCGACCATAAATGTCAAAAATGTGTAAAAAAGAACAAAGATGGCAAAATCACCTAGAATGGATAGGAGCACTTGGGCACTAGTGTCTAGAGTGGGTGCTGGTGTCCTAGGATAAATGATGAAATATGTGAAATTAAAAATAGACATGTATCCATGTGACCTGACCAGAAATGGGTATAGAAATGATAGATGTGAGAGATGAAGACAATAGAAAAAATCAAAACAAGTGGATGGACAAGGGATTGTATCACCAAAGTGAATGCATGTTTTGCTTAAGATCCATGCCTATTGTACCATAGATTTTTTTCTTTCCTATTCTAAATTAATAAAATGGAATAAAAAAATTAACCGACCTCGAAGATAACATTCTTTATAGATACTTGCGGCGACTAATGTTAAAACTGATGAGTGATTGACGTCGAAGGATCCAAGCATGTGCACTATTGGAACATAATGATTAAGTGGTTTGACAATGCTTAATTAATACGGGTTCATCACTATTATATAGGTTAAATATTTAATAATATGAAATAATTTTTATTATTAAATATTCATACCTAGGTAATATACATTAGGTAAGTATTTAATAATGTGAATCATTTATTTTTCTATTTATTAAATAAAATCACCTAGGTATATGTGTCAACCATTTTAGGTTGAAAAGTGGGTCGAGACATACCCAATCACCTTATATAAAAAGGACTTTAGGTCCTCATTTGATATATTCGAAATTTATCAAACGTGTGCAAATCAAGTGATTTGGTTTTACCCTTAGTAAATAGGGTTTCAAAGGAGGAGGTGATCTTACTGGATGTAAAATAAGTTCTCTGAAGTAAAAGGTTATTTTCAAAGTGTTTTTACCCTATTGGGGTTTTCCACTATAAATATTGTGTCACATGTGTTATTTATTTCCTATAAGTATTTATTTATTTATTTATGTTATGATGTAATGTTTATTTAAATATTTATCGTAACATTATATAATATGTAAGTTGATTAAATCCGTATTTATTAGAATCCTCAAATTCTAACATGGTAACAAAGTGAGGTAAATTAAATAAATTAAGATCAAATGTTTTATATTTTATTTATTTAATTTGTACGGGTTTTTTCAACCAACCCAAAAGGGTATTTAAAATAATCGGCCCCTTCTTTCCATTGTGGAACCTAAAAGTTTTTCTTTGTGAAAAATCAAGGTAAATTCACAGTGGAAAATTTGGAAATTTATTACCTTTTGTGAAAATTTGTGTACATGTAAGGTTAAAATATTTGAAATATTTTTTTCTATATTTTTAATATATGCGGGTTGAATTTTGTTAATGGTAAATGATGGAGGAGACAAAGATCCGTCAAAATAGGATTTGAATTTTTTCCATTGTAAGCGTGAAAATTGTTGTCTCCTCTCAGTAAATTCTAAGGTTTATGTAGAATTTAAAATTAAATTACCTGTAAATGTTTTAAAAAGAAAATTCATGAGGGACCCCAGTAATAAGGGTTATATGTGTGTTTTTTAAAAGTATATATATATATATACACACACACTATAATTTCTAATTTTTATAGACTATGTTATTTTTTATTTACATTATATGAACTATATACCTCTTTTTAAAAAGTGAATATATTTTTACATTATAAATTATAATAGGTTAACATAATGTATTAAAATATAACCTTCCTAATATTATACAGAAGAAGAAATTCTGGAATTTCACATTCTGGAAATACACAACAAGTTTTGAATTTGTTAAATTTAACGGTCAAATGACCGTCACAACAGACCAAACATAAGGCATTATGACAGTCATTTAGACGTCAAATTTAAGCTCATAGGTTTTAGGAAAATTTTGCTATGTTAAAATTTACAAACCAAATGCCCGTCATGATAGACCAAATATAAGTCATAATGATGATCATTTAGATGTCAAATTTAAGTTGGTCAAGATCTTTTCTACATTATTTTTTTCGAAATTTGAAGTTATTTTGCATTCTTAGGGGTTTCTTCTTCACTTCTATATGGTCGAATTTTTTTATATAAGTTTGGGGTATAATGCAAAGCCCTTTATATTGCAGGGTTATTATTTTGATCATGGGAGGTTAATTAATATGCATTGTAATGACAAAATTAGTTATGATTAAATAGTTTATGTAGATCTATAAAATTTAGATATGATTCTATTAAAAGTGTTTCTTTTTTTGATAAATATGTATCTAACTCTGTGGTACATTGTATATTATTATGGGGTGTGTTTTACAGGTTCAAGTAAACAATGAAATCTAGCTATTTATGTCTTGACAAAACCCAGATCCTGAATGGAACCAACTACAACATTTGGAACATCAAAGATCAAATCGAACTTATGGCGAGGAAACTCTAGACAATTGTTTCCGGATCTCGAGGTTTCTCCCACCGATTGTCAAGCAATCAGAGACAACATGAATGCATTCTCATAATGAATGCGGAGGCTATTTCCATGATTCTACACAATGTGAACAATGAGTAACTTCTACACATTGGTAATATCGAACATCCGAAAGAGGTATGGACACAACTAGAATCCATGCATGAAGGTACGCATTTATCTAAAATTATTAAATTAGGTTTAGAATTACTTACAACTCCTATGAAAGGAATTGAAAAACTAGTTAATTTATTAGCCAAAATTAAAAATATTAAAGAACAATTATATGGATGAAATTGTAATTTAATTGGTGAAAAACTAATCTACTTTATTATTCATTTAACTATACATGAAAGATTTAGGAATTTTATTTCTATCTTGAACTTTAAATATCATAACAAAAAATGATCTACCTGATTTAAATACCTTGATTTCACTTCGATACAGAAGACCAAGTGATGATGAACTTTGACTCTAAGGAGAATGCCTCTCGATACTTCTTTCTCATAATTCAAAGTTCAAACCTTGCAATCCCTTCTCAAATCAGAAATTTAGATCTAAATCTTCTTTTGTTGATAAGAATTTTTTTCTTCTGATCAATTGTGTGTTAGATTTAGTGGTAAATGTCACAAATGTGGTAAATTTAGACATAAAAAGGAAGATTGAAAAATTAATAAACTTATCCATAAAAATAAAAAACAAACTATTTCTTCTAAATACAATTTAAGGAAAAAGGATAGCTCTAATGATATTCCTAAAACTGTTGCATTATATGTTGCATTGTATTCTTCCTCTAATTTTGAATGGATTCTAGATTTAGGTGCATCAAATCATATGACTGGTGTTTTAAATTATTTATTTGATGTTGTGAAAATCAATGAACGTGTGTATCTTGGTGATAAATCATCTTCAGAAGCAATAGAGAAAGGAAAAGTAAAATTTGTTAATGGTGTGTTAAATAATGTTTTATTTTTTCCTAAACTCAAAAAGAACCTTTTATCATGTTCTCAATTAACTCGTGATGGTTTGGCTATTCAAATTTTGAAATATACTTGGTATATCAAGGATAGTAATGATAATATAATAGATAAAGGAATTCAAAGAAATGGTTTGTATATTTTTTATGATTTCTCTTCTACATCCTATTTTGTTTCTCAAAGTTTGAATAATTCAAAACTATGGCATGAAATATTAGGACATGTTAATTATTGAAGTTTATATGAAATGGCTAGATATAATATTGTGAAAGGTTTTCATGTGTTGTCTTCTTCTCATGAGGCATGTGAAGGGTGTTTACGATCAAAACAAAGTGTTGAACCCTTTCACAAACATCTTGAAGAGAGTTTCTCTTGCCCATTATAACTTATTCATAGTGATGTTAGATGACCTCTTGAAGTAGATTCATTAAATGGTTATTTATATGTTATGAATTTCATTGATGATTTGGTCATGTTTTCTTAAAAATAAATCTGATGTACTAGGGCAATTTAAGGAATTTAAAGCATTTGTTGAAAACTCTTCAAATTATAAAATTAAGAGACTTAGAAAAGATAATAGGGTCAATATGTTAGAAAATTATTTTAAATTTTTTGTATTAATTATGGTATTAAAAGGGAATTAACGTCTCCTTATTCTCCCTAATCTAATGGTGTTGAAGAATGTAAGAATATGACTATTTTATATATGGCTCACACTATGTTGTATTTTGCTAGTCTTCCCAAATTTCTATGGGTAGAAGTAATGAACAAAATAGTCTACATTCTAAATAGGGTTCCCACAAAAGCTATTCATCTTTCAAATCCTTTAGAAAAATGGTCAAATAAAAACCTGATATTTCTCATCTAAATTTTTTTGGTAGTCCTTCTTTATACATTCCTAAAAAGAAAATAAAGAAACTTAATATGACTTCTTTTTCTTGTGTTTTCATTGGATATGGTATTAACACTGCAGGTCTAAGGATTTATGACCCTACAAAAAGGTAAGTAACTAAAAACTGAAATGTGGTGGTTTTGGAAAAATGCTTTCATTCATCTGATAATGGTAAAGATGTTCCTAACTCTGTCAATATTTCTAACTATGGTTATGGTTTTGATAATAAGAATATAGAAAATTGTCATGATGATGTTTCTTATGTTGATACTATAGATGCTTCTGAATCTCCTAACTCCCTAGTTAAGAAACCAAAATGGGATCAATCTATGTTAGAAAGTTCTAATCCTATTGATCTTAGGAAAATGACTAGAAGCCATCATATGTACCATGCATTAATGACCTTGTATGAACCTGAGCCACAAATATTTGAAGAAGCTTCTCGGGATGAGAAGTGGATCAATGCAATGCAAGCTAAATATAATGCCCTAATTCAAAATCAAACCTAGGAGTTGGTTCAACCTCTAGAGAAAATAAGTATTATAGGGTCTAGGTGGTTATAAAAAGTAAAATATAATGCAGATGGTTGTATTAAAAAACATAAAGATAGACTTTTTGCTAGAGGTTTCACTCAAAAACCTGGTATTGATTATGTCGAGACATTTTCCCCGTAGTTGAAATGAGTATTGTTAGGACCTTATTTGCAATTTCCATTCAATTTGGGTGGGAAATTCACCAAATGGATGTGAAAAATGCCTTTTTAAATGGTGATTTGAAAGAAAAATTTACATATTTCAACCTAAAGGATTTGAAGAAACTGGTAAAGAAAACTATGTTTGTAAATTGAAAAAATCCTTGTATGGTTTAAAGAAAGCTCCTAGAGATTGGTATGCAAAAATTAATTCTTTCTTTAAACAATTAGGATTTGTTAATTGTTCTTTTGAAAATGATCTATTCATTAAGCAAGAAAGATCACATATTATCATTGTTTGTATATATGTTGATGATTTTCTTATGACTGGTGATAATCCTACTTTAATTTATATAATTAAAGAAAAATTGAAACAATACTTTGAAATGACTGATTTAGGTCTCTTACATCATTTTCTTGGCATGGTTGTATTTCAAGATAAACATTCTATTGTTGTTTCTCAAGCACAGTATGAAACCAATGTATTGAAAAAGTTTAACATAATTGATTGTAAACCAATTTCTACTCCTATGGAATTTGGACTGAAAATTGATCCTAAACCTACATGTGAAAAATTTGATCCTACTTTATATAGGCAGTTAGTTGGTAGTTTGATTTATCTAACTATCACCACTGTAAATTTCCTATTCAAAAGTAGAAATTGCTTCTAGGTTTATGCACGAACCTTATCGAGATCATTGGAATCTTGCAAAAAGGATTCTTAGATATATTAAAGGAACAATCAATAATGGGTTACATTATACTAAGAATAAAAATGATAACTTCTATGGATTTTGTGATTTTGATCATGTTGGTGATGTATTGGATAAAAAATCAACTTCTGGTTATGTGTTTAAATTTGGTGCAAGTGTCATTACATTACTTGGTGTAGAAAAATATAACCAATTGTTTCTATCTGCTCAATGTAAGCTATGTATAGAAGTGCAATGGAATTTGTAAAAGAGGCTCTATGGCTAAATAGGTTGTTCGATGATAAAATATGAAGGATCTATGTAGTGTTCCTTGTTCTGCGACAACCAAAGCACCATAGCTCTTACAAATAATCCAATACAACATCGAGAGGATGAAACACATTGAGATATATATACACTTCATTCGTGAGAAGGTGCTAAGTGGTGAGATATATGTCAAGTTCATGCCAATCAAGAGAAGGTTGCTGATATCTTCACAAAGCCCATGATTGTTGCAAAGTTTTGTAACTTTCATGAAAACCTTAGATTTTTGGAGTTTCCATTGAGGGGGAGTGTGCATGACAATGTCACCTCTTAATGGAACTTGGTTTTTGTAAAAATACCTTTGGGCATTTGTAAAAGGCCTTCGGGAAAGTGTAAAAAGACCTTCGGGCATGTATACCTCCTCAAATTATTTTTTAGAAAGAAGTGTAGAAAGATATTAAAGATGATCTTCAGTAAAATCTTTAGTGCTATTGAGTTTACTAGTAAACATCGAGTACAAACATATTATTAAGGAGGTCCTTGATTATAAAAGGCTCCCATATGCTTGCTTGGGTTCACTCACAAATCATACTTAACCACTAGTCATGGGATGATATTTAGGATTCCAAATCCTTTTGTACCAAAAGGTAACTTGAGTATGATGAAGGTGTTATAATTCCTTCACCCGATATGCTAGCCTAAAACCTTTATGGTTTAAGGATTGTAAATCATGTAGTGTACCATGAGTAGGTAATCTATTGGCATATGTTATCCCACTTAACATTAAGGGGGACTGTTGGAACATAGTGGTCAAGTGGTTTTTACAACCCTTAATTAATACGGGTCCATCACTATTATATAGGTTAAATATTTAATAATATGAAATAATTTTCTATTATTAAATATTCATACCTAGGTAATATACATTAGGTAAGTATTTAATAATGTGAATCATTTATTTTTCTATTTATTAAATACACACACCTAGGTATATGTGTCAACCATTTTAGGTTAAAAAGGTGGGTCGAGAGACATACTCGGACACCTTATATTAAAAGGACTTGAGGTCCTCATTTGATATATTCAGAAATATGTCAAAGGTGTGCAAATCAAGTGATTTGGTTTTACCCTTAGTAAATAGGGTTTCAAAGGAGGAGGTGATTTTAATGGATGTAAAATAAGTTCTCTGAAGTAAAAGGTTATTTTCAAAGTGGTTTTTACCTATTGGGGTTTTCCACTATAAATCTTGTGTCACTGTGTTATTTATTTCTGTAAGTATTTCTATATTTATTTATGTTATGATGTAATATTTATTTAAATATTTATTATAACATTATATAATATGTAAGTTGATTAAATCCATATTTATTAGAATCCTCAAATTTTATTACGTACAACTTCTTCATTATAATGGGATAGGCTACCTATAATACACAACCACTCGAGAAAATGACATGATTAGATATATATATATATATATATATATATATATATATGGTATATTTCCTAACAAATGCCAACCCCCAGAAGTAAATAGACTTCCTTCTAAGGATGTTAATCCGTGTTGATGAAATCAATCTGATAATGATAAGATAAAATTATTAAATAGATAATATAACCAATAATGCAAAGGTAAAGGGACCGTAACACGGTCCATGATTATATGATGGTATGATGATGTGGTGATACCTGATCCAAAGGGAGTTTAGGGATCATAAAATGAATTAAAAGAGAAAGGATGTAGATAGTTATGCATTCATAAAGGAAAGCGAGGAAATAATTTTGATTTAGATAGTTGATAAAGTGTTAGAAATGGGTCAAAGGAGCTTGATATGATTGAACATGCACTTGCAAAGGTAGAGAGTGAAAAACAACAAAGTGTTGATGGCTTAAAAGTGGGTCAAAAGGTCTGAATACCTATTTAATATAAACCAATGGCGATTATAGGGAATCATCGGTAATTGTAGGGAATTGTCAAAGAATTCCATGGAATTATTAGCAATTGTTGTTTAAATGTATAGGCCAACAATGGCGGAGATAGAGCTCGAGATGGATGCTAAAAGGGTTGATTTAGGCCTAGATATGATGTGTAAATATAATAATAACTTAATGAATATATGCACCTTATATATTTTGATAAATTGAGGTAGGGAGATATTTTTACCAAGGGCCGGGAGATGTTTGTTGATTCCTAGGCCAAAAGAGACATTTTTGATGATATTTGAAAATTCCAAGATCCATAATGAGAATTCTAAATCCAGTGACAAAGCTATACTAAGGAAAGGTTGAAGAGACAATGTATCTATTTATATGGAGAGATAAAATTAGGGACCAAATTCTATGAACCAATCTTTGAGCCAACCTCAAATGAAGGTTTCAAATTTACTTATATAGAATCACCAGCAATACGGAAAAATTGTTGGCGATCGCAAAGCTTGGTTAAAACCAAATCCAACTGAGTTTTTTTACTTTGTCTTGTTGTGTGAGAGGGAAGATATGCAGGTGAGAGGTTGTGAAATGGTTAGGAAGGTGTAGGTTTTGTTTTTATTTATTTTATTTTGGTATATAAGTGGTTTGGATAGTGTAGGACGGGGTAGAATAGGATTTAATAGGTGTAGGATGATATTTATGTTGATCAAATATGATGGGAAGAAATAAGACTTAGTATAGAGGATTATAGAGGACCATATTGATGTGATAGTGTTGAGAGGTTAGCGAATGCAGATCCGGTGATTCACAAAGGTGATAATTTTAGGTGTCTACATTTTTCCCTTTTGTTGAGTGGTTTAGACAAGCCATGAGAAAAAAATGAGATGTGAAAGATGCATAATTATATGAGGTGCTCCCCTCAAAATTTAGATTGATGACCTAAAAGGGAATCGATCACGAGTTTGAAAGAGATGGATGTAAATATGCAAAGATGGGAATATCAAAGATGATGCCCCTTGATGAGGTATAGATACAAGACAGTGTCATTATAAAACCAAGTGATATGGGAAACAAATGGTTTGTTGTGTGTGTACGCACCAAAATTTGCACGTGATACATTGTCAAAAAAGGGTTAAAAAAGTCCCAAATGATGATTTATGTCTTTTCCAAAGGTGTTCGAGATCCTTGACATCTTCGTAGTTTATATTTATAGCCTAGTTTACCTTACTTAGCCATCACATGTTTTTCCTTAGCTTTCTGCCATGTTTTTCCTTATTTTTGGTATCTAGTTATGAAACCGCTGCCCTACTTTAGAGATGATTTCATGAAAAAATCCTTGAACTCTTCATACGTGAATTGGACACGTGTTAATCCACTCTAGTTCACTTTTAGCACATGTTTTTGAATCAATTTAGCTAATTTTGGGCTTGACTGATTCATATCAACCTCCTCTTCCGCTTGTGATTTTTGATTGAGTCTTTAACTCCCACTTCATGTTGTGATATGACACTCCATTGTTGCCAAATGGCTAGAGAATTTCCTATCCAAACTTCTATAAAATTATCACTTCTTCTGAAGCAAATGGCCAAAGAATTTTTTCATGTATTGCTATGTTATACTACTACAATCCTACTAGATATTTCCCTATAAGCCATTACTTTCTCCAGCACCTTCTTCTAGCTTCCTCTGCATTCCCATCTCCCTAGACTCACGTGGACACCAAAGGTTAGAAAATAATACTAAGGGGACACAAAATCACACCACAATTGGATTGCCACAACACTGTAATTACTAGGTTGGGGTTGTAATTGGGTTTCATCATTTCTTTAATTTTTTTGTGAAATTTGTATGCACATTATTTACTACAGTAGAAAAGGCATTTCCATTATTGCAATCATTGAATAGCTACAGTAGATCATTTCCTTCAACAAATACTTTCTTAGGATAGATAACTTCCTTTTCCTATCTCTATAGATTTGCAAAGAGGTGATTCTGGAAGAAAGCTTCTATGTTAATTTAGAAATCAATCAAAGCATCATTTCATTTAGAATATCCTCCATAAAATCTTTCTTTACTTTTGTCGGGGAAGTTGTAGGGGAAGAAAAGCTTTTGAGAAGCTCTAATTTCTTCTCGTGCCTCTGAGGCAGAGTAGAGGATTTAATTCATATCCATAGTTTAGAGAAGCTTTAATTGTTTAGAATAGATTAGATTTCTTCTACATAGATAAACAACTACATCTAGTTGTTTGTTTGTTTTAGGATTTATTAATTAAATTAAAATCTTTCATTTCTTCATTTAATTTAGAGAATCCCGAGAAAAAAAAAAATATTTATTTTAATTAGATTAGTTGTTTTGTATTGTTTCAATTCCTTTATATCATAAAATACAAAAACATAGTGTAGTCTTTGTTTATTTAGATTAGATCATTATTTGAAATGATTACATTAAAACCGCACAAATTCACACATGACCATCATCGGACCACAACAAGAAAGAGTTTACGCTTTTATCCTAGGGTTCTCGCAACCGAACAAACCCAAGAAAAAATAGACTTAGATATCGATTACGCACACAAGTGTTTAGATCATCCCCACATGTACCATACATTTTTAGATAACTAAACATCTTGAACCAAGATGCTTGTAGAGCTATTGCATTCTAGACTGAACTAGCTAACCACCCATAGAGCTAGTAGAACCACGCCTCTCTCTCATTTATTCCATGATATTGTCTGGAAATCAATATGAGGCACGCATTGGTTCCCACAACCATTTGAAATTATTTTCGCGGAGCTTGACATTAATTGGAGTCTTCGTGTGGCTATTATTTCCAACCCATCCATTAGACCCATTCAAGTTAGAAGGGCCTTCCTTTCCCTTGATGAGTAGATCCTGATATTTTACGTCAAGGACATTATTTTTCCTTGATAATTTTTTCATCCCATTTCCACACATTTTCATTCACATATCACATTTTGCTACCCATAGCCATCTACATCTTCCACATCAATTATCCCGACATGACCTTAGGAGGTCGAGTGCGATTAAAGGTCACATGTCAATTTTCGTTTGTATAATATCTTATAGACATATGACTTAACGATGGAAATGGGAAATAAAAGGATGTTTTGACAAGGTCAAAGGACCAAAAATTGATGTTTCCACAAAGGTGGGATTACAAGAATGGGAAGTCAAGTGATAGGGGAACCAAAGGGTTCGTGTCCTATAGAAATATGAATTTAACGATGGCAAGATGATGGTTTGACGAGGTCAAAGGAACAAAATTATGTTTCCAAAACTTTGGGCTTACTAGGCTAGGAAGTCAAGTGATAGGGGAACCAAAGGGTTCATTTCCTATAAACATATGAATTAACAAAGTGAAAAAAGGTCACTGATATAGAAATAGATAGATGTCCCGGTGGTGATGAGGGGTATAGCACTTGAGGAGTCATCCAATTGAAAAATGTCAATTTTACTGAGTATATGTGATGTTTTTAATGTACACAACTCTTTTGTGAAGCATATATTCAATGTATAGTTTCATGTATAAAGAGATTTTCAAGAGTCCAAATGATGTATAGAGTTACATGGATATGATATATGATATATGATTATGATTTTGATTTATGATTCATGTGTTGATTTATTTTAATGTGATGTTTTAGATGTGGAAATGTAATATTGAGATGTTAATCATGATTGTATGGATATTGATAGATGTTGATGTTAGGTTTTTGATGTGATGTGTTATTGATATTTTTATTTTAAAGTGACTTTAATGTATACCAAATTTTTTTTAATATTCAATAACAATAAAATTGAAATCATTGCTTTATACTATATTTGATACATATTTGATGGGAAATGGCAAAGTAAAGGCTTTTGCACTTTTGGCTTTATAATACATGTTAACACATGACTAAAAATGGGTAGTCATATGTAGGATCTTAGATATAGATGGAACTGAAATGTATACCTTCCTAGGACATGGGAAGGTTTGACATATGTAGGTTATGTGGGAGAGTAGGTTCTCCTTTCAATGGTTTCATAGGGAGATGCCCCATCTATACATTTTTATTTCAATGTAAATTGATCGATGCAGGAAGTTTGATTTTTGATGGGAAAGTTGATCAATACGGGAAGATTTCCTAGGATGCTTTTGATATTTTGACTTTTTTTGAAGGTTGATCGATGCAAGAAGCCTTTTTACATAGGTAGTCATCCTTCGAGGGAGTCTACAATTCTTGACTTTTTATTTTTATTTTTGTTTTGGATAATCGTCCTTTAAGGGATTGGTCTATGATTATTACAGGTAGTTTTTCTTCAAGGACGAGTCTTGTTTTCTTTTTGACAATATGATTTTTATATTTGATAGCTATCATTCTAGGGATTAGTTTATATATTTTTATAGTATGCATACATATATGTTTTTGAATTTAATTTACGTAGAGGGAAAGCCTAATAGATAATTTTGAGGAGGGGAAGAGATGTGTGTAAAAACTACACATGTGTGCCCCATGACATGTTTTTGGTAGGTATACAAGGTGGATGGATGTAATGATTTTGGGGTTCCCACTAGAGAGGAACTTTTCCATGTGAAATATGCGATGAACATAGCCATGGCACTCACCTTTAAGGTTTTTAGGATATTGATGTAAAAAACTACATGATTTTAAATCATTACCATGACAAAGTGAAGTGTTGGTGGTGGATTAATATATTTGATGTGAATACTATCATGAAATTCAATGTGTTAATAGTAGAAAGGCTGAAATCACAAGGAATTCAAAGGTTCCTATTTAGGTGTACCATGAAGGGAGGCTAGACGATAAGCTCCCGACCCATACTTGTGAGTGATGACATATGGACCGATCCAGTTAGGGGAAAACATTCCATGTTTAATCCTCTTGAGTAATGACATATGGATTGGATTGAGAGGAGAGGTTTGGTGAAGATTCACTAGAGGGAGGTGTGTAAGGTAATAATTTGGAATTATTAATAGAGAAGAGACTCCCTAGCATGACAATGTGGCTAAATATAACATGTACTGAAATGATGCCTTCCATCTTAGGATGATGAAATATTTAATGTTGATTGATTGAGTATATGGTAAATAAAGGAGGATGAGGAACCTTTGAAAAAGGAGTTGATGAAAATCTTGTTGAGATATGAGAGGATGATTGATGAGGAGGGGTAGATGATGAAGCTTTAATTTTGCCTTTTCTTCATGTATTACAGTTTCTTATTTATGTAGGTGCGTGAACTGTACTTATTTGAGATGAGGGACCATTAATGGAAGGTGTTAAGAAGACGTATGAGAAATATTTTCCAAGATCTAATTGAGGATGACCCCCTTTCCCTGTTGATTTCAAAGAAGAAACTATCGGTGACTTGGGTGTAGATGTTGATGAGATTGTGATAATTTCAATGGAAGGTGTTGAAGAGATGTCCTGACGAGAGGTTTGATAATACAAGATTGAGGATGTCCCCCTTATCATGCGAGATGTCATTGTAGACACTGATAAAGCTAGAGATGTAGATGATATTGATGATGGCTTAGGATTGTATTCTTATGGGAGAAGATCATTGATGAGGTTGATTCACTGGATTATGGATTTAATCACTTTACAACTCATTGTGTTATATCTTGGGCTTCTATGGTAGGCATAGGTTTTATCTTGGTCATACCATATAGGTTTCTAGATATGTGGATTGGGTGTTTTGATTGGTGGTAATGTGATAAGATAAGCTTACATAAGCCTCTTGAGGATGTCAAAGTAAGTCCCTTTACTGGGATTTAGGCTAAAAAAATTTGATTTTGATTTACGAGAATTCTTGGTAAGACACACCTTAATTTTGGATGTGGGTGGATGCATGGATGTCATATGGTGTTAGATCATCATAGGAACGTTGTGATGTTGATAAGAGAGAATATGTAGCCTAAGGATGGGATAGAATTTTGGATTAATAAAATTGGATGACATATGAGGTCCCAAAATAGACAAGGGATGGATTATGGATGAGATAGGGTACAACTATGTGACATGATATTGAGATAAAGGATGGGGTCCTAAAATGGATGATGAGGGTGGAACTATAGATGTGATAGATTTAGATTGTGATAAAGGATGGGGTACCAGAATGGATGGTAAATTTGAGACCCTAGATGATGTGTGTTTTGATTTTGTAATGTTTTCTTTAGATAAAGGAGAGGGTCTCACGACAGATGATGAGGGTGAGGTCGTGGATGTGATGGGATTTGATTGTATAGTGTTTGATTTAGGATGAGGTTCTAGACTGGATGGTAAGTGAGGATCTAGGGATAGGATTGGGTCTTATTCAGATAAGGGAGATGTTATCTCTAGACACGATTGAGGTGGGTTATATTTGTGTGAGTTACTTAAGTCTTTGATTGGTTCAAAATATAGTTCAACATCAAGATATTTTATTATAGGTCCCCCATTTGTAATGGTATCCAAGGTAAATTCTAAAGGTTACAAGGAGGTATTAAGTGATTGGATATTAGATAAAGGTGATATTTATGTGTGAGGACTATCGAGAAGAAGATACAGGGATTTTGAGTGTTCTAGGGGCAAAAATTGTGACGAATGGGTCTCCTTGTGTGGAAGATCCTATGTAATATTTTGTTTCAATATGAGTCAAGTATTTGTAGCATCTGTATGGACCGAATCTATTTAGGGTGTTTGATAAAAAAGATAAGAAATGAAAATATGTGCACTAGTCTCATTTGTCTTGTAGGATGACCTAGGCAAATCAGATTGGACGTGTAGATTAAAGATTAAGATGGCCTTCTTTGAGGGATTTGATTTCTAACTTTATAGCCATGGTGAAGACTTCGTCAAAAAGTATAGAATTTTTGTATCTATAGGGTAGATGATATGTGATGGGAACACAATCAAGTAAACAAATCGACCGATTGATTGGCGGTGAGAAATTCAATTAATTGACAATGATTCAGGATCTAGTGATGAAATCAATAATGGATTCATTTTTATATTTCTTGATGGTATAGAGGTCAGAAATAGTTATTTTATGAGTAATTTTGATCAAGAAATAACATTGCTAGATGCATGAAAGATAATAAACAAGATCTTGAGTGAGAGAGTTGTACCAATCTAAGGCGAGGCCTTGTTGGTGACATAAGAAAGGTCCTAAGCATGAGATCTTGATCTCGAATGATGAGATAACATGAGTGTATAAAGGCTAGTATGGGCTGTTAGGGATGCTCTTGGAAATGGAACGTGATCAATTTAGGTGATTCCCAATGCGAAGGATAGTGCTTATATGGTAATTATGGATGGATGGGATCATTAGAGAACCTGGTCATAAGTGAGGATGTGTTTGGGTCCCATGGTAGCGGCTTCCAAATTAGATGGTATGTTCAAAAAAGATTACATGGGATCATTTGTATGATTAGGCATGATGGAATTAACATGTGAGTGTGGATGATAATGTAGTTGATTTTATTGATGATGATGGAGAGTAGGATGGTTCTATTGGTAATGGGTTTGATGTGGAGGTTGATAAGGGGTATCTTGAGAAGGTACCAATTACAAATTATGTTGTGATAAAGGGATGTGGGGAGATGTGTAGAGATGTTGGATACGATGTTGTTGGAGGAGAAGGGGGCTGATTGGGCCTAAGTAGGAATGTGTGTAAGGGTTTAGGATGTTTGAGGTGCGAGAGAAGTATCAAAATCAAGATAGGTTGATTGGATAAAATATGGGGATGTTAAAATTTTGATGAGATTGTGATGGAGGGGATGTGGCAAGGATTGATTGATGGGGTAGAATTTCCATGGGCTAAGGGGTGACAGTTTGGAAGTAATATAGACGTGAAGGATGCTTGTAGGGTTGTTGACTAGAGTTGATGTAGGGTTGTAGGATTGGATGGAAGGTACGGGTTCGATAGGGGACAAAAGGTGGTCTAGATGGCATGGGAATATGCCATAGCTACATGCGATTGAGTGGGATATGATAGGTTGATGAGATTAAGAAGGATTAGATCCCGTGTAGGGGATGTTTTGGGGTCAATTGGGGTGAAAATGTAGAGATAAGGGATGAAGAAATTGAAGATGGTTTTAATAATGACACATAAGAGATAAGAGGATATGCTAATGTGGAGGGTTGATCCATATTAAATGATAATTTCTGATGATGATAAATCAAATCCATAAGAGAGATAAAATGCAATAGAAATGTCAAGAAGCCATACGCTTTTGTTATCTTGATTAGAATTTAGGTGTGGAGGAAGGGTCTTAGAGGGAACTGATGATATGTCTATTCTAAGGATGGTTTTAGGTGATGTTAAAGGTCGAGTCCTTGATATACCCAAAGGTACATGAGGCCCGAATCTATTTTTGTGTCGGTATGAGGCATGGTATTGGGGCCTACCCCCTTACTTCATGGTCCTACATTGATAAGGAGTTAGGTTATTATCCAATATACCACCCACTAATTATTTATACTTAGCGTAACACCGAATTAGATTATCCACTTAGTGATGAAATACAAGTAGGTCCACCTAGGTAGGAATGTTTTGATGCAAGTTTGTATTGAAATTGATTTGGTTGTGTATGAGGGAAATTAAGTGAATGCAATTTATTAACCTCCTAATTAGACTATGTGATAAAAAAATGAGAGTTTCATTTTAAACCCAAAAGAAGATGTATAGTCAATGAGGATAGTAAATAGATGCAATGCTTGGAAATTAGAAAAAAAAGAAAAGGATGCACCTATAAAAGCTTCCTTTTTAATTTCAAGATTTTTTTAAAAATATTTCAGGTACAACACAACAAAAACAGATGCTCCCAAGACAAATACCTTCAAGGGTAAGGTGAAGACAAAAATAGAGAAGAAAAAATGTTAAAATAAGACTGAATGAGTAATCGAAACAATCTACAGAGATCGTTGGTAATTTGAAGGAAGCATAGGTGATTCACCATAATCATTAGAAATTTGACTAAATCGTTAACGATTACATAGCAACAAACCTAAAGATGGATATAAGTTAATTTAGGTGAAAAAGGGCTTAGGGTCCTACCAAGCATGCCAACATGTACGCAAGAGTTTTTTATTTCCTATTCTAAATTAATAAAATGGAATAACAAAACTAACGACCTCGAAAGATGGTAGGATTTACTTGATACCTACGGTGGATGATGTGTTGATCTCGATGAGTGATAGACATCAACGGTACAATCGCGTGCACAATTTCTTCTTTCCAATGGGATAGGCTAAATGTAATTTATAGACACTTAGAAAATGATAGGATTAGATATTTATATATATGTATGTATGTATATATGTGTGTGTGTATGTATATGTATATGTATATATATGTATATGTATATATATATATATATATATATATATATATATATATATATATGTATACATATACATATACATATACATATATACATATACATATACATATACATACACACACACATATATACATACATACATACATATATATATATATATATATATATATATATATATATATATATATATATATGGAATATTTCTTGAAAAAGTAAGCCCTTGGAAGTCAATGGACTTCCTTATAAGGATGTCAATCCCCATTCATGAAATCAATCATATAATGATAAGGTAAAATGATTAAATAGATGATATAGCCAATAATTCAAGGGAAAAGGGACTTACATGGTCAACGGATATATGATGGTATGATGATGTGGTAATACCTAATCCAAAGGGAATCTAGGAATCACAAAATGGATCAAAAGATACAGGATGTAGACAACTCTTGCACTAAAAAAGGCAAGCGGGGTGATAAATTTGATTTAGATAAATGATAAAGTGCTAGAGACGGTTCAAAGGAGCTTTATATGACTGAACATGCACATATGAAGATAAATGATGACAAATAAAAGGATGTTGATGGCTCAAAAATGGTTCTAAGGGTCTAAAGTCCTATTTAACAGATATTGTCGGCAATTATAGGGAATTTTCAGTAATTATAGGGAATCGTCAATAATTATAGGTAATTGGCATCAATTATATGGAATTGTCAGCAATTTTTGTGTAAATGTACATCTTAACAATGGACAGAGACAGAGCTCGAGAGGGATGCTAAAATGGTTAATTTAGGCCAAGATATGATGTGTAAATTCAATAATAATTGAATGAAGATACATACCTTGTATATGTTGATAAATTGAGGTAGGGATATATTTGTTGATTCCTAGGATGAGAGAGATGTTGTTGATGATATCTAAAAATTCCAAGCTCCGTAGTGAGAATTGTAAATCCTGTGGAAAATATATACTAAGGAAAGGATGAAGAGACAACATATTTGTTCATATGGAGAGAGAAAATTAGGCACCAATTTCTATGAACCAATATCTAAGCCAAAATAGAATAGAGGTCTAAAACTTACTTATATAGAATCACTAGCGATCCGATAAAATCATCAATGATCATGGATTTTTGTTAAAACTAAATCCAACCAAGTTGTTTTCTTTCTCTTGTTGTGTGAGAGGGGAGATATGTAGGTGAGAGGTTGTGAAATGGTTAGGAAGATGTAGGTTTGGTTTTTCTTTATTTTATTTTGGTATGTAAGTGGTTTGGGTAGTTTAGGACGGGGTAGAATGATATTTTACGGGTATAGGATGAATTTTATGGGATTAAATATGATGGGGAAAAATGAGACTTAGGATAGAGGATTATCGACAACCATATTAAAGTGATAGTGTTGAGAGGTTAGCGAACGTGGATACATACATTAGTGGTGCTAATTTTTGGTGTCTACACATATAAAAACATACTTGATGGCATAGTAAAATAGTAGTATGTGTGTGATTTTTTTTGGCAACATTCCCCTATACTATTTGAATGAAATTAAAGTAGTATAAAGGAAGTAAATAACATACCTATAAAAATTCTAGAGAACCCATATTGTAAATTACACATAGAATGTAAGAACTTGTAGCATGGAGAACCATGGATCATCACTTTAAACTATGGCATAAATGAAGATAGAAAAATGTTGTAAGGAGCACTTGGAGAAGTAGTTGAAATGATTTGGAGATTTGGAATTATTGCCAAAGGAGATTGAAGAGGTAGGAAGTGATATATTCCCAACCAATTTTTTTGTAAATGGGAGGATTTTGTCCTCTTGCCGCTAGAGGAAAAGTGTTGGGGAAAGAGTTATAGTTTTATTCTTCATCCCCGATCGCATCCTCAATAGGTTCAACCACTATAGACAAATGAAGACCAAATTTAGTTTTGATTTAGTTTCGATTCAAGGACCCACATAGGAACAATATAGAAAAGGAAATGATGTCTCATTTCTCCGAATTCTACAAGAATGAGTGTTTCGATTTGAATAATGTTCGATGGATTCCAATTTAGGTCATCCGGAAGTGGTGGTAATGAATGGTGAGTCCCAAGTTAGGTCATCCGGGGAGACATAGTGAATATGTTTATTATACTTGATTGATTGATTTTGATTTGAGTGATGGAATATTTGCTTAAAATAGTATGTACTTATTAGATTACTCACATAGAGTCTTTTCTTTTCCCTCGATTAGGTAATTTGGGGGACTATATTTGTGATAGTAGAAATTATTTGAATGTTTTATAAAATTATTGTTCCTTTGTTTGAATAAGATCATAGCAGATTGTGATAGTAATATCTTAGAAGTGTCAATTGATTGTGTTATATCCTAAGAGGGATTATAAGATGATATTGATTGTATGCCCTAATTTTGGTGAAGGGGGAAGAGTCATGAGCACTATGCTAAAAGCAAGACGTATTAAATGTTGTAATAGTAAATTATAAATAGTATGTGAGTGGCGGATTATAGTAAAGTATGATTATAAATTGATTAGTACATGTGCCATATTTGAAAATGATATTTTGAAATGTGTATGGTATGGTTGTAAAGGAAATTATGATACATGTGGCACAAATGGGGAGGAAAACAAGGTAACGATGCTCAATATATGAACGAAACCATGTGTCATGTATTAGTTGTAAAAATGGATGTAAATTATATATATATATATATATATATATATATATATATATGGTAAATCAGAAATACTATATATAGTAATAGGAAAAGGTAAACAATGAGTAAAATTTGGGGCTCTAAGATGAAAGGATGTCATGTGTTAGAGCAGTGAGTTTGATGAGATTTGATAGAGTAGTGGCGATTGTGGATTCAAAGATGACTGATGAGTTGTTATGTATGATTATTTTTGGAAAATATTTTTGAATGTCCTTTTTGTCAAATTTTGTAAACTTTGCATCTCTGTATTTTCGGTGGTTCCGACTTGGGTGGAAGTGACTAGGGAATTTTTGTCCTATGGGACACTATCACCCAGTTATAGGTACTAGTGATCCATTTCGAGCACTCGTGACTTGCTCTGGCACCGGTGTCCCAGAGCGATATTGGGCATTATGTTGTGAAATGTTAATATTCCGATCAGTTTGATGCTATCATAAGTGATTTATGCAGATGTATGGTGTATGAATGAAAGAAGTTATTTTTTTTGTGTTGTGTAGAGGGATATACACTCAAGAGAGTTTCGAGTGGGCTGCCATTTGAGTAATTTTCTTACTTTGGGATTATCAGATGAAGAGTGGGATATATTGGACCATGTCACCCTATGACACATTACTAGATGGGGTAAGTTCCCATAATATGCCTATGTTGATTGTTTTGTGTGAGACATGGTGCACAAGATACATGTACATTTTGGTTTCCTACTAGTGAGATGACGGTGACCCTAGAGGATGTGTACCTGATATTACAATTTCCTATTGTAGGAGATAGAGTACATGTGATGTCTAGAGTGCTCATATTCGGATGAGGTAAAAGAAGTAGTATTTCAAATGTAAACGATTATAAGAAAAGACCCATATTAGTTTAGATACGATATAGAGATCTAGTATTCCATGGTTACGAGAGTTTATTGCGGTGATTCGAGCTTCGTTGGTGGCGGTGGAGGGTGGTGGAGTTGGGATATTGTATAAGATGTATAATATTTTTCACATGATAGAGGAGCGTGGGACTAGATATGCATGTTCACAAAGTGTGTATTAGCCCATCTGTATAGATATTTATATATATTTACTCAGGAGGATCACGGGGTGGAATAGAAGCAAATTTTTTTTTACATATGGGATTATGAGGATATTGTGATATTGAGGCCACTTATTGGGCCACGAGCCGAGTGAGCTAGACTGAGATATTTACAATGAGGTTTGCTTTGGTACTCATATCAAGAGGATGGGCACAACCATCTATAGGTCAATGATAGATCAGATGGGTCCTAGGGCCATTATATGGATGCCATATAGAGACTATGGAGGTTTACTAGAGGATGATGTGGAGCTAAGGTGCATTCAACGCACTATGTGGTGAGAGGATCACTTCTCATGGGTGACAAAGTTATTTCAGGGTGAGAGAATATCGAGACAATTTTGAATGTCCCAGAGATGTGCCTGTGAAACCATATATATGCTTGAGATCTACTAGAGTTGTGAGATGAGTAGGGGTGAGGTCATGCCCCACAGAGAAAAAACTAGTGCATCCTAGTCCAAATGAGGCGAGATCAATGATAGAACCTATACAAGTTGATAATGCGGGGTGCACCCTTGCATCAATGAGTGGTGGATAACACGTCGATGGGTGTTTCTATTTACAATAGTAGTGGATGTGGTTGGTAGACCAAGGTAGTCAAAGGAGTTGAGGGTCGGCACCCGCCCGATGTAGATGATG
Organism: Taxus wallichiana var. yunnanensis; assembly: GCA_018340775.1. Taxonomy (NCBI): domain Eukaryota; kingdom Viridiplantae; phylum Streptophyta; class Pinopsida; order Cupressales; family Taxaceae; genus Taxus; species Taxus wallichiana. Next base: position 263,090,578 of record CM031238.1, on the reverse strand, counting down.
TAACGATGATATGAGTAGAAGTAGCATTCCTAGTGATTTTCTAGTTTTGAGTTTTTGCTTATTTTTATTATGGATGAATGTAAAGATGTAATGATTAAGTTATTGTATGATTATAGGTTATGGCTATTGGTCCCTGATTATGGAAACTTCCATATACACATTGAATCACAACATTCCCTCGGATGTGATCATTAAAAGAGGTATGCTAGAGCGGGTTGATCTTAATGCAAATTATCATGCCCATTTGTTTGAGCTAGTGGCTATAGCGGTGGTGAAGTGCACATTTTTTTTGAGCAAGTGTGATGAGGCTCATGTTGAGGAAAAGCAAGTGAGATATGTTATAGGTGGAGGCATATATCAAGATATTTTTCACGATATGTGGAGCTACAGGTTTGATATTTGGAGTAGGATGTGGAGCTTGTTTGTGTTACGGAGTCGGCTAGAGAGGTATAAAGGCTGAGGTAGGTGGCATAGAGTGAGTGGTGAAGCATCTAGTTCTATAGCTCCTGCGATTATAGACATTGATAATGATGATGATATATGATGTATTGTATACGATATATTGAGGTGTGGGGGATTTCCCCCCATCGATTGTATTTTAATATTTATGATTTTTGATGATATATGTATAGGTGGATGTTGATGATGTATTTTTTATCGATGTGTGTTGTATACTATGTGTTGATGATAAGGTGTTTGTGGTATTTGGTTTGATTATAGTATTTTTGAATTGTTGGGATGTTTTATTGGATAGATATTTTTTTATAGTTGAAAGGTGTTATGATGTAGAAAGAGTAACCAAGTAATGGACTGAAAAGGAATTGTATGTGAATAATAATGAATAGTATAACATGTGGTAAATAGAAATGTATGTATGTGATGTAATGTGGTAGATAAATAAAATTAGTAATAATGATGTGTTGATAAATGAATAATGATGAGGTGTGAAATAATTCTTGTAATTGCATGTGATGAGGATGAAGGGGGAAGAAGAGTGATTTCCCCCTAATGTGAGAATGAGGTTCATTTATAAATTCCCCCTTAACAGTAAAGAATGAACCATATAACAAGAGTGCATCATCGGGAAATGGGTTTTTCATGTGTAAGGAGTGGTTATAAAATATATGTCATGAAGCACAAAGCTGGAAGTATGGAATGGGAGGTTCATTGATGTAGTATTCCCTCAATAGTCAAGTGTGAACCATAACACGAGAGTGCATCATAGGGTAATGAAATGGAAAATGGATGTCATCTACTAGAGATTAAGAGGCCTGTAAGGCATGGATGGAACATGTGAAGTAGAATTGGTATGTGGGTAAGTTCTAAATTGGATGCTTAGAAGAAATGAAACCAAGAATTTAAGGTGCAGCTATAGGAAGTGAGAAAGTGAGTGGCTTAGGAAGCCAATGAGGTAATCAGAACAGCAGTGTGAGAGGAATGAGAGGATTGACCATAGATGGATTATATGGAGTATTTGGATGGATAATGACCTTAGGAGGTGGGAAAATGACTACTTTAGATTGAGGTGAAGGAGACAAGTTAACAGTGGTGGAAGCTCACTTATGGGGAGTAGGAGAGAGAGAGAGAGAGAGAGATAGAGAGAGAGAGAGAGAGAGTGCACTCACAAGAGATAAAGCAGAAACCAATGACACATTTATCTTCTAATGGTTGTAATCGATCATGAAAATCATAACAATCGCTATCATGGTGGCCATTGATGTGATGGAAATTACAGAAAGGGAAGTCACACATACGTTGTAAGCGGCAAGGTGGATGATGATGAGTAGAAGGTAAACAAATGATCCGCTTATTAAGTAAATCTCATATAACATCATATGGTTTTACATTATGTGAGAAGTGTAACGGTTCATGAGTAGGGTATAAATAAGACTTACGTGAATTCCAAGTTGAAAATTGAAATTTTTGAAGTTAAATGTCTTTTCTATTGTCCTGGTAATGTGAAAAGTCAAGAAATTGGAAAAATCTGTGTTTTTGGGTCATTTTGTGTGATTTTCAGGCCTGTCAGACATTTTTGTCCCAAGTGTCCCAAGTTCATTCGGGCTCTCTGTTCCCCGATCGGCCGCTTTACTCTTTACCCAAAGTCCGTTCTTTTTGGGCTTGTCAACTTTTTGTCCCAAGTGTCCCAAGTTCACCCGGCCCATTGTTCCCTTTTCGTCCGATTCACCGAATCACGTATTCCATGCATACTTTCATCCCTCATGTCCCAGAAGCATTTGTGCATACTTTTCCCGCATCGCCCATTTCGGCCGAATCGCGCTTTCACGTCCCGCGTGTCCCAAATGAACCAAAGGCCATTCGAGTTAATTTTTCCCGCTCTTCACAAATATCTTGCTTTCCAAGTTGGTAGGTGTGTATTTAATGCACATTAATTGTCTTTCTCTCTCCCAAACGGCTATATAATGAACTGCCCCTTATGCATTTTGCACACTGCTTTCTTGCCATCCTTTGCTCATACCTTCGTGATCAAGATTTCTGCATGCATACTCATTCCCCCTGTAATTTCATCCCGAGTCTAGATTGCAACCTTGACTTTTCAAATTGCTATCAAAATGAAGATTAAATTCCAAGGCTAGGAGCAAGTCTCACCGCTCGAGTCTGCCGTTCCCGATATCGGGGACAGTGAGGTTCGCCACCTCGACTTTGGAGATTTTTGGGCAAGGATGACAGACGTAAACCCTTCACCTATGGCACAACAATTCATGACAGTGGTTTGGCATTCACCGGTGGTTTCCCTATCTCGGTGCAATGCACAGATACGGTGCTTTCCTACAGCGCTCATTACAACCCTGATTCAAATGAGCTGACGAATGTGCATGGGGAACTCATCGCTAAACTTGACGCTACCGCCATTGGCACTACCCTAAGGATTCCAGAGATGGACAATGCTATAGTGATTTCCTAGAACTAGGTGCAAGCCCTCTTCGATCAGGACAGTGAGAAATACAAGGCACGGGTGGCGAAGTCCTGGCTTAAAAACCCTAAAAGGGGGCGTCTCATCTGTCCAAGGTTCTTTTCCATGCAGACTTCAATGAGGAGTTGTCGGATTTTATAATCCTACTGGCTCGGGTCATGGGCTTACCCTCTACCAATGAGTTTCATTTCTGGATGTGCCCACTCATCAATATGGTGTGCGAAGGGACTCAAAATATCAACTAGGCAGAGATCATCAGTATGAACCTAGCGGAGTAGCTATCTAATGTACAACAAACAAATAAATTCTATATGACTTCATACCTGATGTATACTCTGGTAGCATCGAGGCAATGGTTTGGTTTCTCATACATCGATGCTCATAAGGATGACCCCGTATATCCCTACTACCCTCAGTTCACCTTAGAAACCAGCAATCACAACTTCAGAAGGGTAAATGATGCCTTCACCATGTACATTGTTAGGCTTCTGAGAGTGACACAACGAGGATATTTTCTGATGAAGCTATGAATCTGATATCGCACTACGGTGCCTACTTCATCCAATTTAGAAAATTTTCCTATATAAGGCTTGCTGGCTATGAGAGCACCCCTCTCAAACTCCCCATGTTCTATAATGATAAAATGGCCTTAATAGAAGTATGCAGGCAATTGGACAAGTTGCATAGAACCTGCAGGGATAAGAAAATTACTGGCTTGCACTTCCCCATCACTTTGGGAAACTACACCTGCAAAACAGCCCTAGATGCTCAAAACATAGAAAGATCCCTGGCCCCCATCACTGTCCATTTCTTCATGCCAAGAACCTGTTTTGACTTGAAGAAGTTTATTGAGCAGAACATCAAGATCACTTATCATCATAGGTAGACACAAAAGATTATTGGGCTGACTGTGTTGATGATTTTGAAGCAAGAAGGAGGCATTATGGCAGATTTTCTCTTCAACTAATTCAAGAGCTTAACCTATACCAAGTTCCTGAAGGGCTCCAGGATGATAATTCTGACCTGTACTCATATGAGTATGATAATGTGGTCAAACACACTCCCTTGGAGGATTTGGATTGGTTCAAAAAGGAGAAGGATGATCTGGCGAAATCCTAGCTCCCGTCTTGGTAAGAACCAAAATATGGTTTGACAGGAGAGTTTGCGAACTCAGAAGACATTCAGGTGAGTCCTCCAAAGACACCTCAACACCAAGAAAAGAGGCATTGTCACCTGATTCAAGAGCACATATGCAGACCCCTCCTACCTCATCAACTCAAGGTCCCACAGTCTCCACTCCTTCCTCATCCACACAGGTATATCAAAAGAAAGTCAGAGAAGTCAAGAAGGAGCCTATGGAGGAAGGTCCCCTAAGGAAGCATACGGAGTTTCCCTCAGGCCTAGAGAACATCATTGTTCTCAGTGAAAGTGAGGAGAGTGAAGTGTCGGTCTCTCTAAAGTGCTCCAGAAGCCCCATGGATAAAGAAAAGGAGGTCCAAAGCACTGAGCTTCCAGGTGCTAGTGATTCCTCTGTACCAGAAGCCCCAAGTGCTCCACTCATATCCCAACTAGAGGCAACAACAGTGCAAACCTTGGGTGCCATGAGTTCTCTGTCTCTTGGCCCTCTTGCCCCACCTTCTTCTTCCTCCTCCTCTTTTGCATGGGTGCAGCCTCTTGTTGATAGTAGGAAGAGAAAGTCTTCCTCTCGGATCTCAGGACCCAATTTTGATGTTGTGGCAGCCTTATTAGGCACTACTCCTCCTACTCACCAAAAAAATCTAGAACTACCTCCAGGATAGTGTCTGATGCTCAGGGCCAACAATTCCTAGAGATAGCCAAGCCTAAGGTAGACAAGCCAGAGAAAGATTTGCAAGCATCTGATCTAGAGCTCTCGAGAATTCCCATGGGAGAGTCCACCCCTGAAGGTGAGATCCACAATCTTTAGGAAACAGTCACCAGAGTCATTGGGAGGGTAGAGAAAGGGCAGCAAACCATAGAGCAGTTGGAGGAACAGGCCCAGATTCTTACAAGTTTCATCAAGTCCCTGTTGTCCAAGGATAAAGTTTTGGATCCTACCCCATTGACTACTCTTCCACCACCTGTAATTCTGAGCCAGGATGAAGTGCAGAGTATCAAAGACATGCACAAGTATTCCGTCTATGGAAGGGCTATGGAGGCCATGGTGGATGATATGCTTGTTGCAGGATTGAATTTCATTGATGAAGCCTTCAAACTCCACGGGAAGGTGAGCAATTTGCAATAGAAGCTCTCCTCCACTATTGGGAGCATAGATAAAGAACTCAAACTTTGGAGTAGTTGCATAGTAGACCTTCGCCTCATGGGACAAACAGATGAAAATATTTTGATGGCAAGCAAGGTCTTTGAGGATGCAAAGGATAATTTGTCAAAGTCCAGGTCTACAGCGTGGAATGGAAAATCAAGGTGCTGGAGGAGGCTTTGGGAGAGTTAAGAAATAGCTGGCAGAAGGGTGAGGCCTTCAAAACACTAGTTATATCTGCCTTCAAGGATATACATTGCCATCTTCATGATGAGACTTCTGGTGTGCCTCTCTCTTTACAAGAAATCAAAGCTCAATTCAGAGCTTTTGTCAAAGGTGATCTGTTCAAGGAGAGTTCCATTTCCAAGGAAAAGATGAAGGAGATTTTCTCTCTTCAATCTGCTATAGAGGAAGCAAATAAAGATTATCATAATCATGTCAAATTCGACAAAGAAATGGAGAAGTGCCTCGGATTTTGGACTCAGTCCACTGCCAACACATCAGTCCCACGAGGTAGAGACATAGCAGAGGCATTGAAAAGATTCAGACATACGGATCCTAAAGTCAGTGGGCCCCTCCCAGTCATGAACGCTTGTCTTCTTCTCCTGTTTCTTCTCTTCTCTTCCCTTCTTCATCCCAAATTTATTGTAATTAGTTGGGGTATTGCGATTAGCAGCCCTTTAACTAATCATTAGTTAAAAGAAGTAGTTACCAAAGAGTAACTAATTTGTAAACTATATAATGGCCTCTCCTCACCATTTTGGAGGGAGAACTTGGCTTATTTATAAAAGTGTAAAGAAATCACAAAGAAATCAATACAGAAGGATTTCCATTCTTTGTCTATCCGATTCCTTTTATTCATATGCTTGTCCATTAAATATTGTTAGATCATTTGTTTACATTATGCTGAGAAGCTTTGTATTCTTGTAGATGTTATTTATAGAACTGTGTGTCTATTCAAATTTCATCTTATTAACATAAGTACAAATGATCTTATTCCAATCCACTATAATCTTGCATGCATAAGGAATTATTCTGTCATCTATAATTCTGGATGGTGCCTTTCTACTTATTTTCACATTTTCATTCCTCTGTCCTTTTGTAATTGGTAACCTATTTAGGAAACACTTTTATGATATCCAAGTTCCATAGTGAAACCATGCTTTGTATATGTGTAAATAGGTTCATTTCTGAATAAGGGAACCTCTCCCATTAAAGAGGAGGGACTTCTTGTCCCCTGACTTTGTTGCTCTTCTTGAAGTTCCTTTTTGACGACCAACAATTTTTGGTGACTCCACTGGGGAATCGTATTCCAGTTCTATAATCATTTATCGATCATCTTTTGATCTAGTGACTCCACGTTTTACTCGAGGGAGAAGGGCCCTTGGTATTGAAGATTCTCTGTTTCAGCTTTTGGAATAGTAGGGGTTTCCTTTTCCTTCTGCAAGGAGAAATAGAAAGGCTCGTTCAACAAGCACTCCTCCTGTCAAAGATAGAATCCCTACGGGTGGTATTCCTTCAGAGCAAATCAGTCCTAATCTTCGAGCTCTGATTCTTGTTGGTGTTTCAGTTCCTCTTCAAGCCATTTTTCCAAGAATGGTGGTACCATTGCCTTGGGGCCATCGTGTTGGGCCTCTTGCCCTTCCTCAGCCTTTGCATGAGTTACCTAGAGGTAACCAGAAGAACTTTCCTAAATTCAAGGGTGATGGCAAGGTACATCCTGATGAACACATCGCGGCCTTCATAGTTGCATGTGGAGTTCTGGGAGTTGAACATGAAGATGTCTCTATAAGGATTTTTGTTGAGACTTTACAAGATAATGTTGCTGATTGGTTCTATCACCTTCCAGGCCGGAGCTATCACTAGCTGGAACACAATGAGAACTAGGTTTGAAAACCATTTCAAACCGGTGGAAGACGTGCATGCTTTGCTAGCCCAAATTTCTCAAATAAAGAAGGAATCACAAGAGCCCATGAGAGAATTTGTGGCTCGATTCAATAGGTTAATTAACAAAATTCCACCAAATACTCAACCTGTAGATCAGATCCAAAAGTGCTTCTTCCTAAACGCCCAATTTCCTGAAGTTAGTTATGCATTGAGAAGGGCTAATCTCGCAACATTGGCCGAGGATCAAACTCTTGTTGTTAGTGTTGAAGATGATTTAATCATGTCGGGAAAGTTGAGGAGAGACCCTTCTAGATCTAAGTCTTCTTCTTCCTCCTCTTCCACTCCTGGACCTAATACTGATCCATTGGTACAAAAACTTGCAAATGATCTCATCGCCATTAAGAAACAATTGGCTCAACATACTCCCTATGTAGACATTCCAAGGAGGAATTTTCAGCCCAGAAATCATTTGCCTGCTTCTCAAACAAGGCTAGCACTTGAAGGACCTCCTATTAAAGTTCCTGTCAATGCAACCTGTGAAGTTGAAGAACCAGAGGATGAGGAGGTTAATGAAGATTGTGAAGAATTTGTTGAAGAGGTTGATGATGAAATAGATGAACTTGAGGGATCTCGAGTTAATTTCTTCACCACTGAAGGTGTTGATGAAGGAGATGATTATGATGAAGTAGTAGCAGACATGAATAGCAAATCATATGTTGTCATGACTCGAGAGCAGAAAAATCAGAGGGAGAAAGTGATGCAGCCCACCAAAAATCTAAGGAGCAGCTGAAAACTATCCTGTAATTGCAAAAAGAGGATCTCCTATCCCCATTTCATCCACACCAAAGGTGAGTCCTGTCAATTCTGCTACTAAAGTTACTTCTTTTTCTCCTAAAACTGATAAGCCTAGGATCCCAAGCGATGATAGCCCGTCCACTTCTGGGTCTTTCGATATTATTGATCACCTGAAAAAGACTAAGGTTCAAATCTCAGAGGCTGAATATTATCAAACCCATCCCAAGGCTTTTGCTAAAATGATTCACTTTGTCAATTCTCATTCTAAAACTACCTCTAAAGGCCTTTTACCCACTCCCTCTTCTGCACCACATACCTAATCTGGTAGCCACTGTCACCTCACCCAATGACAAAATCAAACCATTCTATGTGACACTCCTTATAGCCAGCCATAGGCTCAGTAATTGCGTCATAGACTCAGGGGCATCAGACAATGTAATGCCTGCCAAAGTAGCTCATGCCTTAGGCCTAACTCTCACATGCACTTATGGATCTTGTTATTCCATGGAGAGTAAGGAAGTGCCCCTGGTCGGAAGGATTAAGGATGCACAAGTGGCTTTTGCTACTTTTCCTGAGAAGAAAGTTTTGGCTACTATCCTAGTAGCGGACATTCCTCCTTCATATGGGATGCTGCTAAGTAGGAACTTCTGTAAGGATGTGGGTGGGGAAATTCAAATGGATTGGTCACATGCCCTCATACCTGTTAATGGGAAAATGAAGAAGTTGCTGCTTGAGAAGCAGTCTGAGTATATTGTACAAAAATAGACGATCCCAAAGCACAAATACTCTATGAGGATATGGGACATGGCAACTACATGATTATGTCTCCAGAAGAAATCCAACTCCCCAAAGTGTCACCTAAGGATCCTAATGGTGTTTGGATATTAGAGTTTGATGGAAGTTGTTCTTCAGCTGGTTCTGGAGCTGGTGTCATATTGGTGTCACCTGAAGGAAGCATTCATCCTTTCTCATTCAAGTTACAATTTGAAAATACCAATAATACAACAGTATGAAGCTCTCATTCTTGGACTCCAGGTAGCAAAAGAACAAGGTGTGAAGAATCTTCTAGCTCGTGGAGATGCGGAGTTGATTGTCAAGCAAGTTAGGAACCTTTTCCAGGTAAAGAATAGAAGGTTGAAACATTACAGGAATCAAGTTTGGGACTCCATTGAATTTCTTGACGCCTTCTCCATCGAAGCAATGCCTAGGGAAGAGAATACTAGGGCTGATTCACTAGCAGTCTCAGGGTCATTGCTTATACCTCATCCTGACTTTTCTCAAGATAAGTTCACCATTGAGATGATCCATAGACCTAGTGTACCTGATAATACAAGTAACTGGAAAGTTTTCAATGATGATCAACACTTGCTTTCTTTCTTAGAACTCAAGGATAATTTTGAACAGTTGTACTTTGAAGGAAGCGATAATTTACCTCGTGAAAGTGTGCCCTTTAACGAAGAAGTCATCAAAGAAGAAGAGGCGGATCAGGATGGATGTATCAAACTCAAAGGAAACAAGATTCCAAAAGGATTGGTGAGTTTAGAAGAACTGTTTGACAAACACGACAGGTATGTAAAGTTTAAAGCTTCTACTGGACCTCAACAATCAGCTGAACATGACAAAGTTAATATTGGGAATTCTACTAATCCTAAACTCGTAAACATTGGAAAATGTTGTACATCAGATGAGAGGAAGAAGGTAATTAATCTTTTGAAGAAGTATAAAGATGTCCTTTCTTATTCCTATGAAGACTTAAAAGCCTTTCAACCAAAGGAGATGCAACATTTTATCCCTCTCAAACCTGGAATTAAGCCTTTCAAGCAGAAGCAGAGGCAATACAATCCTAAGATAGCTGACACCATTTTTCAGGAAATACATAAGTTATTAAAAGCCAAAATCATTTTTCCTATTCACCATTCAACATGGATTGCCAATATTGTGCCTGTTAGAAAGAAAAATGGTGAGATCCGCATCATGTCGATTTTAGGAATCAAATCAAGATTCTTTAAAGGAAAACTATCCTTTACCCATGATGGATCAAGTCTTGCAAGCAGTAATGGGATCTGAAATGTTGTCTATGCTTGATGGCTTCTCAGGATATAACCAGGTAGAAGTTAATACCACAGATCAACACAAAACGGCTTTCACTACCCCTTGGGGTACCTTTTCTTACAAAAGGATGCCTTTTGGGCTCATTAATGCTGGTGCCACTTTTCAGAGGGCTATGGACTTGGCCTTTGGAAGTTTAAAAGGGAAGTGTATCATCGTATACCTTGATGACTTGACTGTATTTTCTAAAACAAGGGCAGATCATTTTCAGCATCTAGAAACAGTTCTGCTGAAATGTAGAGAACATGGGATCTCTTTAAATCCTAAGAAATATATTTTTGTGTCACGGAGGGGAAATTATTGGGGCACGTTGTCTCCAAAGATGGTATAAAAATTGATCCTGAGCGAGTTCAAGCTATTCAGAAAATTCCTCTTCCAACTAGCAAGAAAGGAGTGCACTCTTTCTTTGGTAAGATTAACTTTCTGAGGAGATTCATCCCTGATTTTGCAGAGCTAACTTTGAATATCTCTCAAATGATGAAAGGAAAACAGATGTTTGGTTGGTCTCCTGAAGGAAAAAAGGCCTTTGAAGGTATTAAAGAGGCTATTGCTAAGACTCCTATTTTAGCGTGTCCAAATTTCAACAAAGATTTTATTATCTATTGCTATGCCACAGATAACACCCTGGCTGCTTTTTTGACTCAAAAAGATTCTAATGATCATGAACTCCCAATTGCATTCATGAGATACATTCTAAAAAATCATGAGCTAAGATACACCATAATGGAGAAACATGCTTTCGTAGTGGTTAAAGCTGTCAGCAGTTTCGTTTTTACATTCTTAATTCTCACTCCACAGTATTTGTACCAGATACAACCATCAAGTCCATTCTCACACAACAGGAGTTCGGATCCAAGAGAGGGAACTGGGTGGCCAAGGTCCAAGAATATGACATTGACATCAGACCAACTAAGCTCGTTCATGGAAAAGGCTTGTGTGAACTCATTGCTGAGGGAGCTGGACATGGGTTACTGGAGGATGAGGCTGATCTTCCTACCATTTTGTTTCTTGGCTCAATCGATGAATGGTATGCTGATATCGCACATTTTCTCACCTATGGGAATGCCCTCTCATTTGACTACCAAAGAAAAGAGAGCTTGTTAAACTAAGGTCAGCCCAATATGTTTTGTGGGAAAATGCCTTGTTTAAGCGTGGATTGGATGGGAGATTTTTAAAATGTGTGGACAAGGAACAACAGAAGAAGCTACTTTCTGCTTTTCATAATCAGGCATGTGGAGGGCACTACTCATCAACTGTTACTACTCATAAGATTCTTCGTGGAGGGTATTACTAGGCCTACCTTGTTCAGAGATGCATCAAAGTGGGTTGATAAATGTGAAGCATGTCAGACTTTCGTGGGTAGACCCAAGTTGGCTTCGTTGCCCCTTAAACCAGTTGTAATCGAAGAACCTTTTCAACAATGGGGTTTGGATTTCATTGGAACACTTAATCCCTCTTCTAGTGCTGGTCATACCCATGTATTAACCACCACAGATTATTTCACCAAGTGGGTAGAAGCCATTCCAGTAAAGAGTACTACTTCAGAAGTAGTATGCAGTTTTATTAAAGAGAACATCTTGGTAAGGTATGGTGTGCCAAACAAGATCGTGACAGATAATGCTTCAAATTTTTCTTCAACTAAGATGATGGATTTTTGTTATGGATATGGCATCTCCCTGGCTCACTCCTCAGATTATTATCCTCAGGGGAATGGTCAAGCAGAATCAACAAATAAAAATCTGGTGGCTATAATAAGGAAATTAGTTAATGAGTCCCAATGGAACTGGCACAAGAAACTCTATGATGCTCTTTGGGTAGATAGGATCATGCCTAAGAGAGCCATTGGGATGTCCCCTTTTCAGGTAGTATATGGAGTGGAAGCTCAATTACCAGTAACAGTGGAGCTACCAGCCTTGCATTTAATGAAGGCCATTGAAGATACCAGTTTCAATGATTCTTTGGATAAGAGGATCATGTACCTCCACAAATTGAATGAGGACAGATTGAAAGTTGTTGATAGGATATCTACCCACCAACAGAAAGTAAAGGTCTTATTTGATAAAAAGGCCAGGTTCAGAGATTTCAAAATCGGAGACATTGTTTTATTGTGGGATAAAAGACATGAACCTCATGGCAGCCATGGCAAGTTTGATTCCCTTTGGCTCGGGCCTTTCAAGATCAGGCACTTTGCTGGTAAGAATTATTTTTACCTTGATTATATGGATGGTTCTTCTCTCCCACTTCCTTATAGTGGGCAGTACCTGAAATTGTTTAAGTCATAGGTGATTAGGAAGTCCTTTTGTATATTTTGTATAGTGTTTTGTTTTTCCTTCCTTCCCTTTGTTTTGGTGTGTTGTCTTCTGTATTGTTTTGGTTTGGTGACTCCATGGCCCAATGGATAAGGTACTGGTCTACTTCCCCTAGTTTGTCTGAATTCTTGCCTTGTCTCATTCTTTGAACTTATGCCAAGTCATCCCCAGAAGGAGCCAGCTTGTTGTCCACTCAAAATTCCCTGCTTTTGAGAAGTTGAAAATTAAAAATTTTGAAGTTAAATGTCTTTTCTGTTGTCCTGGTAATGTGAAAAGTCAAGAAATTGGAAAAATCTACATTTTTGGGTCATTTTGTGTGATTTTCGGGCCTGTCGGACATTTTTGTCCCAAGTGTCCCAAGTTCATTCGGGCTCTCTGTTCCCCGATCGGCCGCTTTACCCGAAGTCCATTCTTTTCGGGCCCGTCGGAACTTTTTGTCCCAAGTGTCCCAAGTTCACCCGGGCCCATTGTTCCCTTTTCATCTGATTTGGCCAAATCACGTATTCCGCATACTTTTGTCCCTCATGTCCCAGAAGCATTTGTGCATACTTTTCCCGCGTCGCCGTTTCGGCCAAATCACGCTTTCGCGTCCCGCGTGTCCCAAATGAACCAAAGGCCATTCGAGTTAATTTTTCCCACTCTTCACAAATATCTTTCTTTCCAAGTTGGTAGGTGTGTATTTAATGTGCATTAATTATCTTTCTCTCTCCCAAACAGCTATATAATGAACTGCCCCTTATGTGTTTTGCACACTGCTTTCTTACCATTCTTTGCTCATACCTTCACGATCAAGATTTCTGCGCACATACTCATTCTCCCTGCAATTTTATCCCGAGTCTAGATTGCAACCTTGAATTTTCAAATTGCTATCAAAATGAAGATTAAATTCCAAGGCCAGGAGCAAGTCTCACCGCTCGAGTCTGCCGTTCCCGATATCGGGGATAGTGAGGTTCACCACCTCGACTTTGGAGATTTTTGGGCAAGGATGACAGATGAAAACCCTTCACCTATGGCATAGGCAATTCATGATAGTGGTTTGGCATTCACCGGTGGTTTCCCTATTTCGGTGCAATGCGTAGATACGGTGCTTTCCTGCGGCACTCATTACAACCCTGATTCAAATGAGCTGACGAATGTGCATGGGGAACTCATCGCTAAACTTGATGTTTCCACCATTGGCACTGCCCTAAGGATTCCAGAGATGGACAATGCTATAGTGATTTCCCAGAACTAGGCACAAGCCCTCTTCGATCAGGACAGTGAGAAATACAAGGTGCGGGTGGTGAAGTCCTGGCTTAAAAACCCTAAAAAGGGGGCATCTCATCTGTCCAAGGTTCTTTTTCATGCAGAATTCAATGAGGAGTTGTCGATTTTATAATCCTACTGGCTCGGGTCATGGGCTTACCCTCTACCAATGAGTTTCATTTCTGGATGTGCCCACTCATCAATATGGTGTGCGAAGGGACTCAGAATATCAACTGGGTAGAGATCATCAGTATGAACCTAGTGGAGCAGCTGTCTAATGTACAACAAACAAAGAAATTCTATATGACTTCATACCTGATGTATACTCTGGCAGCATCAAGGCAATGGTTTGGTTTCTCATACATCGATGCTCATAAGGGTGACCCCGTATATGCCTACTGCCCTCAGTTCACCTTGGAAACCAGCAATCGCAATTTCAGAAGGGTAAATGATGCCTTCACCATGTACATTGTTAGGCTTCTGGAGAGTGACATAGCGAGGAGATTTTCTGATGAAGCTATGAATCTGATATCGCACTACGGTGCCTACTTCATCCAATTTAGAAAATTTTCCTATATCAGGCTTGCTGGCTATGAGAGCACCCCTCTCAAACTCCCCATGTTCTGCAATGATAAAATGGCCTTAATAGAAGTATGCAGGTAGCTGGACAAGTTGCACAGAACCTGCAGGGATAAGAAAATTACTGGCTTGCATTTCCCCATCACTTTGGGAAACTACACCTGCAAAACAGCCCTAGATGCTCAAAACATAGAAAGAGCCCTGGCCCCCATCACTGTCCATTTCTTCAGGCCAAGAACCTGTTTTGACTTGAAGAAGTTTATTGAGCAGAACATCAAGATCACTTATCATCATAGGGTAGACACAGAAGATTATTGGGCTGACTGTGTTGATGATTTTGAAGCAAGAAGGAGGCATTATGGCAGATTTTCTCTTCAACTAATTCAAGAGCTTAACCTGTACCAAGTTCCTGAAGGGCTCCAGGATGATAATTCTAACCTGTACTCATATGAGTATGATAATGTGGTCAAACACACTCCCTTGGAGGATTTGGATTGGTTCAAAAAGGAGAAGGACGATCTGGCGGAAATCCTAGCTCCCGTCTTGGTAAGAACCAAAATATGGTTTGACAGGAGAGTTCACGAACTCAGAAGACATTCAGGTGAGTCCTCCAAAGACACCTCAACACCAAGAAAAGAGGCATTGTCACCTGATTCAAGAGCACATATGTAGACCCCTCCTGCCTCGTCAACTCAAGGTCCCACAGTCTCCACTCCTTCCTCATCCACACAGGTATATCAAAAGAAAGTCAGAGAAGTCAAGAAGGAGCCTGTGGAGGAAGATCCCCTAAGGAAGCATACGGAGTTGCCCTCAGGCCCAGAGAACATCATTGTTCTCAGTGAAAGCGAGGAGAGTGAAGTGTCGGTCTCTACAAGCACTCCAGAAGCCCCCATGGATAAAGAAAAGGAGGTCCAAAGCACTGAGCTCCCGGTGCTAGTGATTCCTCTGTACCAGAAGCCCCAAGTGCTCCACTCATATCCCAACTAGAGGTAACAACAGAGTGAAAACCTTGGGTGCCATGAGTTCTCTGTCTCTTGGCCCTCTTGCCCCACCTTCTTCTTCCTCCTCTCTTTTGCATGGGTGCAACCTCTTGTTGATAGTAGGAAGAGAAAGTCTTCCTCCGGATCTCAGGACCCAATTTTGATGTTGTGGCAGCCTTATTAGGCACTACTCCTCCTACTCACGCCAAAAAAGCCAGAACTACCTCCAGGATAGTGTCTGATGCTCAGGGCCAACAATTCCTAGAGATAGCCAAGCCTAAGGTAGACAAGCCAGAGCAAGATTTGCAAGCATCTGATCTGGAGCTCTCGAGAATTCCCATGGGAGAGTCCACCCCTGAAGGTGAGATCCACAATCTTCAGGAAACAGTCACCAGAGTCATTGGGAGGGTAGAGAAAGGGTAGCAAACCATAGAGTAGTTGGAGGAACAGGCCCAGATTCTTACAAGTTTCATTAAGTCCCTACTATCCAAGGATAAATTTTTGGATCCTACCCCATTGACTACTCTTCCACCACCTATAATTCTGAGCCAGGATGAAGTGCAGAGTATCAAAGACATGCACAAGTATTCCATCTATGGAAGGGCTATGGAGGCCATGGTGGATGATATGCTTGTTGCAGGATTGAATTTCATTGATGAAGCCTTCAAACTCCACGGGAAGGTGAGCAATTTGCAACAGAAGCTCTCCTCCACTATTGGGAGCATAGATAAAGAACTCAAACTTTGGAGCAGTTGCATAGTAGACCTTCGCCTCATGGGACAAATAGATGAAAATATTTTGATGGCAAGCAAGGTCTTCGAGGATGCAAAGGATAATTTGTCAAAGTCCTGGGTCTACAGCGTGGAATGGAAAATCAAGGTGCTGGAGGAGGCTTTGGGAGAGTTAAGAAATAGCTGGCAGAAGGGTGAGGCCTTCAAAACACTAGTTATATCTGCCTTCAAGGATATACATTGCCATCTTCATGATGAGACTTCTGGTGTGCCTCTCTCTTTACAAGAAATCAAAGCTCAATTCAGAGCTTTTGTCAAAGGTGATCTGTTCAAGGAGAGTTCCATTTCCAAGGAAAAGATGAAGGAGATTTGCTCTCTTCAATCTGCTATAGAGGAAGCAAATAAATATTATCATAATCATGTCGAATTCGACAAAGAGATGGAGAAGTGCCTCGGATTTTGGACTCAGTCCACTGCCAACACATCAGTCCCACGAGGCAGAGACATAGTAGAGGCATTGAAAAGATTCAGACAGCGGATCCTAAAGTCAGTGGGCCCCTCCCAGTCATGAACGCTTGTCTTCTTCTCCTGTTTCTTCTCTTCTCTTCCCTTCTTCATCCCGAATTTATTGTAATTAGTTGGGGTATTGCGATTAGCAGCCCTTTAACTAATCATTAGTTAAAAGAAGTAGTTACCAAAGAGTAACTAATTTGTAAACTATATAATGGCCTCTCCTCGCCATTTTGGAGGAGAACTTGGCTTATTTATAAAAGTGTAAAGAAATCACAAAGAAATCAATACAGAAGGATTTCCATTCTTTGTCTATCCAATTCCTTTTATTCATACGTTGTCCATTAAATATTGTTAGATCATTTGTTTACATTATGCTGAGAAGCTTTGTATTCTTGTAGATGTTATTTATAGAATTATGTGTCTATTCAAATTTCATCTTATTAACGTAAGTACAAATGATCTTATTCCAATCCACTGTAATCTTGCATGCATAAGGAATTATTCTGTCATCTATAATTCTGGATGGTGCCTTTCTACTTATTTTCACATTTTCATTCCTCTGTCCTTTTGTAATTGGTAACCTATTTAGGAAACACTTTTATGATATCCAAGTTCCATAGTGAAACCATGCTTTGTATATGTGTAAATAGGTTCATTTCTGAATAAGGGAACCTCTCCCATTAAAGAGGAGGGACTTCTTGTCCCCTGACTGTTGCTCTTCTTGAAGTTCCTTTTTGACGACCAACAGGAGGAACTAAGCCACAAGAAAAAATACATTTCTAAATCAATAGGCTGAAATAATAACTGATGCATGCAATAATTGAAGTGTAAAATTTTATCTCTGCAATGGGTTCATTATTTTCTTGATGAAAAGAACACAAAATTTCATATGTAACTTTAGGACCATTGTTAGAAATAAATTGTCTAAGCATCCTCTATATTATAATAAGTACTAATGGATCCATAAGGAAAATGAGTATACCATTGGAGAGCATGATCAACAAGACTATGAAAAATTCTTTAAGTAAGAAGTATTCATTGGAATAAAAAACATGGCCAAATGATAATTCTTGAGATGTTAAAAAGGATTTCCAGCCCATCGAAACAGAGAAAGTAGGCATGATGAACTATTTTAGGAAAATGGAATTGTGAATATTTTTAGGAATAGGATTTCCATGAAGATAATTATTGTCAATAGAAGCATAATAGGCTTTACATTTGAGGGTTAGTATATGAAATTAAGATTTTAAACTTCCAAATACATGCATGAGGGATATAATATCATGTAAAGGAATGTCTAGTGAGGTGAAATTCATATTTAGGGGTTGGATCTTGCCATTGTAAGTAATCATAGGAACATGAGAAGGAGGAGTGGATGTGGAAGGAGGAGAAGGAGGTGGAAGAGGAGGAGAGGAACATGGAGGCTCTGTGGGAATGTTAGATGTAGGCTTAGGAGACACATTAAGAAGTGTGATAATGGTAGGAGTGGATTCATTATGAAAAATAAATTCATAAGTGGAAAAAATAGGAGTAGTATATTCACATTCGAAGTATTAAGAGAAGTAATATCATCACTAACATGTTCATGATCAAAAGCATAATCGACATCACTATCATTCATATTTTCACAAGCAAGTATTTCATCAAGACTATCATCAACATACAAAGAAGTGGTAGGAGTACTAATATCAAATTTATCAATACAATCATTGGAAGCATTTTCAAAATATGAAAGAGTAGGATATATAGATTTACATTCATCTTGACTACTAATATAAGCGACATCATTCACATTTACATTTTCAACAATAGAATTAGAATTAATGGTATCCATATTATCACAAGCAAAAACATGATCAAGAAAATCATTTACAATAATATTATCATGTGCTATAAGAGGAGGAGAAGAAGGTGTAGTGGCAATGGTGGATATGGAAAAGAGGGAGAACATACTATCAAGTGAAACTTTCATAAGGGCACAATTTCTACACACACTAAAAATAACTACATAGAGTTAAATATAATTGTAGAGTAATAGATATGATAAAATATAGTAAAGATACATATGTTAAGCACTCGAGCAATACAAAACTATAACTAAATAGGAGAAAAAAGTACTATATGATTCATGTCCGGTCTAGAAATGATTTGGGTTGTATAAAGTGTTGGATGGGATGAAAACAATGTCGTAACTTCTCCCTGAAAATTTTGGAACTTAATAATAATGTTGGACACGGGAACCTAGTCTTGGGTAGGGACACTTAGGCTGCGATGACTATTCCTAGGTGTCAGTGACTACACAAAATCTCGAAATTCACTTTTTCCCATGTCTATAGGGTTTCATTTCTAATTCTATTTAGTCACCTTTTATTTTTGTATGATCATCAAGGGCACTGTAATGTGCAAAACAAACCCTAACTATCCACATAAGCTAACAAACATATCAAATTGGAATGAAATATAAAATATGTGAAGTCGTGCATCGACCATGGCGGTAACTCCAATAAGTGAACTCATGACCAATCACTACCCTACATTCCAAAATCCATGTATTTCTTTTTTCTTGAGTGTGAAATAACGTCCTTAGGTTTCCCTTGTGCCAATGATGCCAAGATAATGAGATGTAGCAAGATAAGATGCAAAATGTGTGATATGGAATTTAGCACTTCCCCTTCCTATGAAGTGTATGTAGTGCAAAAATGCAGTCCCTTTGATGGTAGTGATAGTATGTAGATGTGATTTCCCCTTAGAATTGACATCTAAAATAATAGAGTGTATGTTGTGTATATATATGGATATCTTGTTTGAATTTTGAAACTAGTGACATGAAAGGCTGACTATGAGCTTGGGATAAAGATAAGAAAACTAAAAATGCCGATCAAAAATGTGTAAAAAAACAAAGATGGTTGAAGCACCCATCATGGAAAGTAGTTCGTGGGAGCTAGTTTCTAGAGTGGGTGTTGGTGTCTTATGATAAATGATGACAGATGTGAAAAGACAGAAAAACAATGATCTCTTTGACTTGACCATAACTGGGTACAAAAATGACAGATGTGAGAGAGGAAGACAATAGAAAAAATCAAATCAATTTGATAAATAAGGGATTATGTCACCAAAGAATAATTTTGTTGCTTAAGATCCATACATATAACAACATACTTGATGACATAATAAAATAGTAGTATGTGTTTTATTTTGGTTCTACACACACACACATATGTATGTATGTATGTATATGTATATATATGTATATATGTGTATATATACAAATACACATATATACACATATACATATAAATTTATATATATATATATATATATTTAAAACATTAATTATGTAATTATTATTATATGAATTTGTATTAGTGTGTATATGTAAATCCAAATAAGATGCCATCAATAAGTTCATAAAATTTAATTTAGGAAATTTATAGGTGGCATGATGTTTATAAGAAGAAAAAATAGGTGGCATAATGTTGGGAATTTTTTTTGTTTTTCACCGACCTAACTCCACCAATCTCTAAAACTCATAATGCCAAATTGGGATTTATGATGAGACCTTTCCAACACGACCAATTTTGTAAAATTTGGAGTTACAAGGAAAAATATATGCCCAAGTGGATTTCGAGTGCGTGGGAGGAACTAGGTTGAGTTCTCTGCATGGGATGTGATAGGTTGACAAAAATGTGTTTTACATGGGGCGGATAAAGTGGGTAGGAGGAGACTAGAGGGAAGGGTGGAAAAGGTATATGTGTACATGTGGGGCTCGAATTTGTTGCATTATATTAATTGGACATGGAATCGTGTGTTTGGTAGAAGCTTAGACCGCCCACCTGTTCTCTCGTGGATCGCCTTCACTAAATTTTCCCACAATATTATCTTGTTTAACATTCTATCCTTTTGTCACTAATGTGGGCTGTATCAGGGAATGCAAATCTCGTAGATGTTTTTCCACCTATTCCTTCCAAACCTTCCCGTGGTCAATGCGGAAAAGAGAAGAACATGATGAATGGAGGAACACCTCCTCATGTTACTTCAAATGCCAATTTAGATGACTAGCTTATACTTTCCCCCCATTTTCTAATTTTTGGCTAAGTAAGGAAAAGAGAAGCTTGGAAAGATGGAGGTAAATGTCCCAAAAATGATTTTGCACCTCATTGATTGATTTATACTTCCCAAGTCTAATATGGAAATGTAAATTATCAAAATAACCCGGGGATATTTTGGATAACATTACCCTAATTTCCCCTAGTTTAGCCTCGATGTGTCCTAAACACAAATGTGACACCCTAATTAACATAATTGTGACACTATTTACAATGGTATGATAAAAGGCTTTCAACCTACTTCAGACAATCAGATTTCTTCCCATCAGCAGTTTGTTGATGACACTATTCTGCTCCTTATGGCCTCCATCATTGAAGCTAAGGCTATCAAAACCATTCTCTCGATTCTATGAGGAAGCCTCGGGACAGAAAGTAAACTTTGATAAAATCTCGGTATACTTCTTCAATACCCCTATTGAAAGACAAAAAAAGATTGCTCTCATTCTTGGTTGCAAAATCAACTCCCTCCCAGCTACTTATCTAGGACTCCCTATGAGTACTAGTAAGGTTTCTAATGAGGTTTGGAATGATTTGCTTAAGAGATTTCAGAAAAAATTAGCTAGGTGGAAAGGGGCTATCCTCTCAAGTGCTGGTAAATGTTTATTGATTAAAAGCACTCTTCAGAATTTACCCATCTATATCATGTCAATGTTCAGCATTCCAGTAGCAGTGGTGAATAGCATTGAAAAAATTCAAAAACACTTCTTATGGCATGGGACAAAAGAAAGGTTTAGATATCATTTAGTAGCATGGGATCAGGTTTGTAAGCCAAAGAGGATCGGGGGTTTAGGAATCAAAGATATCAGAAATATGAATGTTTCTTTAATTACAAAGTTGGGTTGGAGGCTAATCAAAGAGCAGAAACCATGGACTGAGTTGATCAAAGTAAAATATATTTCTAATCAAAACATGAATTCCTTTCTCTTTGACCAATTGCTTCCAAATGGATCACTTTTCTGGAACAATCTTCTTCACATCAGGCATATTCTCTCTCAGGGCTATAGATGGAAACTTGGAAATGGATAGGACATTGATTTTTGGCATGACATCTGGTCTGACATAAGTTGGGATACCACTTTTAGCTCCATCAAAGATAACCTAATTAAAAATTATGGAAAGAAAGTCAAAGACTATATTGAGGTGTCTGAGTAACAGAAGGAACTGGAAGCAACTCAAAGTTGACGAGGAAAATATGCAGCCCACTTGTCTCCTCCATGCAGACTCATCTCTCCCTAATACATATCAGTCAACATGATAATAAGGATGAGATTATTTGGATAGACTCCTTTGATGGAGAATATTCAGTTAAATCTAGTTACAACTACTTTTTACTTCTATTGAAAGTGAAATTGATTGGCACAAGCTCTGGATGCCTGAGCTAACTCCTAAAGTAAATTTCTTCTGGTGGCTTATCATCAAAGGTAAGATTCTCACTAATGACAATCTCATTAGGAAGGGTTTTATCATGCCTAACAGATGTTGCATGTGCCAAGAAGAAGCTAAAGACATTAAACACCTCTTTCTGCATTGTAAGTATACTTCCAAAGTCTGGCATCTTATTTTTGAGAATTTCAATCAGAAATGGGTTTTCCCCCATACTTGTCTACAGGCATGGGAACAATGGAACTCCCCATATAAGCATTGTGTGATTAGGAGGCTATGGAAACTGGTTCTCCCTCACACCATGTGGAGAGTTTGGAAAGCTAGAAATGATGTTATTTTCAGAAATACTAGAAAGATGTGTACAAAAGTCTTTAAAGAAATTATCATTGCAGTGAAAGACAACATTGAAAGATTTAAGCCTCCCAAAAATAAACTTTATCCCGAGGAAGAGGAGCACATTCTTGTTGCTTGGAACATTGGCACTGATAGCATTAAGCATAAGGATAACAACAACATTGATAGATCTTCTGTACATTGGATTCAGCCACCCATTGCATGGTACAAACTAAACTTTGATGGAGCTTCAAAAGGTAATCCTAGGGATTCGGGAGGTGGTGGGGTGATCAAAGATCACAGAGGCTGCTTTGTTGCCATTTTTTCTGGTAAGATGGGTAAGCAAACAAATCATTACTCGGAAGCTTTAGCAGCACTCTGGGGAATAAGGTTCGCTAAAGATTATAATATTTGTAATATTATAATCGAGGGGGATTCGTTGAACATTATTAATTTGTTAAATCAAAAGCAACCCCTAGCTAGCTATTGAAATTTGTAATTGTTTTGATAATTGTACAATTATCCACACCTATCATGAAGGCAATAGAGTGGCCAATAGTTTAGCAAATATTGGTGTCAACAACACAATGCAAACATGGTTAAGCGGCGACCCTCTTCCAACCAAAGTACTTGATGACATCACTAAAGATATACATGATTTTGAGCACAATCATTAATAGATACAAAGTAGGTGCCAAGGACGTGATTATTAATTTCAATGGTAAGTTTAATGATGTTTTTAAAATTCTGCACACTTCAGAGTTCCCCAGAATCAGAGACGGTATAGAGTCGAATGGAAAAATTTTCTTGTTGTGCAGGAAGCGAAGAATAATACCGATAAAATGGGGGCCTCCATGTAAGACCAAACCCATTCACGATCCAGCCTAGAAAAATGACACAATTCTTTGGCATTATCTACAAATGGGGGTATTTCAAATCTCATTGAAAAGATGCAAGGTTTTGACCAGGACATCTTGGTGAAATTCACAAATGGTTGGAGAAAACGTATTGTTGAGTATGGAGAAGTTAGGGTCGAGATCTCTGAGGAACTCATCGCCTAGGTCACGGGCTGAACCTAGATGGAGCCAAGTTCTTCAACAAAAGAGTTGACCATGAGGTTGAGGCTAAAAAATTTCTTGAGGAAGGGGAGAACCTTGAGTTTGTTGCAGCTAGAATAAAAGTGGCCTCTATCCCTGAGCCCTTTGCTGAGATAGCGCGTATGATGGTTAGGTACGTCACATTTGAGGGAAGATATGGCACCATTCCTCTGAAGAATTTAATATTTCTCAATCATTTCCGTAGGAATCTAACCATCAATTTCCCACATTATCTATTGAATTCCTTGGAGAGGTCTGTTTTAGAAGTCCAGAATCATACCCGGGTTGTACCCCTACACCAAGGTCTGATTCTACTCATCCACCAACTGCATCTCTTGCTCTTGCCCTCTACCTACTCCCCCTGTTATTCTCCCTATCCCTACCGGCAAAGGTTTGGACTCTGCTACCTCTAGCAGAAAGATGAAAGGCAAAAGGCTAAGGTTTCCCGCCTTCTTCACAAAGGATTCTACGTAGCCATAGGGATATTGAACTTGCCAAGAACTTATTACATATCAGTAAACTTGTTGAAGAATGAAGAGATGTGGATCTTCTTACCATGGTTGGAAAGCTTGAAGAGGAGATTAAAGACCTCAAAATGCTCCAAAAATTTGGGAAAAACAAAAGGAAAGAGGAAGTTACAAAATTCTAAGGACAATGATACTACTACTGATATTTTTAAGAAGCTCCTTTCACTTGATGCCAAGTTGGGAAATGCCAAGGGCCATCATGACTACATCATCTCTGCACTGAAATATGTTTATAATTTTATGGAGCAGCACGTGAGAAGTGTTTGTAGCCTTAGTGGCATTCCTGATGACATCTGGATTCTAATGAAACTCGTGACCTTGCCCTTTCTCAGGCGGACATGAATGATCCTTCACATGTCACGGCAATTACACTATTCACCTCTCTTAAGAAAATTAAGGTCAAGATTGACAGGGTAGTGAAATAGTGGAGTGCCCAGATGTCATTTAGTTCTTTGTGAAGTTGTTTTTCGAGAGGTTTTGCTGATGTTTTCTTGCTAGGATGTCCTGTTTTGGATCTCTCTTTGAAGTATTTTGGTCCTTTTGTTCTTATTTGGATCTCATTTTGGATATATCTTTTTGTAATCACTTTATTGATATATTTGGCTTGTGAGCCTACATGTTTAAGGCATTTAGCCTTTCTTAGTTGGGTTTTCTCCTTCTGGTATCTGGCTACTTGAACCTTTTTGTACTCAGGGTATAGTCCCTTCAAAACTATTTATCCTTAATAAAAAAACATAATTGTGACACTCTAAACAAAAAATGGGACATGTTAAACACCAATGTGACACCAAACTAAACAATAATGAGAAACCTTAAAAAACATGTGACACCTTAAACACGCGTGTTATCCTAAACATAAGTGAGATATGCTAATTAACATAAGTGAAACACCTAAAATATTTAATGAAATTATCTAAACACTAATGTGACACCATAAACACAAATATAACAACCAAAGAAACAAAAATGACACCTTAAAGACTCATGTGAAACCCTAAACACCATTGTGCCATCTGTTCGTACCAAAACTTAATCTCGGTCACAACTCAAGCAACATCATGGATTTGCACAAGACACTCGAGGGTAGAAAAATGATTTGTATGTCATTTGTAGTCGGGAGACATCTATCTAACTTATTAGGACTCAAGATTTTGAAGGAGTGGGTAACACCTCAGAAGGATTTTGATCTAATCCTCACTATTTTAGGTTGTGCCTATCAACCAAGGCAAGAGAACCTATATTGCACCCTTTGTTTGGTGAAGGCGATGTGGATATCCTTGTATTTTGCATATTGTATAGAAGGGGCCTTGGGAAAACATGATCAATTCTCCATTATTCAAAATCAAAAGAGTTGTCACTATTAAATGGTGGAAATGTTTTCAAAACAAGGCCGAGGATACTAGAGACATTGTATTATCCTGATTTGCTTTGTGCATGTTTGTAAATGGATTGTATTCTCTTGTTAACACATAATGCAATGCAGGGGTAGTACATGGTAGGGTTACTTATTCTAAATGAAATTTTGTTGGGAGATATTAGAAAAGACAAACTAGAGATTACCAAACTCTTTGAGGACCTTTACAAGAAATTTGTAACACTTAAACAACAAGAATGCTTCAAAAGGTTTAAAATACTCCTTCAACCAGGATATGTGCACAAATGGAGACCTAGATCTGCACTCTTCCACACAATATTTGACAACCTGTTATAAAAGCTAGAAGCAAATATACCAAAAAAGTATCCAGAAATCCCTATCTTATCATGACCTAAGAAGCACCCAAAGGTTTACAAATAATCTCAAGATTAAAGGACAGTTAAATGATTTTAAATCTGTTTATCTTTTATCAGATGAAAGCTCTTCTGAATATAAGATTATAGATGCCATCAAACCATCAACAAGAAATGAGACCATGTATGATCAAGAGAGATCCCAAACACAAGATTGCAACATGAGCAAGAAACACAAATTGAAATCATTCTGAAACATAAGCATATACAAATTTTGCCAAGAGATAACACCAAATAATCCAAAATTTGATCGAATACATCAGTAGGGGAATGTTATGAAAACAATCTTAGAGCTTGTTGATGGATTTACAACTAAAACCAACTCAACATGATGAAATATGATACAAGAGAGAATTAAAAATGGTTCTCAAGCGGTTTTCTCCAGAGAAATGGATTTCTTTTAGTATTTTCCTTGAAAATTCTATGTCCTTTTTCTCCTCTTCCTCAAATTCTCCAAAAATATGATATATACCCTATGCCATCTTGGATTCTTGCTTCCCAAGCAAAGAATATGCTTATGGGATCAAATTTGTTACAAAAACTTCATGATTTGCAGAAAGGGACAACAAACAGAAAAATGTTCGATGAATGCCAGGTGTGCCCAAAAATCTTAAATCATTACAAAATTTGGATCATTATCCACCCCAGGGTCATGTTTTTACCATTTAGGCATGCAAGCATCTTTTACTAATCATTTTTCACCTTTTCACCTCATCATTTCACCTCTGCAACTTTTGATTTTCACTTTTCACATTTTTTTATTGGGCCTAAGTAGAAATTTCATCAAAAACACCATAGATCAAGGAATTGAGTCATAAAAATGATGCCAATGCACTCAGAAGGCCAAGATGATGCAGAATCATATAAAATTTGATGTAATTTGATGAAAAAATGATGATTCCAAGCTTCCTGGAGCTCCAATGGTGGCAAGAAGGAAGAATGCACAGTTGCCATCGATTTTGGATAACTTTAAATACCATCCCTCCACGTGGCAGATGAGATCCCAAACATAAGCCCAAAATTACCTTTTTGACTCTGGATAATGTGGGACACGTGTCAAAACACGATTAGATTGGGATCCCATCTTTAAAATTACATTTGCGAACTTTTTTAATTTTGGAATATTTTACAAAATTTCCCCGCTTCTCCCCTGGACCCACCATGTGTCCAAAGGTGGGCCCCATTGAAAACATGAATCAATTCTATCCATTTTGCTCCCTTTTTGAAAAAAATAAATTTTGCTTAAAATTCTCCTCAGGCTTGAACACCCGCTCTCTTCCTCGCCACGTGGCGCTCTCCCATTCACTGTGGGTCCAAGCCTCCAATTCTTCCTTCATACCTCCCTACCAAATTTGCAAAATTTCAAAATTATCCTCGGGCCCACGCTCCTTTTGACTACTTAGGACATGCCATGTGTCCTCCATAGATTGGTCGCAGGACCATCTTTCATTTTTTACCTTACAAACACAAAGGCAAAAATTCATAAAACTTTCCTTTGGCCCCCTTTTCCACTTTTTGTATTTCTGACACATGTCCTTCTCTTATTGGTCCCGGAGCTTCGCCCAAAATTTGACATTAAAGTTTTGAAGTTAAAAAACTTCAAATTCATCAAAACCTCCGCCCTCCCATGCTGAATTTTCTGGACACGTGTCCACCTGCTATTGGATGAGGGCCTTTGGGTCAAAAATTTCCCTTGACACTTTGAGCCAAAAACACAAAAATTCACCAACTCCTCCCACCACCTACATGTCCCCGAGCCACGTGTCCTCTTCCCATTCACTGTGGGCCTTTGGGCCAAAATGTGACTTTGAAAATTTTACAAAATGAAGGCAAAATTTCATAAGGACAACCCACCGATCCTCTTACCAATCACAATGTGCCACAAAGGCAACTTAATGTAAAAGGCAAAGCTCCGGATCAATTTTTTTCCTTTTTCCAAAATTTTGAAAACATTAAGTTAGAAAACATTTCCCGATCACCCCGCCAATAGAACTGCCATGTTGCAATAATGTTGCAATGATGAATTTGACAGTAGATGACCCCCGTATGACCATTAAAACGTCAAAAATATAGAGGATTCCCTAGAAATCAAATTTTTAACAAGGATGACAAATTTTTTGGTTTTAAATCAATTGAAACATGATTTGACATTGTTTTCAACCTGGGGATTGGGATTTTAATTGCAAACAATTGATTTGATCAATTTCAACTTTTTTCATGATTTGACAAAGGAAAAACGACACAACCCGACCATTTGAAAAAAAGCTAGGGCACAAAAAGGGGGAAACTTGGATTGTTGTTTCAAATTAGGGCAAAACAATAATATCTTGGGCATCTTCAAGAATTCAACTGGGAATATGATCTGCAGATCTCCAAATCGAGAAATAAAATGTTTTTTGAGCGTAATTACAAATGGAACACTAGGGCACATTTTGCAAACTAAGAATTAGCACCAACTTTGGCTCTTGCTTGGGGATGGGCACTCCCAGTGAGTGCCACAAGGACAAAATATAGACCAAGTGCCAAAACTCCATTGGGAAAGGATTCAAAAACGCAAGGCAGCCCAAAACCAAAACTACCACCAAAAACAAACCGAGAAAACAACCAAAATGGATGCCAAGGACAAAAGGGTAAACCACACACCAACAAAAAGAAAAAAACAAAGCAAGAAAAAGGACTATAAAAATGTACAATTTTTGCATACCTCACTTTGGGAATTAATCAAAGAAATATTTTAAATGTCTGTCATTATTAGGCAACTCCAACAATTCCCCATCTAGATCATTAAGGAAAAAGGTATGCTCAACAATTTTGATATCAATGGCATAAGGGCCCATCCATAATGCATGAAAATTTCCATGTTTTCCCTTGTCTTCATGCCTACTATCCCACAAAAACTAGATCTCCAACACCGAAGGCTCTATGAGTAACCTTCTTGCCAAACAACTTCTTCAATTTCTCTCTAAATCTGATATGCCTCGATGGGATGCTCTTCTTTCCTCATCAAGCTCAATAATTTGATTGATCCTTGATTCATATGGGCCATGATATTGATCCTCCAACTTTTGGGAAAACTGAAATGAAGATAATTTCAGGTGTAAGGGCACCAAATCCCGAGTTCCATACACCAATTAAAATGGGATTTTACCAATTGTTCTTTTAGGAGTTATTCTCATTAGCCCAAAATGCAAACTTCAATTGTTATCCCCACTTCTTCTTGTTCATTTCCAAGGTCCTACACATTCATCATAACACCCTAGTTCAATCATCATACATCATCTCTTCTTCCATTCATTCTATTATAATCATCACACTAACTACACATTATAAATCCCATTTAATAAAAATTTCACTTAGCTCATCACTCACATTACATATTTTATCTATTGCACATTCTATTTTTTTATCATTGCATGAATATTACATCAATAAACACTAAAAATATACAAACACGTCACGTACATTCTAACATTAATAACCAAATCACACATCATCGATCACATTACAACATCGATACATAATAAAATAAACTCATCATATATCAATACCATCTATCTATATCTATATCAAATAGAGTCATCATTATACAAAAACATTTCATCACTGGGGGGCAACTCCCCTACATCATATATAATAATGCAAATCAAACCTCATCATCACTATCACTCTCAGTGTATCATGAGATCCATGGAACTAGATTCCTCACCACTAACTTTGTGCCATTATTTGCAGCCTCAATACCTCTCCACTTGCCTACATAATAAGGTGTTCTCTGAAACCGCTCTAAAAATGACGTTGTAAATCCATGTATCATGTGAATACATCTTGTGCTAAGGGACCACCACCAAACATCTCT
Organism: Taxus wallichiana var. yunnanensis; assembly: GCA_018340775.1. Lineage (NCBI taxonomy): Eukaryota > Viridiplantae > Streptophyta > Pinopsida > Cupressales > Taxaceae > Taxus > Taxus wallichiana. The sequence goes on along the minus strand of CM031238.1, from coordinate 263,061,130 downwards.
CGACTTGTTAATTCTCCTCGCATGCCTCATCCCTCTCACCTAGAAATACAAAGGTGCATGTCACTACTACTATGGTCACTGGATCAAATAAATGGGAATGCTCACCGTTATATCATCCACTTGCTCAAGTATACCTCCACTAAGAATATCGGTTAGCACATTTCACGTCAATTTGTGGATAAATGTGTCTACTATTAGGGACTAATACACATTGCCTACAAAACCAATAACACAATGCGTTAGACAACCATGACTAAAACATAAACTAACAAAAAACATAACATAGCTATATATAGATACTTACGGTCTACTAAAACCCCCGCCACATTTTTGGGGCATGTGTTTCCCCATCTCCTACTCCTCCTTGTGGTAACCCCACCTCATCTGTAAAAATGGAAAAATAGTACCCATCGATGTGTCATCAAAAATACGTGATACACCTTTGTACAACCTACACCATCTCGAATCTATAGGCTTTATCTCTACATCTCCTCATTTTTCCCGTGAGGTACTACTTGTTCTCCCATGGGCCTTAGTCTAGCCTCAGCCCTCCTCCATGCTCTAATAGCTTGTAACTATATATATGGTTTTGGGGGCACATCCCGAGTCACGATACTCTTTCCACTTAGAATAGTTCTGCCACTCCTAGGAATCAATTATCCAACCACATAGTCCTATGAATACATTGCAACTCTACAGCATCCTTGGGCCATCCTCATAGTCGCGGTATTGCCTCCATATAGCTACCTCAAGCCCCTTCCTATCTATTAGTTACCTATAGGTGTTTGTGTCAATCCGATTCCCATGAATATTAATCCACCTCCTCACATATATCTCTGTCCTAGCCCACTTTCCATGTGGCCCTCCAACTAGTCTCAATAATACTATGTGCTCATACACCCACACATGAAAAATCATAGTAGCTCTTATCCCACCATCATGCTCATCAAGAGTAAACTAGTATAAGTCCCTATATAGGTGGGAAAACACACACCATGCCCACATGTATCTAGTATGCCGACATATATCATACATCTTATAAAATATGCCTACACCTCCTCCCTCCAATGTTATAGATGAAGCAATCACAACTACTATGAAATTATCCAAGAACATAAATCCATACCATAAGATAAAATCCATAATGATATGGGCCTCAGAATGTACTCGAGTCCCCACAAAATACCTAGCTGCTTACATTTGGCACTCCATGTCCTCCAACGACATAACTTGTACTCTCTCCCCAGTAGCTAGAAATCACAATATGTGATACACATCCTTCAAATTAACTTTAGTCTCCCATGTAGGCAACCAAAATGTGCATGTATCCACACACCATATCTTGCATAGTGCAATCAACATAGGAATATTGTGGGGCACATCCCCCATCTATGTTATGTGCCACAGGCTAACATGGTCCATAACATCCCACTCATCATCCGAAAGGCCCAGCCCAAGAAAATTACTCAAATGATGCCCACCGCGGAACTACCTCAAGTGAATATTCTTCTATATACCACAAAATGACAATAAAAGAAACATTAGAAAACCTTACTAGTACAAATACACTTGTTTCTCACACTCGCTTAGACTAGAATTTTGATATTTTTCATTATACACCAAATACACATGCTCTAGACTAGGGCACCCAAATGCATGACCTGGGTGCCCAAGATTAAGACACTAACGCCCAACTTTGGACACTCCTGCCAAATGGGTCACTAGCACCCTCACCGCTATTATCCAGGTCTAAAACGATGAGAAAATTTAAAATCTCAAAATTACAAAAATCAATAGAAACAAATAATACACAATACGTTTTTGAAAAACAACACACTTACCAATTCCATGGTCATGCACAAAGCTACAGTGGTTGTCTCACTCTCAAACTAAGAAGGACATGCTACTCTCACTTGCAGTATTTTCACTCACTTTGTGCTCAATCTCACAATTACATAAACAACATTTGAAGTGGCTAAACAATTTTTCACTTCACTACTTATAGTTAATTTTTCACCTACTGTACTATAGTCATTATTTTGCATTTATTCTCACAACTAATACACACCACACAATTTTTTTCATATATTCAGATTTTTACTCTGATTTGCACCCCGTTTGTGGTGTTCTTTTTAAAATTTCACCTACCATCGTACCATACACATTACACATGTGTTATCTCTCCTTCACATTTTCCTTCAATAAATACACACACATTTCACAAATCTTTATGAAAATTCTTTTGTCTTAACATTCCTTCTTATCATCACTCCCTTTCACTAAAAAGGGGGCATATAATTAAGGTCATCCTATAATTCCCCTTATATGACCACGAGTTTAAACAAACACTACCGATTCGAAAATTCTAAACATTTACTAACACACTATGCAACATTTCACAAGTGATCCCCCTAATGACCTAACTTGGGGGAAAAAACATACAATTTATATATGTGACATTTCATTACTTCCCCAAAATGACCTAAACTGGGGAAACAAGTGTTAAAACATTTACAATGCGATTATTCACCAATTTCTATTGATTTCCCTTAATGACCTAACTCCTGGAGAAACTAGCGTAAACTCTCTCTATGAGTAACCAATCGAATCAATCAATTAACATGTTAAAATCCTTAATAATTGAAACCACATCACTCAATCAATACAATATAACAAAATTGGCCTCCTAGATGACCTAACTTAGGAGTTACATGTATTACTTTCCCATATGACCTAACTTGGGAATTTATCCTATCTATTTTGCGTTTGCTTCTAGATGACCTAACTCAGAAGCCATCATCCACTTCACATTTGCTTCAAGATGAAATTACTTTAAAGCCATCACATTGTGGAGATACCCATGGAGTGGGGAAAGATTTCCCTTTTCCTATATAAATTATTTATGGGTCAACTTCTTGATATAAATTATTTGGATCCAAAACTGCAAATGTTTGATTTGAGTTCATCTGCAGTGGCTAGATCTTGGGGGTGTAGTTAGAGATTCGAGAATAATGCACCTTTCTCCCTACACTCTTCCTTTGGTGGTAAGATGCCCAAACCCTCTCGGTCTATTATTCATATACATAAAATTGGGTTTAGAACTGATCACTCCCTAACCCATCTCATCATCATCATACAATGTTCTAAATGATCAATTGTCTAACATTTATATCATCACTCTAATTTAGTACACTTCATCACAACATTACGATTTTCACTATGATTCTTTGATCAACATGTTGATTCATGATTTGACATGCTATATGGATCTTTCGACACATTTTTACTACCAAATCTTCATGTTCTACTATAACACGGGCTTCTTCGAATTTCTCTCAGGTACGTATCTCTATCTACTTTATGTTACTAAGATTTTTGCTCACCAACATAAAGTGGGGAAAATGTAGTCACAAAATCATGCTCTTAATATTACATTTATACCACCCAAGTATGTTGTTTTATATATGGATCTCATGTAAGAAAATTATTCACTAATAACTCATCCACTATTCCTTTCATCGCTTAGTTGGTCTTCATTGTCAATTGTCTTGCACATTCATTAGTTGTTTAAAAAGTTCTGGTCATCTCTTAGGGAGTCTCAGGTGTCGTTATTAGGTCATTTTCCATATGTATTCTTTGACTATGGCTCCGAGGGTAGGATTAGGGCACCCATGGGTGCCCCGGTCCATAATTTTAGGCACACTGGTCCTCGTAGTAGTTGGGTCTAATTTAGAGTTTCAAGGTTGCTCTTTATAATTTTCCCTCTCATTCCCTAGGTACTAGTTTGCATGTCGAGTCATTAGTGTCAAAATTTGAGCAAGATATACCTATATAAACATAAAGTACTCACTATCTTAAGCACAAAATATCTACTATCAAGGGTTATCTATCTATTAAGGAAAAGGACTACATTTGGGCATCAATGCATCACACAAACTACATAGGAAAGGGAATTCGATTCTATTCCATCATCCATTTTGTATTACATCCAGCTATTTCTTATTATCTCTACGTCATTAATGCTAGGGAACCCTAGGCACATAAGTTCACACACATGCACATATAACTACATCGGGTCTGAGATGTAGTGCGGTGCTTAGTCATAATTCCATCCATTTGGTAGCTGAGGATAGTCCAACCCATTCATTTGCATATTTATTTTTTAGGGTTTGATGATTTTGTGTGGGGTTTTGTAGGATATTATTCACCGGATATCTACAACATCGGTGAACTTACGAAAAAAATCATGTGAAAAAGATTGAGATATTATCAAGATCTGGTGACACTTCCAGATTCAAGTCCTAAGTTGTTCTATAGACCAAAGCTCCCATACTGTAGACTAGGGCACCCACATGCACCCTAATCCTCTTCCAAGAACCCCTTTCCTTATCTTTATCTACTGTAATTTCTTGGGTTATACCATCATACTCTGCTTCATCCGCACATCATCTTGTTCAGTCTAGAATCACAACAAGGTAAGTCATTTTCAGGTTAGTACCCTTTTCCCTCTCATTTCAATTATCTTATTTCATTTAAATATCAAATAAAATTAGTTAGCACTTACATTCAAGTTTATACTATTTATTTCATTGTTGTACTATTTAGATTAACTCTAAAATTCCATATTTCGAGTTAATTACCTTTATTATTGATCTTATCTTCTGTTATCAAACATGGAGGTTGACATCCACATAAGGAATTTAACGATTCTTGGAGCTGACTTCGTTGGGAAACCCTCTCATCTACCATCTAATTCATTTTCCTATTAGTTATCTTTGTTTGCAAGTTCATCAAATTTTTAGTGAGGAAATCTAATTTGTGCTCGCTTCATTTATCACTATCTATTTCCAAGGTACCTTAAACCCTTGCATCTTTGAATTTGTTTGATTTTATTTAGTATATATTTCATTAATTTGAATATGAAAGAGAAAATTTGGTCAACATTTTGGCACACTCGATGGGACAACCCTTTTAGGTGAGCCTTTTGCATTTTGTTTCATGTCATTTTCCATATTTATTCCACTTTGTTTTTTTTTTTCTTGTTGGGCTCTTGGATTGCTTGGATTTTCCTCTTCACTTAATTTCAATTTTAGATAAAAAGGAAAATCATTCTCCAGTATTCTCATTTTTGTCTTATTTTCTCCTTTTTGCATCACATTTTTCCTTCCTTGTGTGTTTGTTCTCATTAAAATTCCACATTTGGTTTTCACTTAAAAGGAACATCTTGCATGATTTCTTGCAAATCTAGTGTAAGTAGGGGTTTAATTGGTTGCATTTTACATTTCTTCACACACATCTAAACACTCCCTACCAGGTGGAAGTGATTGGGATTTCATCACCCAACAAGAAAAATACTCATGGTGTTCTAGCCACATTATAAATCCCGCATGATTTGGGCCTCACAGACCTTTGGGTATATAAAGGAATCCCCATCCAAAACTACATGAAACCAACCTTAGATTTACATTTCTTAGGTACCTTCATTATCCACTTCCCCTTTTCTTTTTCACATCTTTTAATTAATTAAGATAAATAAAACATTGCATGCTTGTGTTGTTTGCTTTAATTAGTGAATCTACCATTTTCTTTTTTTTCATTCCCATTATCACATGCTCTTTAGCTAGGAAAATGGAACAAAATATTACATCAAATAATCCCATCATGTCATCCCAATCAACTTCCATTGTGGCCATTGGCTCATCCATGCTATTAGGAATTAATAATATCTAATGCAAAATAATTCCTCAGAATTGCAATAATAAGAAGTAAGAATAGAATTACGAAATGAAATATGCACAACACGAAGACAATATTTAACGTGGTTCACCCAATGTGGGCTACATCCACCAAGAACACTTGCTTAGATTTTACTACAAGCCAACAAATTCTTCACAATTACAATAATCGGATCTTGTTTGGGAGTGCGCTCAACAAACCCTCCCGACTCGCACTTGAATTCACACACACTATTCACCTTCACAAAACACACTCTATTCAATCCTATTGTATGTCCATATATTTATAAGTACATCAATAGGTAGCCGAAGAGGAGGTTTTAGAAAACAATGGGTACTTGAAAACCATGGGCCCAAAAAAACATAATCATATTACCCATTACCCATGGGTTAATAAACGACCCATGAAAATTTGCTTTGGGGCTTTGCTCTTGAGCCCCCATCGGGGATTCACCCCTCGAACCCAATTGACCCACTCAACGGAAAGCGGGACTACCGTAAAAATATCTCGAGTGTAACACATGGAAGGTGTACCAAACTCTAACATGAAACCAAGCTCCATAAACATAACAAATGCCTATGGTTACATCTTCCATGGTCACCCAACCTTGTATCATCAATGTGTCTCATCAAGGAACTCTTTTTCAAACCACCACCTATGATGAAACCAATCCTTTCTTACATCATCAATCCATCCCATATAGACTAGCTACCCCTATATCCGTTGCATCGGTTGAAGATTTTGGGCCTCCCATTATCTCATTTGGTAGTGTGGAGTTCTAAGAGATTATTGATGCTAATCATATATCTCTCCAAGATTACCTTCTTAGGAAGTCAACCCAACTTTCTATGAATGGGCCGCTTCTCCAAAAAATCTATGGTTACCATTCCAACCTGAAACAACCCAAGTTCTTTCTTCACAACTTGCGGTGTTTTCCTTGAGCCATGAGATATTTCACCATGGCCCAACATGAGCTTGATCCATCCTCTTCTACCAATCGTCTACCCCATCAAACCACTTAGTTATTCATACCTATCCCTCCTAATCTACCTCCCATTAACACAACTATTACCACCTCCATTCCTATCATTTCTTCTTCTACTATCACCACTAGTATCCCCATTCAATCCTTCCAACAATCTCAACCATTTCCCATCATATCCAAACAACATAGTCAATCTTTACCTATCACATCCCATATTCATGTAAATTTCATCACTTCCCAACCTCCTCCTAGGGTGCTTACCATTACATGATGTCTAATCCACCCCCTCAACAATCTCAACCTATCATCACTCATATCCCCACTCATCATATACCTCAACAACCAACCCAATCTCAACAATCACATCATATCCCTATTTCTCAACATCAACCATTACAACAACTCATCCAATCTCAACCCATGACCTATATTCATCCTCATCAAGCAATTCCTCAAACACCCACACATCCACAAGTTTATCAACCACCTCATCTAGCTACTTCCCATGCCATATAATCACAATCCCATCTAACCACTTCAAATGGCCCCATGCATGTGTTGATGAATAAGTTGGATATCATTAAGGTCACTACCTTAGGGCCCAAGGTCACTTTATCCTATGAAATTTTTTACAATGAACCTATCCATCCATCAGTCCTAATCAAACCTTGTCCTCCTAAATGGGGGCTTCCCAAATTCACCAAGTTTAATAGCAAGGTCGATCCCAACAACACTTTTGTTCATTTAGGCATGCATGTTATCTCATTGCCCATGACCAAGAACTCATGCTCCATAGTTTTCCTATGTCCTTGGCTAGTCTTTCCTTGGATTGGTGCAATGGTATCCCCCAACACTCATTTTTCTCATTCACCCACTTGCACATCTCTTTTTATAAAATTTCTCAATAAAAATTTCATGAAAGATCACCATAACATCCCTATACACCATTAAACAATTTAACATTAAGTCTATCATAGAATTTGTCACACGGTGGAATGAAATCATAAACCAATTATCATTTTTCCTTCCACAGATATAGCTTATTGAATTGTTTTCATGCTCTTGTGTGAAGCGTATCTCATTCACCTTACAAATCGAATCATTTCAAACATTTGAAAAAGACTTCTCTATGGTTTGCAAACTTGAGACTCCTACCCTTGAGCAAGGCCAACTTAAACTTAAATCGGACAAACTGAAAACTACGTTTACTAAAATATTTAAACATAACAAAAAAATCCAAGAGCGTAGCAAATTCCATGGCGGTTAAGTCTTCTTCTACACCCACCACTAGTACGTGGCATCAACAAAGAGCTCCTAGACTACCACCTAACTACACTCCTCTTGGAGAGACATATAGTTCAATATTTGATAAATTGATGGTAGTCCATCTCATCACACTTCCCCCATTCGACCATTCATTGAATCAATACCTAAACCCACGTGGTATCGTGAGGACCACTATTAAAAATACCACAAATTTCACAAGCATGATATAGAAAGGTGTCAAACCTTCAAGGATCTGGTCCAAAAACTCATTTACCAAGGTGACCTTCAAGTGGATAACCCCAATGCACCTTTAAATGAACCCCTTGATGTTTTTAAATAACCATTTCCTAATTATGTGCCAAAAATCAAACCACTCCTCCTACATGTCAACCACCCAATGTACACACCATTATTGCCATTAATGCCACCAACGCCATTGATCCAGATCCTATCCTAACAATCCCACCTACTTCATTGACTATTACATTCACTTATTCTTTAGACATCACCCTATATAAATTACAAAAACTTGTCCCTATCTCCACACCAATCATATCTACATCTAGCATTTCTCCTACAATCACATCCGAACTCACATCCACTTCAACGGATTTGACCATTACCTCACCTACATCTATTCCACCCCACTCATTATATTAGATCCATCCTTAACACATATCCTGATACCTTTTTCTTCACTTTTACCCACACCAACCACATCATCTATTGTCACAACATCTATACCATATTATCCTCCCACATCATTCTCATCATTTGAATATTTTTCGACAACACTCCAGCTTGCAATAACTTCAAATGATACCCCTATATCATCTAAAAATCAAACACCCCCACATCAAGCCAATATTCACCTTATTTATATCACATCAAAAATAAATTTCTTCCTCCACCCAAATTAACCACACATCCTTTGGACACTCCAACCGATATCTTTGTCATTCCTCCCAAGGCTACTTCTTCACAAGAAAAATTTAAGACCCTTGGCATGTTTCCTCAAAGGACTCTTTCATATCCCCAAAAACAATAAACATCCCTCAACCTAAGATCAAACAATCCAATGCCACATCATCTATCTTAGAACCACATCCATCTCTCCTAAGACCAGCCCATTCATCCAAAACATCACAATCGATCAATCAACCCAAACCAAAATCATCCAACACTTCTTCTTCTAGAACACTAACCATCACTAAACCTAAATCCAAGACATTAAAACCTCAAAATACTAGAACTCAACCTTTGACATCCAACTCATACACATCCACATCTCAAACATCCACCTCTTCTTCTAAATCTAAAACTTCTCACAAAGATAAGATACCTCCTAATACTTTGGTTGAATCATATGTGGAGGTCCTTCAACACTTGCTTCAAATTTCTGCCATCACACTCCCTCCTATCAAGGCATTTGATCCACATAGTAAGAATCCATTGTGGTTTAACTCCAACCTCATTTTCACCTATCATCACACCCTTATACATGACATAGAACATTGTAAAGAACTTAAAACCATTATCCACAATATTATCGAGGAAGATGACCTTCTTCTTGAAGAAAATCAATCCCCTCCTTCCACATCCATTCCAACATCCACATCATAAAATTCATTCACCCAAATGCATAATTCCCTTCACTCATCACAGAATTTTTGGCCATCCCACCACCAAGAGATGATTCTTCTAAGGATGGTCCCCCTTATTAATCAATGTTGTTTAGATATCCACTTGATCTAGCCCACATGATTCTAAACCAACAACCCAATCAAAATCAAGGACTTTTGTTGCCATTCCTCCTCCTAAGGAGTTTACCTCATCCATACCTTCATCAAAACCCAAGGTTTTCATTGATGTTGCTTCTAGCGAGCCCACTTCATCTCCATCATCATCATCAAAACCTAAATTTTCTATCTTAGCCACCCTCAGCTGATTGAACAAAGTATTATCAAAAACTTCATCAGCCCCAGTTAAGATGTCTCTTTACAAGCTCATCCAAAGCTAGCTAGACCATAGAAAATATCTCGTTGAAGCCTTAAAACATATCCCAACATCTAGTGATGAGACTCATCCTTTTTCATCGCTCGTAGGGGAACTTATAGCTTCTACTCGCCATCTCATTTGATGATGCTAAGATTTTGGATATCACACCGAGGAACATGACCTTCCCCTTTTCATCACGGTTAGAATCAATGACACCTTCATTCGATGATCCATGATTGATAATGGGGAAAGTATCAACATCATCCCATCACATACCTTCGATCAACTCAAAATTCATAAATCTATTGTCACCCAAACACTTGTGGTCCTCCATGCATTCAATGATGCTATCAATCTTGCCTTGGGAATGTATGTCCTTCCTATCCGTGTTGGTGAGAAGATCCTCCATGAAGTCTTATATATCATAGAGGGGGAGTTTAAATACAATGTTCTTCTTGGATGACCTTGGATTTTTGCCATGGGTTGTGAAACTTCCACACTTAATCAATGCATCAAATATGAGCACGAGGGAAAGATTTTGATGCTTCCCATTGATGTTCCTCCCTTCGCAAGCATGCAACATGACCTATCAACCTAACGATGTCCTCGTTCCCAAGAATGACCCATCTCAACCATCCAATAGCTCATCCATCCCTTCATCCAAACTTCCCAATGATGATTCCCTAGATAAATTCATGGACAAACTTACGTTAGGGGAGTATCATCATCTTAAGCTCAACAAACTCCGTACACCTCATTGTTTTGGTAGACCCGATAAGAATTCAATGTATCAACCTAATGTCATGGAAATTGTTCCTTTTGGCCCACCTCATATTCACACCTATCTCATCTAAAGTGGTTTTTATTCCACTTCTTCTCTATCCCCACACCAAACCTTATATCGGCACTTATGGATTCCTCGACAAACCCTCCTTCATCCACACCTATCTTCACTATTACGCATGGAAGGGATTTGGCATGGGATGTTATGAGCATGACACACATGACCTTATCATTGACCAATGCCGCAAACCTCATGAAAAGTTTAGACTAGGCTATCAGGATCAATCCATGATCCTCTCCCACCATCCACGATGATTATGGACATGCCTTCTCTACCTTCTCCATCCCATGAGGCCATGGATACAGATGACACCGTTTCTATCACTTCTGAATTTTTTTAGTCTCCACCATCACCTTGGGACCAATCACTTATCAGTGTAAAAATCAAAATAGCTCCTTTCCCTTCGCTATCCAAAGATGATAGAAGAGGACTCTTCTACCATCGAAATTCTTCATTATGTTGATGACAATGTAATCCTTTCCCACATGGGGGAAGAATATTCTTATCTTCATAAGACCTTTCCATCCAACACATCCACTCTTCTCAACAAAGCCACCATCAACATCAATATCATGACTCCTTAAGAGCCTCACATCCTCAAAGTGGGTCAATCTCTTGATCCACAGGGAGCTTAATTTTTTCACATCATTCCTTTCTTGTCATAGTTAGGCCTTCGCATGGCTATATTTTGACATCCCAGTTTGATCCTTCTATCTTTGTCCAAAACATTTTCACTTTTTCTAATGACAATTCGGAGAAGAAAAAGCTTTGTCACATGCACCCTCGAGTTTCCCTCCTTGTCAAAGAGGAGTTACAACATCTTCTTTTCTCGATAACTTCATCATCCACATTGACTATACCCAATGAGTCTCTAACATCATACATGTTTCAAAAACATCTAGAAAGCTTTGTATATGCACAAACTTTTGAGATCTAAATATTTCTTGCCCTAAAGATGACTTCCCCCTTCCTAACATTGATCAACTTGTGGATCTTACCACAGGTCATGAGATGCTTTCTCTTATGGATGGTTTCTCTGTTTATAATCAGATTCTTTTTGTTCTAGAAGACCAACATAATACCTCCTTCATCACTCCTTGGGGGACTTTTTTCTATCGTATCATGCCCTTTGGTCTGAAAAATGCCGGAGCCACTTATCAGCAGGCCATGACTTACATTTTTAACATTCTCATTCATAAGACTCTAGAGGACTATGTTGATGATATTTTGGGTAAATATAAACATGGACATGATCATATTTCCATTCTCAAAGTTCTTTTTATTCCATTATTCATTTATTTCTTTGTCCTTTAATCTAGCCAAGTGTGTATTTGGAGTGATAACTAGAAAATTCCTTAGCTTTATCATATCCATCGAGGTATTGAAGTTGAATTGCTGAAATCAAATCCATCATCAAGATGTCTCCTCCTTCCAATCATAATCAACTTCACAGGTCTCCAAAGTTGACTTCAATATGTCCATTATTTCATATCACAACTTTCAAACTGTTACAAGCCTTTCATCCTCTTCTTCGAAAAGATGTAGACTTTAATTGAGACCATAACTGCCAAAAAGGTTTTTATGATCTTAAGTAGTATCTCTTATCCCCACCACCGCTTACACCTTTATACTAGGGGGATCCCTTTTATCTATATATCTCGTGCCACTAATCACACTCTAGGGGCTATATTAGCACATCATGATGACCAAGGTCGTGAGCATGTTGTTTATTACATCATCGTACCCTCCATGATAGTGAGACTCGTTACACTCAAGTTGAAGTGTTGTGTTGTGCCCTCTTTTTTCCACTTCTAATATTTGAAATTATCTTATCAATCACAAAAATTATCTCACAATAGCTTTCACCTCCTCAAAATGATGCATTCTAAGCCCTATCACAATGATGGTATTACTCGATGGGTCATGCTCATGACTAAGTTTGATCTAGAGTTTATTTCTCGAAAGTACATCAAGGGACAAGATATCACAGACCAATTATTTAAATCCCCTCTTCCTAGTACGCATCTTCCTCACAAGCAGTTTCTAAATGAATCCATCAATCACTTCCATCATGAGTATGTTACCCTAAGATGACCCTCTTCTTTGATGGTTCTAAGTGTCAGCAAGGGGGAGGCACTGATGTCGTCCTCATTCCTACTTGGGACACTCCTATCCCCCTCATAAACAAGCTTGATTTTTAGTGCACAAACTGATATGGCGAGTATGAGGCACTTATCTTAGAGATTGAAACGGATGTCTTTCTACTTATTTAGATTCTTGATATTTATGGTAATTATGAGCTTATCATCTTTGAGCTTCATCTTCCTTCTGCTCTTCTTCTCTAGTACTTCCTTCTAAGGGGATAGTCTAGGTGACATTTGCAAAGGTTGTGATGGTCCTCGGCACTAAGTTCTAGTTCTTTTGAACACCCTTTTGAATTGGTGCTCCTCATTGACTAGGTCTGAGTCCAAGTCTAGCATATTTGTTTCCAATACTTCCTCCTCTTCTTGCTGTTGTGGAGAAGTAACCTTGCGCTCACTTTCCTTTTTGTCAATGGGCTATCTCCGACCCCTACACACTAAGCCACCACTATCCTCATGTAGGTCTTCTTCCTCTTCTTCTTCTAGGGCCAAGGTAGGCTTCTCAACTGCCAAATTTCCAATTGTATGCTTCCCCTTAGGTGGGCCTGGTAGCATGAATTTGTTCTCCACATACTTGTCATTTTCCATCCTAGGCTTAAGATGAATGTAAATTAGCATGGCCCCATTGTTTCCAATGGCCATGCGTATTCACCTCATGATAATATAATATGAGATGAACCTTTTAATGTAAGCAGACCTACCTAGGTAAGCGTAGGTCTTTCTCAATGTATGGTAGTCATAGTCTACCTCATCTACATTATATATTAACTGGTGCATGTTTGAAAACCTATGAACTGCGGCCTAGAAAAACCGTCTTCGTGAAGGCATAAGGTAGTTTGTACACGGACTCCATGGCCCATCCTTCATCACAAAGTGTATGATGTAAAAGTGTTAGTCTTTCGTACGCACCCAAAATTGTATGTACTTTGCACCACCGAAAGATGTTACACATGCCCCAATGATGATTAAGATCTCTTCGCAAGGTGTTCGAATCCAGAAAGCTCGTTGAGTATACATTTGCATCCCAAAAATCCTTGTCTAGCCTCTACATGTTTTGTCCTAGCCTTTTCTCCCTTTTTCCTTGTTGTTTTGTTGTTATTTACAGGACCGCCTCCTAGCCAGGGCGGCGGTCTCAGAATCGCCTCACCCAAGCCAGGGCGGCGGTCCTATAACCGTCACCCAAGGCGGGTGGCGGCGTCCTATAACCGCCACCCAGCCTGGGGTGGCGGTCTCAGTAATCGCCACCTAAGCCAAGGCGGCAGATCAGAACAAGTCGCCTTGCGCGGTGGCGGTCCTGTACGTGCTTTCCAAAATGTTCCGACGATCGCGTCAAGCGTGAAAATTCAATTTTCACCCGCATTTCTCAACCACTAAAGCTTGTATTTATGTTTTTTTCCTGATGAACAGTGATTTATCTTTGTTTAATGGTGGGAGAGTTCAATTTGAACTTGCCTTCTAGTCATTGCAAATGCTATAAATATGTAGCTTGTTTACAAGTAAATGGTCTTGGTTCTTTGGTCTGGAGTCTTCATTCTTGAGTTTCAGTCTTCAATACTTAGTCCTAGATTTATTTTATGAATCATTTTATCTTTAGCATGGATTAGAATTTTGAGTATTTAGTTATGCCTCACTGTACACCGATAACGATCCTGCTAGGAATCGTATAGGCCAAGCTTTGTTCTCTTGTGCCATCCCTCTCCTACTTGTACTTCGTTGTATTTCTCTGAAGCTGCTATTATTCATTGTTTGAGTACCTATTGTTTATCATTTTATTTCATCATTGCTGCTGACCCTGCTAGGAATTGCATAGGCCAAGCCAGTTCACTTGCGCTATCCCTCTCCTACTTGTGCTTCGTGCCATTTTTACTTCAAAGTGACTACCATCCCAGTGCCTTCTCTTGCTGATGCTGCCATACTCCTACTCTTTCTGGATTCACGTGAACATGCAAGAACGAAGAGATCACTCTGAGGGGACAAGCTACAACAAAACTGGATTTGCCTCTTTTCAGTAAACTCCAGGTTTAAATTGTCAAAGTTATTATCAAATAGAGTAGCGAATCATTTTATTTCAGTTAAGCTTACTTTCAATATTGCCAGGGAAGCTGTGAGGAATGATAGTTTCTGAGAAACTATGATTTGTTCCTCACTTCTGAGGTAGGATTGAAGGTTTTTTCAATTAAGTTAATTAGCTGTCTTTTATTTAGATTCACACATCTGCACAGGTGAATAACCACACCGGGTTATCTCACTTGTTTAGTTTTAGTATAAAGTAGTTTAATTGTTGCTTGTAATTATAATGTTTCAATCGTATATTTTGTTTAGATTAGTTTCCCTTTCAATAGTAGTATAAATTGTTATTTTCAGTTTAAGTTAATTCGGAGACTTCATAACTAGATTAAACGCTTAAATTCTAGTTAGGAGGATAAATCACTAGGGAATTTATGCTACCCGCTCATAGCCTCTAAATCTCCCCTTTGTCATTTTAGCTACCAGGAGATCACACTACCAGATCTTAGTCACTGATCCTCCCATGGTTAGCCATAAGAAAGTTGCTTGCCGATTCTCATCCTTGCTTGTAGCTTTTCTATCATAGAAAATTGACCATAATCCCGGCTGTGACTTCATCTAAGTCACCCACATTTCAAACCACCGGCTGTCTCGGCATGACCTCGAGAGGTCGGGTACGGGGAAGGTCACTTGCCGATTATCATCCTCGCATGTCACTTTTCCATCGTACAGGTACACTACAAAGTGTATTGGATTTCCTACCACTAACGGTAGCTCCTTATGAGTTCTCCATTCCTCTCCAACTGCCGCAAAATTCAGTTGTACCAAATCTCTTCCCTTTGCTTGAACGAGCCACTCATATATCCTTCACATAAATATTTCTCAAACCTTTCTGCGAGAGACTTCTTCTCTGCATGATACTCCCAAATATTATTCTTTGGCCCATCGGGCACTCCAATTTCCATAAATACAAGAGATAATAAAATAGTGCCAAAGCTTATTTTCTCACCTTTGCGCACCTCCTCAATTATTGTATCAGCTATGTATCCTACCAAATTGTATATCTCTCCTGCAACATCCTCTTAGTGATGTGGAGCCACATGGTGTTCACTTGTGACCATCTCTCTTGGTCATTTATTTTTGTAAGTAGGTGTGTAACTACCTGCACAACATGATACTTCCTCAGTTTATAGATGTCCATGCCACATGGACCCTTTGAATAACCCAGCTCCTATCTGGTGGCCAAAATAGTTTCCTTGTCAGTTAAATCACTACACTTTAATCCTTTTAGGATAGAAATTAAGCATGTTGTGATCCTCATCTACCACCCAAAAAAATAAAATAAGTCCTCATGGACTCTGCTCATGAGCCATTGGTAGAGTTTTTCAGGTTTTCCAAAATAAGGAAGTTCATATAGCTGGTATACCCCTACCTTTTTCAGCAACTTCTCTCCAACATCGTCGTAGAGGGCATATCATCAACTGTTCATTTATTGGTCTTCTTGTTCAACAATGTGTCTAACTCCTCCTTGTTATCAACAGGTCAATGATTATAGTCACTCACTTTGCTCCGGTGGATATGAGAATCCCAATCCCATCCCATGATTACTTCTTCTAGATACGCATCTCGTAAAAATTTTATTTTAGGGGTATCAACTATCTTGAATTTGGTCTCTACCTTCTTCTTCCCCTTTGTCCCTACTCTAGGTGCTCTCCTTGGTGCCATAGTAAGAAAAGGGTGCACCTTTTTACTTCTATCAAGCTATGTAATCTAAACTCCCATGCCCTATCTTAAAAATACATGCCCTAGCTTCTTCTCAAACCCTGGCACTCTATTTCTCCTTTCCGCATGCCTTTTCTTCACTCAAACCCTTCTCCAATGGGAATGCAAGCCAATTTTGTGCACACTTTTTTTATCCTCGCCTAGTTTCTTAGCTCTCTACACTTTAACGTGTCTCGCTTGGCTCGTTCGCAAATAGCTCACTCAAATACTCATAATTGCAAAGGTAAAATTGAACATGCATCCCATCCTTATATAGATTTCGAAAAATTTATCGCATTTAATCACATTTATTGCTCCTCCACCTACCACCGATCCTCACATTAACTCACCATTTACCAAATTTTCCACACAATACATTTGTGTGCCACAGTCATAACCTTCTAGTGTGCCTTTCTACCTCTTGGATACAGACCTCCTTTCATGCGCTCCCATTTGGAAAAGTACTTTGCCATTGTTCCTTCCTTTGAGTAGTTTCCACAGCCACAACTTACCTCACGTTACACTATGTGTTCATTTTTTTCACCTATGGTATTCATTAGGAGCAATTTTATTTCTAGTAGCACCTTTCCATACCATCTACACAAATATTTCCTTATGCATACCCAAATTTGGATGAAAAATACCCCACACTAAGGGTATGTGTAGTCCTCTATGCATGAAAACACTTTAGATTGCAATCATCTTCTGGCACGCAAGCACGCTTATTACACAAAACAAAGAATGAAAATGACAACATAACAATGAAGAAGGAAACAAATCTAAAGGAAAAATACATTCAAGGAAATCTAATCTAAATGATAAAACTATCTTATTACAAACACCAAGAAGACTTATTTAGAGTAGGACTTCAACCTACTCTCGTTAAACTAACCAGAAATCGATTTTCATCAAACTCCTCTAGGTGGAAAGCGCTTGAGTCAAGTATATGAGTGATAACACATGGTCCCAACCAATGCACCTTAATCTTTCCTAGGTGGCATAGAAAATTTGAATCATTAGGAAGCACCATCTGCCCAACCTTAAGTTTCTTGTCCCCGATGTGCCTGCAATGCGTGTGCCATGCCTTCTTCCTAGTTTTTCTTGCTTCGACTCCATCATGTTATGGCACGCCTCTCATCTAGCTGCATCAACTTTTCAATTCTTTCTTCCACTTTGCTTGCTCATCAACCACCTCTTGCACACGTAATACATAAAGAAGGTAACATGAATTCAATGGGTAGAATCTGCTTTTATGCAAAACACCAATTGAGAGGGTGTTGTCTTATTCAACTGTTTGTAAGTTGTTCTATATGCCCAAAGTAAAACAAAAACTTTATCATCCCAGTCCTTCCTTCTAACATCACAATTTTTGTCAATGTTTGGCTCAATATCTTATTAAAATCCTTAATAGTCCCATTTTCTTGGGTGTGATAGGGTGTTGTCTTATGGTGTGCAACCATAAATTCATCCAATAATATCCTGATGGTCTCATTAAGGAAATGAGTGCCTCTATCATTTTCAAACTTAAAGGACATCCATACATGGTAAGAATATTTTCCCACAAGAACCTTGCTATTGTAGCCACTATACAATCCTTTGTAGGTGCCACTTCTTCCCACCTTGTAAGATAATCTATACAAGTGAAAATGTAGCACAATATAGTTCTACAAGCAGCTGGGAAATAGGACCCACAAAGTCAATTGCCCATTTCTCAAAATTTTCTACACTAGTAATCAACCTCAAAGGCATTTTATCTCTCGCCTGTGGTTTTCAAGGCACGACAAAGGTGATCACATGCCTTACAATATTATTTACAATCCTTGTACAAGGTCTCTCACCATAAACCAAATGTAGTAGGATCTTATGTGTGGTGGCGTCCCCTACGTAGTGTCCACTGCGATACTGCCATGAACCTCCATAATTTTCATACGCTCATACTCTAGTACACACCAATGTAAGACGTCATCTCGGAAAAGTTTGTATAAGTCACCACTGATCAACATAAAAGGTGCAAAGTGCAAATCTGCAAGTTGTTTCTTTTCCAAGGCCTTCATTCCTTTAGGCACCATACCTGTGCGTAAAAAATACAACAATATCCTCTAATTCCAAGGGTGTGTGGTTTAACTTGTATAATTATGCATATGAAATTATATCTTCAATACTATGCACATCCTCTCGTGATTGAATCCTTGACAAATGATCTGTACTGCAGTTAATTTTACATAGTTTTACCACCACTATAAAGTCAAACTCTTGGAATAAGAAAACCCATCAGCATATTCACCCCTATAAGACGGGATTTTTCACCAAGTATCTCAATGCCATGTGATCTATATAGAAAAAAATGTGTTTCTAGCAAGTACTATTAGAACTTATGCAACATGTAGATCATTGACAAAGCCTTGCGCTCCGTAGTTGTATAATTTTGTTTTGCAGGAGTCAACTTTATGCTAGCAAAGAAAATAAGATGATCTAAAATACCTTCTCTAGGCTGAGCTAGAACTACGCTAATGGCCATGCTAGAGGCATCCACATGTACGTGAAAAGGTATATTCCATGAAGGAAAACGTAGAATAGGCATTGTAGTAAGCTTTTCCTTCAAGTGCTTCAAATGCGCGTTCTACGGTTCTCCCCAATAGAACTTACCTTTACATTTTAATAACTCATCTAGGGTCACAAAATGTTTAGCATATCCTTTGATAAATTTAATATAGTACCCCATGTGTCCCAAGAATCTACGCACCTCACTCTAACTAGTGGGTCCCTCTAAGCCTAAAATAACCGCAACCGTAATAAATGGATCTACTAACAAATATTTTTTCCGGATGATATGCCCTAAAGCAGAGTTTCAAAAGGCATATAAAATACATAATTCTTGATATTTAAAGAGATTCTCTCTTTATGCGTATCTCTGAAACATTAACCTCAAATTTTCACAATGATCCTTGACAAGCCCATACATGGTCCAGTCATCCAAGTAAACTGCGCAAGAATTTGTGAATAAAGTCCTGGAATGCTTTAACAAAAATGCACGAAAATACTCAGTAGGCATGTTCTTCAATCCAAATAGCATCACTGTGTGTGCAAAAATTCCCCATTTAGTGGTGAAATTTGTCTTCTCTTAATCTTCTTTAGCAATAATTACTTGATGATACCAAGAAAATGCATCTCGTAAAAGAATAAATTTCGCACCCTACAATGGCTTCCAATATTTCCTCGAATGAATGGTGTAGGAAAGGATCAATCACACATGCAACATTTAGCTCCGTGTTGTCCACACAAATCATGATTATTACATCTTTCTTTATGTTGACTACCATGGGTCTAACCCACTTTGATTCCTTTATGGGCTTAATGATGTCATATTTCAACATCTTGTCAATTTCTTCTTTAACTTTTATGCACAAGTTAGGGTTCATCCTGTAAGGTCTTGTCATAATCGGGCGTGAACCTTCCTTTAAATTTATTTTCATATTGCCTAAAGATTAATGCACTCCTTTCATCTCATGGTAGCCTTTAGGAAATAATTCCTATAAGTCATGAAGCAACTCAATTATCTCACCACTTCCGAGCTAGACTAGTAATCCCCAATTATGGCCTCCTTAGGTTTGGAACTTATTCCAATGTTCACTTTCTACATCTTCATAGGTTCATGGTAGGGACGTGCCTTCTCATTGCACTATCTAATAACTCACACATACCATCCGAATGATCTATATCAAAATTTTCCACTTCTTCATCATCCACCATGAAGACCATCTTTCCTTTCTCCTTCTTTAGGTAAGTGCGCTCAAGAAGTTATGCATCTATCTCATCTACTTTATCGAAATGTGCTTCTAGGTCTTACTCACCAAATAACTCCTGAATGAGTTCTTCAAATTTTACACTATCTCATATCTTGCCAATTTCTGGTCTCCTATTCAACTCCACATAAACATACCATGCACGTGCGCAACCTCGTAAGGTGAAATAAAATTTGTGCACCCACAACGAAGGTGGTAAAGCTTCCTGCCCCTCTATCTAGAGTCTCTCACACTATTTAACATGGTGTTGAACAAGATTATTACCATGATATTCACATATTTGAGTAGTTGCATTACTTCTGAGAAACCTTGCTGATATGGAAATTGTCACCTCTTTCCTTTCTATGAGATTATCCCTATGAACCATCCAACAATGCAAGTATGTCCCGTGGAGGGTATAAAATAACATGTTCCTTTTGTCAACCTGATCCTTCCATAATAGTTCCATAGCTCACACAAATACCTCAGGGTTTCCTTTGCTAGTGTACCAGTACTGTGTGTTGTTGCCTTCTTGCCTAATATAACATGGTCTACTTATGCGTGTAGAATTTCTTCTTACCTCACGCCCAACCATCTCATAGGTGCCATGTGCCCAATTATCATAGGAAATACTTGTAGTATCACTAATGGACTATGCATCATCCCACTAGATAATTCCTTCCTTAGATGGCTCAAGCACTTCCGGATCTCGAATGGTGTGCACATAAATTCTATTCAGATCTTCTTCACTTAAGGGCTCAACATAAGGTGTAGATTTCTTATCTATCAAAGGGATAATAAATCATTCTTCCTTGTTCTCAAAACTGATATATCCCTTATTGAACCATAGATCAACATTATTTTCATAGCACTAAGGGCACCCAAGTAGAGATGGGAAGCTATCCACTTCTACAAGTGCTAAGACCTCAAAGTCCCTAGTGAACTTGGCCCCATGTATAGTAATGGATGCATCCTTTAATACTCTAATTGGCATGGCCTTAGTCTAATTTTCCATATACAGTACATTGGAAGATGGTTGTAATGGAGGTTTTCCCATCTAAACCCATGCATCTAAAGTAAGCACATTCACTTCCACGCCTGTGTCAATCAAAATATTTCTCAAAATCCATCCATCCACAACAAAATTTAGAGTGATATCCTTGTCATAATCCAAATTATGAGGAGGGATATTAGCATGTAGAATATTTTTTCCATTCTCAATACCAACATACAAAGTATTTCCTTTTAACCAACTCCCTAGTAATAGAATAATGTTCTCTTGACGCAACATCTTGCATACTTCTTTTAGATCATCAACATCTAGTTGAAATTCTCACTACCTTCTTTTTTACAACTTTCATGACTATTCCTTTAAACATTGTATTTCACCCTATAGATTTATGAGTACCTCCATGGTTTCCTGATAAACCTCCTTCTGATGTGTAGGGTCTGGATATTTTACATGTAAAACCTCCTCATTAGTAATGGTAGGATTTTGTTACAACATTTCCCTCACACATGCAATCGCAGCGCATGTAGTAATCTTCATAGGTACCACCCCATGATCTGATGCTAACTTCGGCATCCATTGGTTTTCCACAATGCATTATATTCTAACCATCCATGTGCCCTTGTTCTCCTGTTTTTGCTTCTTTCTCAAATGTTCATATAAATTCAGAACTCTTCATAGTTATGATTCTTTCTATGAAAAAAGTAATGTTCTGAGGACACTCGTGCCTGTAATGGTTAGGATATCCACATGAATAACATGATCCATGAGGGAACTCACCCCATCCACCACCACGGCCTCAACCTCTAAATCCACCATGGTATCCTTGACCTCTACCATGGCCTCCCTCAAAGTGCCCTTCATTATGATCATAACACCCTTGAGTGTGATCATGATCATGTTGCTCACTTTTATCCTCAAATCTATTCGAACTCCAGTCTGTCATACACCAATATCAATGGCATCATGGATCTTATCAATCAAATTGTAATCTTTATTATTGTGAGTTATGGACCGAAAAGATTACGTAGTAGGACACATTCTTCCTTATCACACATGTAATAATGGGAAGTGGTTTGCATCATGGTATAAATTACATATCTCACAATATAGTAATAAGGAGCACACTCTCTCTGTGAGGAATACTATCTTTAGTATTCCCTATACTTCACAATCTATACACCAAATTCTAGTGCATGTATCATGTGCTATATTGTCTGATATTTTCTCCAACTATTTTTCCATTGTTGTAATTTGATCTTCCAAGAATGGGCTTACTCCAGTATTTATGCTCCCGATTGCGCCTCGGTGTGTAAAGCTACTTCAAGCACCTCAAGTGGGTCTATATAAGTCTTATGTGAGAGTGCCCTCCTAAAAGACATGATCAGCCTCCGAAGAACCACTTTGTACATGTTGAATTTCATGGATATCATAATAAAGTTTAGACATAAGTGTTTTGAAATGAGCATCATATTCCCATACAATCTCAGTACTACCCTACTTGATATCCTTGAGCGCGCTTATAATTTTCTACTCGAACTCAAGGATATAAAATTCTTTAATGAAAGCATCTTGTAATGCTATATAATCCACACAAGTCTGATCAGGGTCAAACTTCTTGTACTAGGCCTTGTGTGCACGTCCCTACAACGTAGTTGCAAACTGAATGGCCTTGCACTCTAAATTTGTAATTCCTTTCATGTGCCACAATATCTCACACATATGGACATGCTCAACAACATATTCTATTCCCCTATACTCTGGGAGATGAAGTGACATCTCCATGTAAATATTCTAGGGTTGGTGAGGACCATGCCCACTAGATCTAGAACCTCTTGTGTTACCTCTACCTCTAGATCCACCAGATCCACTAGATCCCAAGCCACCTGATCCTCCATGTGTAACATGAATTGAACCGGAGGATGCACTACATTGTGTCCCAACAATGGTGCTAAAATGAACTCCCAAAATCTACAAAGTTGCACTACCCCGAGATATGAGTCCAATTTTTTCGCACATGTGTTATGTGCCCACAACACATTTAAAAAGGTACCTCCAACCGGACCTCCAAATAACAAGGAAGATGTCTTCCTAACCATAGATGTACTTGCTATTTTTTTTACTCTTGAACCTATTGATAAGTCAACTTTACCTCTTGTTACTCTACTGCCCAACTAGCTTCTTTGACTACTTGTTACATTAGAAACTCGGAAAACCAAGGGCAAAGGCTAGGTCACCAAGTAGATTCGATGTACGCATGTGGCCCATATTGTCTCTGCTAGCATACTCTCATAAGAGGCCGATGAGGGTTCCCTATCATTCTTTCCTAAATGGAGGAGTTCTAGATGCTCTAGCTTTCCATCATCTACGTGAGCTCAAAATCTTTCATGAGCCAACTCTCTCCACAATGTCATTTTTTCTACAACCTCACCATGCTTCTCTAAATCCCTCTCACACATCTCATTGATCTCGAACCTGCATTTCTTCACTTTTCCTTTCTACTTTTGCTAAGTCTGTCATCTTTCACCACACTTGTTCCTACCCCACACGTGGTGGGGTTTAGCTAGCCATTGAATTCTCTTCCAAATTCAAGGTTACCATTAATATTTTGATTGCTAGTGGAATTCTGCAGATATAATCCCCTAAGATAATGTAAAAATTTAATCTCTGCTACCTCCAAACAAGAGTAAGTGGAAATTGAGTACTCAAATATAGTTATTGAAAATACCATCGAACCAAGTATCCATAACGTGCGTCTAAATTAGATCTATATCATAGAGATCCTAAAATTATTTTTACGTCTAGAAAGTGTGTGCAACCTCTAATTCCTTTTAGACACATAAGCAACCAGCCACTCATATAGTTCTATGGGAAAGATAGCAAAGAAGCTCTCATATAAGCAGTCATACAGATTCTTCTCAACCCACACGCGTGTGTCAAACTCATATCCAATGCTAAATCTCTGAGTGTATTCTTCTTCCAGATCTACTATCCACTCCTTAACACTTGCTAAGGTCAACCGGTACATCTTCATCACGCAACATCCTGAAAAAACAACTAAGAAAGAAGTCCCTGTAATAGAACCAAGGATGCAACCTAGAATTCACTGTAAATGACTTAATCGCACTGGCACATCACTTAGCCTGAGCTGAGTGCTCACCCGAAGCCCTCAAAGGCACTATGTCCCTCTTTAGATTCACTTGTATATAATTTTAGCATGATAGTGTATATGTATATTCATATTCATAACCAACATAAAAAAAATTCACAAAGCATAAAAGATCTAGATCTTAGAATTTATATAAGATGAACTAAATAATGACTATAACAAGATTTACCATACAAGAACCAGTTTTAGTCATGTTCAACACCATTATCCAGCCAATATGATCCATTGTATTAAATACTATAAAACATATAAGCTTCATACATTATAAAGGTATCTCTAAGAGTCATGTGCGCGATAAAGCAAGAATATAACTCTCTGACAATAATTGCACACTTCCTTAACCGTGCAAATCAATACATATATATAGGGGTGGGGACTTTCCCTTCACCACCCATGCACTTTCTCAAAATAGGCCACATGCTAAATAATAGCCATGCGCCTTTACAAAAGGATGCAAAACCATGCAAGTGTTCTAACAATAGACTTCCTATAGTTAACTTTGAGTAGAAATCCTATTATTAGCCTAAAATATGCATGGTACTTAGCTAATGCTTGTTCCCAAAATACCATTGCATGGACTCGCAAGTCTTCATGTCTTTGTGTGCCCAACACACTAACTCTAGAAATAACCTGGTCCCACAAAATGAGTAAGTTCCGAATTCAAATTGTTCTGGCGTGCACTTGTTTTAGTATACCTCTGTGCATTTAAATGTTCCTTGCTCCTACACACACATCCTTTATGTGTCTTCAATTTAGAGCAATATTCCATCTTCTCAACATATAGCCTTTCATATTAGAAATATGTTCTAGTAGGTCATCTTTTTTACCCCATGCATATTTTAATTTTTTTATTATATCAATGTCCATTACATGTTTCTATGAAATACAAAGATAAATTAGAATCATGAAAAGACCTAAAAGTTTCTAAGACGAAGAAAAATTATAGGCCAACAATAATGGAACTTATGAAAATGATTAGTTGATTCTAAGTAAACCCCATGTTACAAAATTAATAAAGGTCATGCAAAAATGTTTCCAACTCCTCTCTTTGGGTCATCCCTCAAGAAAGTGGTGATTGTTGATGGACATATTACAAGATTGAGAACACATGAATGGCACAAAATTTTAAAGGTACATTGAAAATAATTGTAGTTATTGTAAATTAATTTTAATATCTCTGTTATTATCTTTCTATTTTTGACATTTTCTAGTAAATGTGTTTTCACACCAATATATATCTTATATGTTTAAGAGGAGAATATCTTCTTGCATAGGATCTCGAAAGGCCACTTTGACACTCTCAAAATTACTTGTATGGTTTTCAACAAAGGAGATATTCACATCTAAGATAGAGGAGATGAGAAACAAGATAATAAAGATTGTTTGTATCTTTGAAAAGGAATTACCATCTTCATTTTTTATTCCCAAGTTCATGTACTAGTCCACTTAGTCAATGATATTGAGATGGAAAGTGTAGTCAACACTCAATGGATGTTTTTTCTGAGAGGTACATGAAGAAATGGAAGGGGGTTTTCAAGTAGTTATCCTCTCCATAGGGTTACATTATAAAAAGTTATACTATTAAACAAACACTCTTTTATAGAACTGAATATTTGTAAAAGTTAATCCCTTACATACCTTGTACATGGGATGTTGATTGTGATGGAAACATAAAAAGCAAAAGGTAGGGGAGGAAGATTGAGTGAGTATAATATATATATATATAATAAAAATCTAATTAAATATAATTGTAGAGTAACTGATATGATAAAATACAGTAAATATATAGACGCTAAGCACTTGAGAAATGCAAAGCTATAACTAAATAGAAGAAAAAAGTACTTAGATGATTCTTGTGTGATATCAAAATGATCTGGGTTATGTAAAGTGTTGGATGGAATGCAAAAATTGTTGTAAATACTCCATGTAAAATTAGGAGCTTGATAATAATATCGAGACGGGGAGTTTAGTGTTGGACAGGGCGCCAGAACCGATGACTATTCTTGGGTGTCGGTGAAAGTGAAGAATCTCATTATCTAATTTTTCCTTTTCACTAGAGTTTCATTTCTAATTCTTTTCTGTCTCCTACTATTCACTCTTTGATCACTGAGGGTACCTGTAATGTGTAAAAAAACCTAGCTACCTGCACAAGCTAAAAACACATCAAATTGGAATGAAATAAGAAAAATTTGAAGTTAGACTAACCCTAACAGTCACCCAATGAGTGAAATTATGACCAAGCGATGCACTACATTCCAGACTCTATGTAGTTCTTTGTGCTTATGTGTAAAATAGTGTCCTTACATTTCCCTTGTGCCAATGATTCCAAGATAGTGGGATATAGCTAGATAAGAAGAAAACGTGTGATATAGAATTTAGCACTTCCCCTTCCTATACAAAGGTATGCAACCCAAAAATGCGGTCCCTTTGATGGTAGTGATAGTATGTAGATGTGATTTTCCCCTTAGAATTTCCATCTGGAATAATAGAGTGAATGTTATGTATATATATGGATCTTTTGTTTGAATTTTGATACTAGTAACATGAAAGGCCAACTATGATCTCGAGATAAAGATAAAAATAATAAAAAGACCAACCATAAATGTAAAAATGTGTAAAAAGAAAAAAGAGGTAAAAAGCACCTAGAATGGATAGGAGCACTTGGGCACTAGTGTCAGAGTGGGTGCTGGTGTCCTAGGATAAATGATGACATATGTGAAAATAGACTAGAAATGGGTATAGAAATGACAGATGTGAGAGATGAAGACAATAGAAAAAATCAAAATAAGTGGATGGACAAGGGATCAGTATCACCAAAGTGAATACATGTTTTGCTTAAGATCCGTGCGTATTATACCATAGAGTTTTTTTATTTCCTATTCTAAATTAATAACATGGAATAACAAAACTAACTGACCTCGAGAAGATAACATTATTTATAGATACTGCGGTGACTAATGTTAAAACCGATGAGTGATTGACATCAAGGATCCAAGCATGTGCACTATTAGAACATAATGATTAAGTGGTTTGGAAAACCCTTAATTAATATGGGTCCATCACTATTATATAGGTTAAATATTTAATAATATGAAATAATTTTCTATTATTAAATATTCATACCTAGGTAATATACATTAGGTAAGTATTTAATAATGTGAATCATTTATGTTTCTATTTATTAAATACATTCATTTAGGTATATGTGTCAACCATTTTAGGTTAAAATTTGGGTCGGAGACATACTTGATCACCTTATATAAAAAGAAATTTAGGTCCTCATTTGATATATTTAGGAAATTTATCAAAGGTGTGCAAATCAAGTGATTTGGTTTTACCCTTGTAAATAGGGTTTCAAAGGAGGAGGTAATCTTCTTGGATGTAAAATAAGTTCTCTGAAGTAAAAGGTTATTTTCAAAGTGGTTTTTACCCTATTGGGGTTTTCCACTATAAATATTTTGTCACATGTGTTATTTATTTCATGTAAGTATTTATTTATTTATTTTTGTTATGATGTAACATTTATTTAAATATTTATTGTAACATTATATAATATGTAAGTTGATTAAATCCGTATTTATTAGAATCCTCAAAATTCTAACATGGTAACAGAGTGAGGTAAATTAAATAAATTAAGGTCAAATGTTTTATATTTTATTTATTTAATTTATACGGGTTTTTTTCAACCAACCCGAAAGGGTATTTAAAATAACCAGCCCCTTCTTTCCATTGTGTAACCTAAAAGTTTTTCTTTGTGAAAATTAAGGTGAATTCACAAGTGGAAAATTTGGAAATTTCTTACCTTTTGTGAAAACTTGTGTGTACATGTAAGGTTAAAATATTTGAAATATTTTTTTCTATAGTTTTAATATGTGTGGGTTGAATTTTATCAATGGTAAATGATGGAGGAGACAAAGCTCCATCAAAATAGAATTTGAATTTTTTCCATTGTAAGCGTGAAAAATGTTGTCTTCTCTATAAATTCTAAGGTTTATGTAGAATTTAAAATTACATGGCCTGGTAAATGTTTTTAAAAAAAATTCATGAGGGCCCCCGTAATAAGGGTTATATGTGTGTGTGTTTTTTTAAAGTATATATATATATATATACTATAATTTATAATTTTTATAGACTATATGTTATTTTTTATTTACATTATATGAAGTATATACCTCTTTTTAAAAAGTGAATATATTTTTACATTATAAATTATAATAGGTTAATATAATGTATTAAAATATAGCCTCCCAAATACTATACGAAGAAGAAACTCTGAATTTCACATTTTGAAAATACACAAGTTTTGACTCCATTAAATTTGATGGTCAAATGACCGTCACGACAAACCAAACATAAGGCATTATGACGGTCATTTAGACGTCAAATTTAAGCTCATAGGTTCTAGGAAACTTTCACAGTTTAAAATTTACATCAAATGACCGTCATGACAAACCAAAAATAAGTCATAATGACGATCATTTAGATGTCAAATTTAAGTTGGCCGGATCTTTTTCTACATTATTTTTTTAGAAATTTGAAGTTATTTTGCATTCTTAGGGGTTTCTTCTTCACTTCTATATGGTCGAATTTTTTTATATAAGTCTGGGGTATAATGCAAAGCCCTTTATATTGTGGGTTATTATTTTGATCATGGGAGGTTAATTAATAAGCATTGTAATGACAAAATTGGTTATGATTAAATAATTTATGTAGATCTATAAAATTTAGATTTGATTCTATTAAAAGTGTTTCTTTTTTGATAAATATTTATCTAACTCTATGGTACATTGTATATTATAATGGGGTGTGTTTTACAGAGTTCGGTAAACAATGGCATCCAACTATTTCTGTCTTGACAAAACCTAGATCTGAATGGAACCAACTACAACATTTAGAAGATCAGGGTCAAATAAGAACTTATGGCGAGGAAATTCTAGACAATTATTCTGGATCTCAGGTTTCTCCCACCGATCATCAAACAATCAGAGACAACATGAATGCATTCTTGCAAACAAATGCATGAGTCTCTTTCCATGATTCTTCGCAATGTGAACGATGAGTACCTTCTACACATTGGTAATATCAAACATCCAAAAGAGGTATTGACACAACTAGAATCCATGCATGAAGGTACACATTTATCTAAAATTATTAAATTAGTTTTAGAATTGCTTACAAATCCTATGAAAGGAAATGAAAAAGTAGTTAATTTATTAGCCAAAATTAAAAATATTAAAGCATAATTATATGGATGAAATTGTAATTTAATTGGTGAAAAACTAATCTACTTTATTATTCAGATTAACTATACATGAAAGATTTAGGAATTTTATTTCTATCTTGAACTCTAAATATCAGAAGAAAAAAATGATCTATTTGATTTAAATACCTTGATTTCACTTCGATACATGAAGACCAAGTGATGATGAACTTTGACTCTAAGGAGAATGCCTCTCAGATACTTCTTTCTCATAATTCAAAGTTCAAACCTCACAAGCCCTTCTCAAATCAGAAATTTAGATTTAAATCTTCTTTTATTGATAAGAAAAGTTTTTATTTTGATCAATTGTGTGTTAGCTTTAGTGGTAAATGTCACAAATGTGGTAAATTTGGACATAAAAAGGAAGATTGAAAAATTAAGAAACCTATCAATAAAAATAAAAAACAAACTATTTCTTCTAAATACAATCTAAGGAAAAAGGATACCTCTAATGATATTCCTAAAACTGTTGCATTATATGTTGCAATGTATTTTTCCTCTAATTTTGAATGGATTCTTGATTCAGTGCATTAAATCATAAACTGGTGTTTTGAATTATTTATTTGATGTTGTGAAAATCATTGAACGTGTGTATGTTGGTGATAAATCATCTTCGAAGCAATGGAGAAAGGAAAAGTAAAATTTGCTAATGGTGTGTTAAATAATGTTTTATTTTCTCCTAAACTCAAAAAGAACCTTTTATCACGTTCTCAATTAACTCTTGATGGTTTGGCTATTCAAATTTTGAAATATACTTGGTATATCAAGGATAGTAATGATAATATAATAGCTGAAGGAATTCAAAGAAATGGTTTGTATATTTTTTATGATTTCTCTTCTACATCTTATTTTGTTTCTCAAAGTTTGAATAATTCAAAACTATGGCATGAAATATTAGGACATGTTAATTATCGAAGTTTATATGAAATGGATAGATATAATCTTGTGAAAGGTTTTCATGTGTTGTCTTCTTCTCATGATGCATGTGAAGGGTGTTTATGCTCAAAACAAAGTGTTAAACCCTTTCACTCACATCTTGAAGAGAGTTCCTCTTCCCCATTATAAATTATTCATAGTGATGTTAGAGGACCTCTTGAAGTAGCTTTATTAAATGGTTCTTTATATGTTGTGAAATTCATTGATGATTTGGTCATGTTTTCTTAAAAATAAATCTGATGTACTAGGGAAATTTAAGGAATTTAAAGCATCTGTTGAAAACTCTTCAAATTATAAAATTGAGAGAGTTAGAAAAGATAATGGGGGTGAATATGTTAGAAAAGTATTTGAAATTTTTATATTTATTATGGTATTAAAAGGGAATTAACATCTCCTTATTCTCCCCAATCTAATGGTGTTGCAGAATGTAAGAATAGGACTATTTTAGATATGGCTCACACTATGCTTTATTTTGCTAGTCTTCCCAAATTTCTATGGGTATAAGCAATGAACACAATAGTCTACATTCTAAATAGGGTTCCCACAAAAGCTATTCATCTTTCAAATCCTTTAGAAAAATGGTCAAATAAAAAACCTGATATTTCTCATCTAAATTTTTTTGGTAGTCCTGCTTCTTTATACATTCCTAAAAAGAAAATAAAGAAACTTGATATGACTTATTTTTCTTGTGTTTTCATTGGATATGGTATTAACACTTTGTAGGTCTAAGGATTTATGACCCTACAAAAGGGAAGTAACTGAAAACCGCAATGTGGTGGTTTTGGAAAAATACTTTCATTCATCGATAATGGTAAAGATGTTCCTAACTCACAATATTTCTAAAGATGTTTATGGTGTTGGTAATAAGAATATAGTAAATAGTCATGATGATGTTTCTTGTGTTGATACTATAGATGCTTCTGAATCTCCTAATTCCTTAGTTAAGAAACCAAAATGGGCTCAATATGTGTTAGAAATTTCTAATCCTATTGATGTTAGGAAAATGACCAGCCATCATACCATGCATTAAAGACCTTGTATGAACTGAGCCGTAAATATTTGAAGAAGCTTCTCAGGATGAGAAGCGATCAATGCAATGCAAGCTAAATATAATGCCCTAATTCAAAATCAAACTTGGGAGTTGGTTCCACCTCCAGAGAAAATAAGTATTATAGGGTCTAGGTGGTTATAAAAAGTAAAATATAATTTAGATGGTGGTATTGACAAACATAAAGCTAGAGTTTTTGCTAGAGGTTTCACTCAGAAACCTGGTATTGATTATGTTGAGACATTTTCCCCTATAGCTGAAATGAGTATTGTTAGGACCTTATTTGTAACTGCCACTCAATTTGGGTGGGAAATTCACCAAATGGATGTGAAAAATTCCTTTTTAAATGGTGATTTAAATGAAAAACTTTACATGTCTCAACCTAAAGGATTTGAAGAAACTAGTAAAGAAAACTATGTTTGTAAATTGAAAAAATCCTTGTATGGTTTAAAGCAAGCTCCTAGAGATTGGTATGTAAAAAATAATTCTTTCTTTAAACAATTAGGATTTGTTAATTGTTCTTCTTAAAATGATCTATTCATTAAGCAAGAAGGATCACAAATTATCATTGTTTGTATATATGTTGATGATTTTCTTATGACTGGTGATAATCTTGCTATAATTTATATAATTAAAGAAAAATTGAAACAAAACTTTGAAATGACTGATTTAGGTCTCTTACATCATTTTCTTGGCATGGTTGTATTTCAAGATAAACATTCTTTGTTGTTTCTCAAGCACAATATGTAACCAATGTATCGAAAAAGTTTAACATGATTGATTGTAAACCAATTTATACTCCTATGGAATTTGGACTGAAAATTGATCCTAAACCTACATGTGAACAATTTGATCCTACTTTATATAGGAAGTTAGTTGGTAGTTTGATTTATCTAGCTATCACTGCACCGGATATTTCATATTTAGTAGGAATTACTTCTAGGTTAATGCAGGAACCTTAAAGAGATCATTGGAATCTTGCAAAAGGATTCTTAGATATATTAAAGGCACAATCAATTATGGGTTGCATTATACTAAGAATAAAAATGATAACTTCTATGGATTTTGTGATTCGATCATGTTGGTGATGTATTGGATAGAAAATATACTTCTGGTTATGTGTTTAAATTTGGTGATGTATTGGATAGAAAATATACTTTTGGTTGTGTTTAAATTTGGTGCAAGTGTCATTACTTAGTGTAGTAAAAAATAACCAATTGTTTCTATCATTCAATAGAAGCTATGTATGGAAGTGTAATGGAAGTTGTAAAATATTCTCTATGGATAAAGAGGTTGTTTGATGATATAACTATGAAGGATCTATGTAGTGTTCCTTTGTTCTGCGATAACCAAATCACCATAGCTCTTACACTTAATCCAATACAAACATCGAGAGGATGAAACACATTGAGATATATAGACACTTCATTCGGGAGAAGGTGCTAAGTGGTGAGATATATCTCAAGTTTTTGCCAGCTAAAGAGAAGGTTGTTGATATCTTCACAAAGCCCATGAGTGTTGCAAAGTTTTGTAACTTTCATGAAAAGCTTGGATTGTCGGAGTTTTCATTGAGGGGGAGTGTGCATGAAAATGTCACCTCTTAATGGAACTTGGTTTTTGTAAAAATACCTTTGGGCATTTGTAAAAGGCCTTCGGGAAAGTGTAAAAAGACCTTCGGGCATGTAGAACTCCTGAAATTATTTTTAGAAAGAAGTGTAGAAAGATATTAAAGGCGTTCTTTAGTAAAATCTTTAGTGCTATTGAGTTTACTTGGTAAACATCGAGTACAAAAATATTATTAAGGAGGTCCTTGATTATAAAAGGATCCTATATGCTTGGGTTCACTCACAAATCATACTTAGCCACTAGTCATGGGATTATCTTTGGGATTCCAAATCCTTTTGTACCAAAACATAACTCGAGTATGATGAAGGTGTTATAATTCCTTCACCTGATATGCTAGCCTAAAACCTTTATGGTTTAAAGATTGTAAATCATGTAGTGTGCCATGAGCAGGTAATCTATTGACATATGTTATCCCACTTAACATTAAGGGGGAGTGTTGGAACATAATGATTAAGTGGTTTGTCCAACCCTTAATTAATATGGGTCCATCACTATTATATAGGTTAAATATTTAATAATATGAAATAATTTTCTATTATTAAATATTCATACCTAGGTAATATACATTAGGTAAGTATTTAATAATGTGAATCATTTATGTTTCTATTTATTAAATACACTCACCTAGGTATATGTGTCAACCATTTTAGGTTAAAAAGGTGGGTCGAGAGACATACCTGGACATCTTATATTAAAAGTACTTTAGGTTCTCATTTGATATATTTGGGAAATTTATCAAAGGTGTGCAAATCAAGACATTTGGTTTTACCCTTGGTAAATAGGGTTTTAAAGGAGGAGGCAATCTTCCTGGATGTAAAATAATTTTTCGAAGTAAAAGGTTATTTTCAAAGTGGTTTTTACCCTATTGAGGTTTTCCACTATAAATATTGTGTCACCTGTGTTATTTATTTCCTGTAAGTATTTCTATATTTACTTATGTTATGATGTGATATTTATTGTAACATTATATAATATGTAAGTTGATTAAATCCGTATTTATTAGAATCCTCAAATTTTAACACGTAAAACTTCTTCATTCTAATGGGATGGGCTACCTGTAATACACGGACACTCGAAAATGACATGATTAGATATATATATATATATATGGTAGATTTCCTAGCAAAGGCCAACCCCTAGAAGTCAATGGACTTCCTTCTAAGGATGTTAATCTTTGTTGATGAAATCAATCTGATAATGATAAGATACAATTATTAAATAGATAATATAACCAATAATGCAAAGGTAAAGGGATTGATACGGTCCATGATTATATGATGGTATGATGATGTGGTAATACCTGATCTAAAGGGAGTCTAGGGATCATAAAATGAATTAAAAGAGAAAGGATGTAGATATTTATGCACTCATAAAGGAAAGCGGGGCAATAAATTTTATTTAGATATCGATAAAGTGTTATAAATGGGTCAAAGGAGCTTGATATGATTGAACATGCACTTGAAAAGGTAGAGAATGAAAAACAACAAAGTG
Organism: Taxus wallichiana var. yunnanensis; assembly: GCA_018340775.1. NCBI lineage: Eukaryota > Viridiplantae > Streptophyta > Pinopsida > Cupressales > Taxaceae > Taxus > Taxus wallichiana. Next base: position 263,026,071 of record CM031238.1, on the reverse strand, counting down.
TTGATGGCTTAAAAGTGGGTCTAAGGGTCAGAAGACCTATTTAATATAAATCAATGGCGATTATAGCGAATCATCGGTAATTGTAGGGAATTGTCAAGCAATTCCATGGAATTGTTAGCAATTGTTGTTTAAATGTATAGACCAACAATGGCGAGAGACAGAGCTCGAGATGGATGTTAAAAGGGTTGATTTAGGCCTAGATATGATGTGTAAATACAATAACAACTTAATGAATATATGCACATTATATATTTTGATAAATTGAGGTAGGAGATATTGTTACCAAGGGTAGGGATATGTTTTTTGATTCCTAGGCTAAAAGAGACATTGTTGATGATATCCGAAAATTCCAAGATCCGTAATGAGAATGCTAAATCCAGGTGGAAAAGCTATACTAAGGAAAGGTTGAAGAGACAATGTATCTATTTATCTAGAGAGATAAAATTAGTGACCAAATTCTATGAACCAATCTCTGAGCCAACCTTGAATGGAGGTTTCAAATTTACTTATATAGAATCACCAACAATCCGAAAAATTGTTGGCGATCACGAGCTTAGTTAAAACCAAATCCAACTGAGGCTTTTACTTTGTCTTGTTGTGTGAGAGAGAAGATATGCAGTGAGAGGTTGTGAAATGGTTAGGAAGGTGTAGGTTTTATTTTTATTTATTTTATTTTGGTATGTAAGTGGTTTGGGTAGTTTAGGACGAGGTAGAATAGGATTTTATAGGTGTAGGATGATATTTACGAGGATTAAATATGATGGGGAGAAATAAGACTTAGGATAGAGGATTATAGATGACAATATTGATGTGATAGTGTTGAGAGGTTAGCGAATGCGAGATACTGAGTGATTCGCGGTGATAATTTTAGGTGTCTACATTTTTCCCTTTTGTTGAGTGGTTTAGACAAACTATGAGAAAAAAAAATGAGATGTGAAAGATGCATATTTATATGATGAGGTGCTCCCCCTCAAAATTCAGATTGATGACTTAAAAGGGAAGTGATCACGAGTTTGAAAGAGATGGATGGAAATATGCAAAGATGGGAATATTAGAGATGATGCACCTTAATGACGTATAGATACAAGACGGGTGTCATCATAAAACTAAGTGATATTAGAAAAAAATGATATGGGAAACAAATGGTTTGTGTGTGTACCCACCAAAATTTCCACGTGCTACATTGTTAGAAAAGGGTTAAAAAGTCCCTAAGGATGGTTTATGTCTTTTCCAAAGGTGTTTGAGCTCCTTAACCTCTTCATAGTTTATATTTATAGCCTAGTTTAGCTTACTTAGCCATCACATGTTTTTCCTTAGCTTTCCGCCATGTTTTTCCTTAGTTTTTGGTATCTAGTTATGGAACTGCTACCCTACTTGGGAGACGATTTCATGAAAATTTCCTTGAAATCTTTGTATGTGAATTGGACACATGTTAATCCACTCTAGTTCACTTTTAGAACATGTTTTTGAATCAATTCAGCTAATTTTGGGCTTGACTGATTCATATCAACCTCCTCTTCCACTTGTGATTATTGATTGAGTGTTTAACTCCCACTTCATGTTGTGATATGGCACTCCATTGTTGTCAAATGGCTAGACCATTTCCCATCCAACCTTCTTCTGAAGAAAATGGCCAAAGAATTTTTTTGTGTATTGTTATGTTATGTTGCTATAATCCTGCTAGAGATTACACAATCAAGCTCTATTCACTTGCATTGTTCTTCCTCTGCTTGCATTGCCACCAGATTTCCCAGTAAGCCATTACTTGCTCTAACACCTTCTTCTAGCTTCCTCTACATTCCCATCTCCCTAGAATCACGTGGACACCAAAGGTCGAAAATAATACTAAGGGGACATAAAATCACACCACAATTGGATTGCCACGACACTCCAATTATCAGGTTGGGGTTGTATTTGGGTTTCATCATTTGTTTAATTATTATTTTTTAAATATGTATGCACACTATTTACTACATTAGAAAAGGAATTTCCATTATTGCAATCATTGAATAGCTACAGTAGATCATTTCCTTCAACAAAGATTTCTTAGGATAGATAACTTCCTTTTCCTATCTCTATAGATTTGCAAAGAGGTGATTCTAGAAGAAAGCTTCTGTGTTAATTTAGAAATCAATCAAAGCATCATTTCATTTAGAAGATCCTCCATAAAATCTTTCTTTACTTTTGTCGAGGAAGTTGTAGGGGAAGAAAAGCTTCTAAGAATCTCTAATTGCTTCTCATGCCTCTCGAAGAGTAAAGGATTTAATTCATATCCATAGTTTATAGAAGCTTTAATTGTTTAGAATAGATTAGATTTCTTCTGCATAGATAAACAACTACATCTCAAGTTGTTTGATTTTTTAGGATTTATTAATTAAATTAAAAGCTTTCATTTCTTCATTTAATTTAGAAAATCCCAAAAAAGCACAAAAATATTTCTTTTAATTAGATTAGTTGTTTTGTATTGTTTCATCTCCTTTATATCACAAAATACAAAAACATAGTGTAGTATTTGTTTATTTAGATTAGATCATCATTTGAAATGATTACATTAAAACCACACAAATGCGAGACATGAACATCACCACTACCACAACCAGAAAGAGTTTACATTTTTGATCCCAGGGTTCCACAACCGAACAAACCCAAAGACAAAATAGACTTAGATATCGATTACACACACAAGTGTTTAGATCATCCCCACACTTACCAGAAATTTTTAGATAACTAAACGTCTTGAACCAAGATGCTTGTATAGCTTCGCATTCTCAACTAAACTAGCTAACCACCCATAGAGCCAATGGAACCACGCCTCTCTCTCATTTATTCCATGACCTTGTTTGGAAATCATTATGAGGCACCCATTAGTTCCCACAACCATTTGAAATTATTCCCATGGAGCTTGACATTAATTGGAGTCTTCGTGTGGCTATTATTTCCAACCCATCCATTAGACCCATTCAGGTTAGAAGGTCCTTCCTTTCCCTTGACGAGTAGATCCTGATATTTTATGTCGAGGACATTATTTTTCCTTGATAATTTTTTCATCCCATTTTCAAACATTTTCGTTCACATATCACATTTTGCTACCCCTAGCCATCCACATCTTCCACATCGCTTGTCCCGACATGACCTCAGGAGGTTGAGTGTGATTAAAGGTTGCATGTCAATATTTTTTCATATAATTTCTTATAGACATATGACTTAATGATGAAAATGGGAAATAAAAAGGATGTTTTGACAAGGTCAAAGGACCGAAAATTGATGTTTCCACAAAGGTAGGATTACGAGACCGGGAAGTCATTTGATAAGGGAACCAAAGGGTTTGTGTCCTATAGAAATATGAATTTAACGATGGCAAGATGATGGTTTGATGAGGTCAATGGACCAAAATTATCTTTCCAAAAATTTGGGATTAATAGGCTAGGAAGTTAAGTGATAGGGGAACCAAAGGGTTCATGTCCTATAAACATATGAATTAACGGTGAAAAAAAGGTCCTGCTATAGGAATAGATAGGTGTCTGGCGGTGATGAGGGGTATAGCACTCATGAGTCATCCAATTGACAAATGTCAATTTTACTGAGTATATGTGATGTTTTTTTATGTACACGACTCTTTTGTGAAACATATATTCAATGTATAGTTTGATGTAGAAGGAGCTTTTCGAGACTCTAGATGATGTATAGAGTTACATGGATATGATATATGATATATGATTTTGATTTTGATTTATGATTCATGTGTTGATTTATTTTAATGTGAGGTTTCAGATGTGCAATGTAATATTGAGATGTTAATTATGATTGTATGGATATTGATAGATGTTGATGTTAGGTTTTTGATGTGATGTGTTACTTGATATTTTTATTTTAAAGTGACTTTAATGTATACCATTTTTTTAATATTGAATAACAATAAAAATTGAAATCATTGCTTTATACTAGATTTGATACATATGTGATGGGAAATGGTGGAGTCAAGGATTTTGCACTTTTGGCTTTATAATAAATGTTAACACATGACTAAAAATGAGTAGTCATATGTAGGATCTTAGATATAGATGGAACTGAAATGTATACCTTCCAAGGACATGGGAAGGTTTGACATATGTAGGTTGTGTGGTAGAGTAGTTTATCCTTTTAATGGTTTCATAGGGAGATGTCCCATCTATACATTTTTATTTCAATGTAAACTGATCGATGCGGGAAGTTTGATTTTTGATGGGAAAGTTGATCAATACGGAAGATTTCCTAGGATGCTTTTGATATTTTGAATTTTTTGAAGGTTGATCGATGCAGGAAGCCTTTTTACATGGGTAGCCATCCTTCAAGGGAGTGGTCTACAATTTTTGACTTTTTATTTTATTTTGTTTTGGATAGTCATCCTTCAAGGGATCGGTCTATGATTTTACAGGTAGTTTTCCTTCGAGGGATCAGTCTAATTTTCTTTTTGACAATATGATTTTAATATTTGATAGCTATCATTCGAGGGATTAGTCTATTTATTTTTATAGTATGCATACATAGATGTTTTTACTTTAATTTACGTAGAGGGAAATCCTAATAGATAATTTCAAGGAGGGGAAGAGATGTGTGTAAAAACTACACATGTGTGCCCCATGACATGTTTTCAGTAGGTATACAAGGTGGATGGATGTAATGATGTTGGAGTTCCTACTAGAGAGGAATTTTTCCATGTGAAATATGCAATTAATAGAGCCATGGTGAACACCTTTAAGGTTTTTAGGATATTGATGTAAAAAAACATGATTTTAAATCATTACCATGATAAAGTGAAGTGTTGGTGGTGTATTAATATATTTGATGTGAATACTATCATGACAATCGATGTGTTAACAGTAGAAAGGCCAAAATTACAAGGAATTCAAAGGTTCCTATTTAGGTGTACCATGAAGGAGGCTAGAAGATAAGCTTCCGACCTATACTTGTGAGTGATGACATATGGACCAATCCAGTTAGGGGAAAACATTCCATGTTTAATCCTCTTCGAGTAGTGACATATGGATTGGATTGAGAGGAGAGGTTTGGTGAAGATTCACTAGAGGGATGTGTGTAAGGTAATAGTTTAGAATTATTAATAGAGAGGAGACCCCCTAGCATGACAATGTGGCTAAAGATAACATTTGTTGAAAGGAATGATGCCTTCCATCTTAGGATGATGAAATATTTAATGTTGATTGAATGAGTATATGGTAAATAAAGGAGGATGCGAGAACCTTTGAAAAAGGAGTAGATGGAAATATTGTTGAGATATGATAGGATGATTGATGAGGAGGGGTAGATGACGAAGCTTTGGTTTTGCATTTTCTTCATGTACTACAATTTATTATTTGTGTAGGTGGGTGAACTGTACTTATTTGAGATGAGGGACCATCAATGGAAGGTGTTAAGAAGACATATGAGAAATATTTTCCAAGATCTAATTGAGGATGACCCCCTTTCCCTATTGATTTTAGTGTAGACACTATCAATGACTTGGGTGTAGATGTTGATGAGATTGTGATACCTTCAATGGAAGGTGTTGAAGAGATGTCTGGCAGAGGTTTGATAATACAAGATTGAGGATGTCCCCCTTGTCGTGTAGATGTCATTGTAGACACTAACAAAGGTAGAGATGTAGATGATATCGATGATGGCTTAGGATTGTATTCTTATGGGAGAAGATCATTGACGAGGATGATTCACTAGATTATGGCTTTAATCACTTTACAACTCTTTGTGTTATATCTTAGGCTTCTATGGCGGGCATAGGTTTTATCTTGGTCATACCATATAGGTTTCTGGATATGTGGACTAGGTGTTTTGGTTGGTTGTAATGTGATAAGATAAGCTTTCATAAGCCTCTTGAGGATGTCAATGTAAGTCCCTTTCGGGGATTTAGACTAAAAAAATTTGATTTTGATTTACAAGAATTCTTGGTAGGACACACCTTAATTTTGGATGTGGGTGGATGCATGGATGTCATAGGGATGTTGTGATGTTGATAAGAGAGAAGATGTAGCCTAAGGATAGGATAGAATGTGGGATTAATAAAATTGAATGACAAATGAGGTCCCAAAATAGACAAGGAGGGATGGATTATGGATGAGATAGGGTACGACTATGTGACATGATATAGAGATAAAGGATAGGGTCCTAAAATGGACGATGCGGATGGAACTATAGATGTGATAGATTTAGATTGTGATAAAGGATGAGGTACATGAATGTATGGTAAAGTTTAGACCCTAGATGACGTGTGTTTTTATTTTGTACTTGTTTTCTTTAGATAGATGTGAGGGTCTCACAACATTTGATGAGGGTGAGGTCATATATGTGATGGGATTTGGTTGTATATTGTTTGATTTAGGAAGATGTTCTAGACTGGATCGTAAGTGAGCATCTAGCGATAGGATTGGGTATTATTTGGATAAGGAGATGTTATCTCTAGACATGGTTTAGGTGGGTTACATTTGTGTGAGTTACTTAAGTCTTTGATTGGTTCAAAATATAGTTCAACATCAAGATATTTTATTATAGGTGCCCCATTTCTAATGGTATCCAAGGTCAATTCTAAAGGTTACAAGGAGGTAGTAGGTGATTGTATAGTAGATAAAGGTGATATTAATGTGTGAGGACTATCGAGAAGAAGATCCAAGGATTTTGAGTGTTCTAGGGGCAACACTTTCGACGAAGGGGTTTCCTTGTGAGGAAGATCATATGTAATAGTTTTGATTTAATGTGAGTCGAAGGATTTGTAGCATCTGTATGGATTTAATCTATTGAGGGTGTTTGATCAAAAAGATAAGAAATTAAAATATGTGCACTAGTCTCATCTGACTTGTAGGATGACCTAGGGGAATCAGATTGGACATGTGTAGATTGAGGATTAAGATGGCCTTCTTTGAGGGATTTGATTTCTAAATTTATAGCCATGGTGAAGAATTCATCAAAAGTCTAGAATTTTGGTATCTATAGGGTAGATGATATGTGATGGGAACACAATCAAGTAAACAAATCAACCAGCTTGATTGAGGCGGTGAGAAATTCAATTGATTGAAAATGATTCAACATCTAGTGATGAAATCAATAATGGATTCATTTTTATATTTCTTGATCGTATAGAGGTCGAAACAGTTTTTTTATGAGTAATTTTGATCAATAAATAACATGGCTAGCTGTGTGAAAGATAATAAACAGGATTGAGTGACAAATTTGTACCAATCCAAGGCAGGTCCCGTTAGTGACATAAGAAAGGTCCTAAGCATGAGATCTTGATCTCGAGATGATGAGATAACATGAGTGTATAAAGGCTAGTATGGGTTGTTGGGGATGCTCTTAGAAATGGAACATGATCAATTTAGGTGATTCCCAATGTGAAGGATAGGGCTTATATGGTAATTATGGATGGATGGGATCATTATAGAACCTGGTCATAAGTGAGGACGTGTTTTCGAGTCCCATGGTAGTGGCTTCCAAATTGGATGGTATGTTCAAAAAAGATTACATGGGATCATTTGTAAGATTAGGCGTCGGGAATTAACATGTGAGTGTGGATGATAATGCATTTGTTTTGATTGATGATGATGGAGAGTAGGATAGTTCTACATTGTTAATGGGTTTGATGTGGAGGTTAATAAGGGGTATCCTGAGAAGGTACCAATTAAAAATTATGTTTTGATAAAGGGATGTGGGGAGACATGTAGAGATGTTGGATATGTTTTCGGAGGATAAGGGGGCTGATTGGGCCTAAGTAGGAACATGTGTAAGGGTTTAGAATGTCCGAGGTATCGAGAGAAGTATCAAAATTGAGATAGGTTGATTGGATAAAATATGGGGGATGTTAATATTTTGATGAGATTGTGATGGAGGGGATGTGGCAAGGATTGATTGATGGGGTATAATTCCATGGGCTGAGGGTGACAAGCTTTGGAAGTAATATAGATGTGAAGGATGCTTGTAGGGTTGTAGTATTGGATGGAAGGTAGAGGTTCCATAGGGGACAAAAGGTGGTCTAGATGACTATGGGAATATGCCATCGCTACGTGAAATTGAGTGGGATATGATAGGTTGATAAGATTAAGAAGGATTATATCCTCTGTAGGGGATGTTTTGGGGTCGATTGGGGTGAAAATGCGAGAGATAGGGGATGAAGAAATTGAATATGGTTGTAATATTGACACATAAGAGATAAGAGGATATGCTAATGTGGAGGGTTGATCCATATTAAATGATACTTTCCCGACGATGATAAATCAAATCCATAAGAGAGAAAAAGTGCAATAGAAAATTCAAGAAGCCATAAATTTTTATTAACTTGATTAGAATTTAGGTGTGGAGGAAGGGTCTTATAGGGAACCGGATGATATGTCTATTCTACGAATGGTTTTAGGTGATGTTAAAGGTCAAATTCCTTAATATACCCATGAGGCCCAAATCTATTTTTGAGTCTGTACAGTACAGGCATGGTATTGGGGCCTACTCCCTTACTTCATGGTCCTACATTGATAAGGGAGTTAGGTTATTATCCAATATACCACCCACTAATTATTTATACTTGGCTAGAACACCGAGTCGGATTATCCTCTTAGTGATGAAATATAATTAATTAGGTCCACCTGGATAGGAATATTTTGATGCAAGTTTGTATTTAAATTGATTTGGTTGTGTATGAGGGAAATTAAGTGAATGTAATTTATTAACCTCCTAATTAGACTTTGTGATCAAACAAAAATGAGTTTCATTGTAAACCCAAAAGAAGATGTATATTCGATGAGGATAGTAAATAGATGCAATGCTTAGAAATTAAAAAAAAAAAAGGATGTACCTATAAACGCTTCCTTTTTAATTTCAAGATTTAAAAAAATAGCACAGTGTACAACACAACAAACAGAGGATCCCAAGACAAATACCTTCAAGGGTAAGGTGAAGATAGAAAATAGAGAGGAAAAATGTTAAAATAAGACCGAATGAGTAATCAGAAACAATCTATAGAGATCATCGGTAATTTGAAGGAAGCGTAGGTGATTCACCATAATCGTTGGAAATTTGACTAGATCATTAACGATTACATAAAGAACAAACCTAAAGATGGATATAAGTTAATTTAGGTGAAAAAAGGGGCCAAGGGTCATACTGAGCATGCTAGCATGTACGCAGGAGTTTTTAATTTCCTATTCTAAATTATTGAAATGGAATTAAAAAAATAACTAACCTCGAAAGATGGTAGGATTTACCGATACCTACGGTGGTGATGTTGATACTGATGATTGATCAACATCAACGGGTAGAATCGCATGAACAATTTCTTCTTTCTAATGGGATAGGCTAAATGTAATTTATAGACACTTAGAAAACAATAGGATTAGATATATATATATATATATTTGTATGTATGTATGCATGTATGTATATGTATATGTATATGTATATGTATATGTATACATATACATATACATACACACACACACACACATATACATAGGATTATAACTGGATAGATCTTATTCAGTTTCATTGGAAACTGGGAATTGACGGATTTTCCATTGGACTTATTTCATTGACAGGATTTGTAACTACTTTAGCTACTTTAGCTGCTTGGCCAGTTACTCGAAATCCGCGATTGTTGCATTTCTTAATGTTGGTAATGTACAGTGGCCAATTAGGATTATTTGCTTCTCGAGATATTCTACTTTTCTTTCTCATGTGGGAGTTGGAACTATATATATATATATATATATATATATATATATATATACATACATATATATATATACATACATATATATATATACATATATATATATATATACATATATATGGCATATTTCTGAAAAGGCAAGCCCATGGAAGTCAATGGACTTCCTTATAAGGATGTCAATCCCCATTCATGAAATCAATCATATAATGATAAGGTAAAATGGTAAAATAGATTATATAACCAACAATGCAAAGGAAAAGGGACTTACATGGTCCACGTGATATATGATGGTATGATGATGTGGTAATACCTAATCCAAAGGGAATCTAGGAATCACAAAATGGATCAAAAGATCAAGGATGTAGATATCTCTACACTTAAAAAGGCAAGCAGGGTGATAAATTTGATTTAGATCAATGATAAAGTGCTAGAGATGGCTCGAAGGAGCTTTATATGACTAAACATGTACATATGAAGGTAAATGATGAAAAACAAAAGGATGTTGATGGCTCAAAAATGGGTATAAGGGTCTAAATTCCTATTTAACAGAGATTGTCAAAAATTATAGGGAATTGTCAATAATTATAGGGAATTTTCAGCAATTGTTGTTTAAATGTACATGCTTTGACAATGGATGGAGACAGAGCTTGAGAGGGATGCTAAAATGGTTAATTTAGTCCAAGATATGACGTGTAAATTCAATAATAATTGAATGAAGATACATACCTTGTATATGTTGATAAATGGAGGTAGGGAGATGATGTTACCAAGGGTAGGGATATGTTTGTTGATTCCCATGATGAGAGAGATGTTGTTGATGATATCTAAAAATTCCAAGCTCCGTAGTGAGAATGTTAAATCCCGTTGAAAATATATACCGAGGAAAGGATGAAGAGACAACATATCTGTTCATATGGAGAGAGAAAATCAGGCACCAATTTCTCTCGAACCAATATCTAATCCAAAATAGAATAGAGGTCTAAAACTTACTTATATAGAATCACTAGCAACTGGGAAAATCATCAACGATCACGGATTTTTGTTAAAACCAAATCCAACCAAGTTGTTTTCTTTCTCTTGTTGTGTGAGAGGGGAGATATGTGGGTGAGAGGTTTTGAAATGGTTATTAAAATGGGGAGATATGCCCTCTTTGCACACGAAACATAAAATTTACATTTTGATAAAGTTTAAAGGGTCAATTTTGCAAAAACAATCTGCAGGATTTTAATTAGAAAACTAGTAATTTCTAACTTCTAAATTTGATTAAATTGGATCTCCTCCTTCACTCAACATGCTAAACAGACATGGAGGATTTCTCTAGGGAGGTTTTAAAGTGTTTTAGGAAAGTTAATTTTCTCAATTTACTCAAGTTGGAATTTTGTCCAACAATTGACAGAAAATGGTGAGGAAAGGAAATGGGTTCGATTTGCAATGTTAAAATTATTTTCTTAAGTATTTCTTTATCAAAATGAGGTTATTAACATCTTAGCATCCTAAAATATATCATTTTCAAGTTGATTAATGTGTATAGGTCTGAACTATGCATTATATTTAAATTTACCGGTTTTTTAAACAAATTGTAGCAGAGATTCATTTCAAGGAAAAATCTATGTATCCATTTTAACATTTAAGTGTGATACTTCATTCCTAAACTAATCCAATACAATCAGTTGTTTCTAACCAAATCATTTCCAAGTTAAATTGTAAAATCTAATTTCCAATTTAACATATTTCAAAATAGACAATGCCATATAATTCTTACACATGTATTTCTTCTTTTCCCCAATTCCTAAACAGAGTTTTCAATTACAATTTGATATTTCCAACTTCATCATGACAATGCAGAAGAGAGATGAACTTGCAATTCTTTATTTATTACAATAAAAGATACATCTTTCACAGTTTGACTTTAACAAACAAAGTTCCATTTCTTTCCTTCCAATAACAAGACAAAATATAAATGTCTTTCACAATTCAATTATATAACTTCATAATAAAACTACATAAATATTTCTTCACAAAATACATATTACAATTTCATCCACAACAAGTGGGAAAGGATTACAAATAAATGTGTTTTCACAAGGGACTCACAAACCGCACTTTTCTTTTGCTCCAGACAGCAACATGCACATTTTCTCTTTCTCCAGCTTGATCACAAAAAAAGAGGGGGAAACAAAATGCTCTCCACCCAATCAAGACATCCAATGAAAGGAGAATCCTTCCTTCATCATTGGCCCCTGAGCCCCAACCAAAATACAATCAAAGGTGTAATTCAACCATGGCAACAACTAGCTTCCACAACACAACATCCTTTCACATACACATTTTATTTTTGTTCTAAAAATACAATTCAACACAAAAATAGCAGTTCACAACTACATTTAAAATCATTTCAAAATAGGACTCAGGCTTGATTATGCAAGCCAAAGGAGCAAGGTCTATGGGGGAAGCTACTTATGCCTCCCAATTGGAATTTGGGCATCCACCAATAACAAACCACCAAATAATTCATCACACACATTTCCTTATGCCCCCCACAGATTTCCTTATGCCCCCACAAGTAAGAAATGCAAGCTATTTATTTTCCATGGTGGATCCCAAACCCAAACTCCCTCCACAAAATTATAATGCCAATGGCATTCCCTTATTCCCCCACATGGATTCCCCATAGCCTTCTCCTACACCATCCCTATGGCAGTCTACCCAACCAGCCAACAAATAAAACAAAGCATGCACTATCCACACAACACAACAAGAAAATGACAGCATATAAAAAGAGAGTTAAATTCCTACCTCTCCATGGTTACTTTTGTCTCCAAACAACAAGCTTCAAATTCCAAAACACAGTCCAAAATAAAAAACTCCAAGCATGCAAAGCTTTCTCCAACTTCCTCCAAAAACAAGAGCTCCACACAAGAAAAATGTGCCCCAAGGAAGTTGCAAAATGATTCAACCCAAAAAAAGGCAAGACATTGAATTAAATAGAAGAGGGAGAGAAGAGGATGATGTGGATCCATGTAGGATGCCACATCACACATCCTCTAATTCAACACAAAAGACAAACTCCATTCTCCCAAGCACAATAAAGAGGTGGGTGAAAAATATGACAAGTTACTTGCACACTCTAAAGAGCCCACACCTCAAGGGAAAGAAAATTAATTAAAATGTAAGAAAGTGTAATTAAAAGCATGCAACAAGACTATTAAAATTCATTATAAAAGTCACAAATCACATCTCCATCCATAAATATGGTTGGTAGATTAGATTTAGAGGCATGGGACAAGTTTTACTTGTCCCAAAAGCCTCCAAAAATAGCGCCCAAGGACAAATTCGAATTTGTCATGGAGGTGGAGTATTTCTTACTCCAAAATATGACTTACACAAGCTCTTACACAACCTTACATATCACTTACATAATTAAATGCAAACAACCAACAATTTTCATGATTACTTTCCCATATCCCAATTGATTTATTTAAATTTTAATCATATGATTCTCACATTAATATATCGCAATTTAATTAAATATAATAAAAGGGATACATCACTAATAAAATACATACAAACAATAATAAAAGAACACATAAATAAAATAAAAATACCCATGGTAACATGTAAAGATAATCCCCCATGGGAATCCTTAACAAAACACAACACAATAAAATGAGTTTCCATGGCAACCTTATTGAATTCACCTAGAATTCCATTTTGGTTGGTCTCCGATCCCCCAATGTTTTGTTGTGATATTTTTAACCTACAAAATACAATACCTCCTTTGGTCTCATGGCCATATTAGAACATCCAATATGTTGCAACTAAAATCACAAAATCATCTAAGTGAATCATAAGCAATAACGAAGTAACAACTACATCATTTGCATTTTAATCAACAACTATATCATCATCAAAATAATATCCATTTTCTAGATCAACTCATAATGTCCAAATCACATGTTTGAACAACATCCATAAAACATCCATATCAATATTATATCATCATCCACATATAAGGTGTCTCTAATAATCATCATGCATCAAAATCAAATCAAGATCAACAATAATACATGATCAATGTCTAACATCATACTAAATCAAAACATAATAATGTCTTTAATGTAATCATAGTATCAAAATAGGTATCCAAAAGGTGTCAAAAGGGTAGTGGGCACTACACCATCAATATAAATATTGGGACGGAGGAAAACCCTAAGATATTGAAACTTGGATCTTCTTTGAATTTAAAAGAAGTGAAAATTCATACAAAATTTCTCAAGGAGCATTCAAAAGTATTCATATTCATATACAAAGAGAAGATGGGAATTTTTCCCAAAGTTACAATTTACAATCTCAAAACCAAACCCGACATCAAGCCCATAAAAAAAAGTCAAGACCTATAAAGCCAAAAGTGGCTTGAATGGTCAAAGAAGAGGTTATGAAACTCCTATAGGTGGGATTCATCAAACAAGTAGACTATTCAAAGTGTGTATTATCATTTGTAAAACTTACACCCATGTATCAGATCTAGAAGGATCAAGTCGTTTGAGACAACAATGGAATCATCTCCAAGTTGTGGGACCTTGCGCACTTGAGATGGATCTCCGGAGAAGGTTGGTTCCTCTATCTATTTCGACCCCATCACTTTCTGCTACTCCTAGTGCTGAAATGGAAAACTAAGCTAACAATGTCAAGGGACCCGAGATAGAAGGATAACATGAAAGGAAACTACACTAAAAGGAGATAACACCAGAAAAGAGGGATGAACACTATCTGTTCTGATCGAAAAATGAAGGGAAATGTGTGAAATAAAGCTAAACACATGTAGTACAACTAAAACTTATTTACCAAATCAATTTCATGGAACACAACTAGAAAGGGGATTACAAGGGATGTAGAATGACACAACAAGCATGCAATGTAGAAGAGAGGCAAGAATAAATAATACAAACATGATTAGGACAAATAATAGTCACAAAATGATGCTTCGATTACTTCCAAAATGCACAAAGCTGTTCATGGTGAAAATGGTCGATATCCACATACACGAGATAGATCTAGAGATCTGCGACTCATAATAGAAAACATGAAGTCCTTAGCAAAATGTGTAAGGATCTAAAATGTCCAACATCACAAATGAGCCTAGCTCTTATAGTATATATGAATTCATGGAAGAAGAAGAGAAGAAGGATGAAAAAATGAATTTGAAATACAACCACCAAGAAGAAGCATTCAATGTCCTGTAAATCCACTTGAAAGTTTTTTTAAATACATTTCCCCAAGTCTATTTGATGTGTTGGAGAAGTAAGGAGGGTAGATAATATCAAATCTGGTGGTTGGAGCAATCAAATTTTATCATTAATACCCAAAAAGATGTTTTCCCATTTCTCACCTACCAGATTAGCCAAGATTTTGAATTTGAATATCTAGCATTGTAGCCTATGTCAATAGTTGTCGATTAAGACTAGGCACACGCCAATCATAGCTATGTAGAAAAATATATGGCTATCAAAATTTTTCAGATTTGTCTCAGTACACACAAGACATGTGATGCACATGGATTAGATGAAAGGATGACCAACTATGCAAATGTTCTTGTCATTTTTGCCACGTGTCACCCATTGATTTATTGCAATTATTTGGTGCCCTATTGGCATGATTTGACTGGTTGCATGTGGAACACTTAAGTGTGTCATAGAATGACATGGAATGAAAAGGCACAGAGGAAGGCATAAAGATGTTTGCACGAGAAGAATGAGGCATGGGAAGAAGGCGAAGGAGGTCGCACACCATGCACGTGGGGGAAATAAGACAAATTGGTGAGTGGAGAACACATAGTCAAGTCACAATTATTACAAGAAAATGTGTGAGGCATGAGGAAGGGGCATGTAGGGATACCAAGGACAATAGATTTCAGAGAAAATTCTAGGCATGCATGCACATGATGGATGCATGTTTGAGAGGAAAGTGGAACCGCATGGAATGCACTCAAGGGAATATGGAATAAAGAGGAAAAGGAAAAGGAAGGGAATGTGCCAAGTGAACTTGAGCAAGCCTAATCTTACAATGAATACCTCAGATCCAAAAAGTGTATACAAGTTACCTAAATAACTAGGAGAGTTATTTGGATAACAGTTTTGGTGACTTTCGAGGTCATCTACCTGCTAGATGAAGGAGATCAGTAGCCTGGAGCATCCATTGGGCATAGAGTGTGTTATGTAATCATGAAATTATGGTCTAAAAATTTAAAGAACTACCCTTGAAGTCACTTAAAGGATCATTTGATGACTCTATACTTAATCCTATAAACTATTGAAAATTACCGGCATCCTAGAAGCAAAATAAGAGCATGCACAAGAAGCACATGAGAAGAGAGAAATATGTACAAAAAGAAATGTGCACACTGCACACACTTAGAGGAACCGAAAGTACTCTAATATCTACAAAATGATGCATCAAACTTAATGGAAGTGTTTTAGATAGATCCCATTTACTGGGATTTTCAGCATGCCTCCTTCAAGATGAGTTAACTCAAAAGAGTTAGCCTCTCTGCACAAACTGATGATGTATGGGCCACTCCAAATTGCGTCAAACTTTGAACGACACCTTGGATTAGCTCTGTTAGCATCTCATTTCAAAATCAAGTCCCAAACATTAAAATTTTTATGTCCGGCCTTTCTGTCAAACCATTTCTTTGTTGTTTGCTGATGTTTTTCTAGTTTGATCATGGCATAATTCCTTGATTCTTCAAGATTAACCAATTCTTCCATTCTAATTTCTCTCTGGTCTGCGCCTTCTAGCTCTAGCTGCGAGAAAGTGTCAATGAGTTTACGTCCAATGTCAAAGGAAGGATAGCCTCTTTTCCTTAGACAAGCTTGTAAGGTGAAGTTCCTACTACTTTTTAAAATGTGATTCTATCGCCCAGAGTGCGCACGAGACCTTTGTATGCCACTGCTTTTGGCTAATGTTCATTGTGTGCTTCATGATCCTAATCAAGTTCTTATTTTTTGATTATGCCAAACCATTACCTTGGGGTAATAGTTGGAAGAAGTATTCAGATAGATGCCTAGATTTAGAGCCCAATCGTGATTTTGGTCCCAAGGAAGGATTTTGCATTATCAGAGATAATGATTTGAGGAATGCCAAACCTTGTGACTATACCTTCGAGAAAGTCAAGGATGAATAAATTGGTTGATTCCTTGAGCGTGATAGCTTCTGTCCATCTGGTGAATTAATCTATAGTTGTCAACACCCACTTGTGTCCACCGCTTGAAGGTGGATTGATCATGCCTAAGAAGTCGAGACCCCATTGCGTAAAATGCTTTGATCAACTTGGATTGGTCGAATAGAAGTGCTACCAATATTTTCTTTCCTGCAAATAAAGTGCATTCCTAGCATTTTGTTACCCACTCATGTGCATCTCAGCAACAAGGTAGGCCAAAATATTCCTACCATTATGATCTTCATCATTGTAGTTTTGGCAAAAAAGTGTCCACCAGAGAATCCATCGTGAAATTATGCTAACACTTTTTAGTCTACGCATTGTTAATACACCTTAACAACACACCATCAATATTTTAATTGAAGAGAAGTCCATCAATTAAAACATAAGGAACAGATTATAACCTCATATGTCTTCTCTTTTCTTTGTTTAAGCCAAGAAATTATGCGCCCTCATAAAGGAATGTGATCATGTCCTTCATCCAATCGTGCACGCCAGGATATGTATTCTACTCAAGTTCTACGTGTGGGAGACCCTCATCTAGAAATAATGATGTCTTAGGTTTATTCTTCGCATCCTTAGAAATCTTCTTGTAGAGCACCCTACCTCTTACTAGTTTTGTGGCTTTGATAGTCACCTAATATTCCATGATTTTGGTCACCAATCATGATCTTTTTTCACTTATTTCTTCTCCCATGATGAATTATTTAACAGAAGATTGGAAGACTAAAACTTTGATATGATTGGTGGCAAGCATACTCTTGAATTTATTGAGCACACACATAATAGAAAAAACTTGCTTCTCCATGTGACTGTATTTTAATTCATAATCCTTTAGCATCCGGCTATAGAAATACATTGGTTATTCCATCCCTAGTTCATTTTCTTATGTTAAGACAATAGCCACACTCACATCAGCTCCATAAGCATAAAGGATAAAATCCTTTTAGTAGTTCGGGTTAATGAGTGTTGGCATGAAAGCAATCTCTTGCTTTATTTTGTTGAAGCTTTCATTTCCCTCTGCTTTCCATCTGAAAGCTATGTCCTTCTTGAGCATCAAGGTGATTGGCATTACCAGTCCTACAAAGTTAGGAATAAAACACCTAATAAAATTGATCTTACCCAGGAAGGATTGTAAGACCATTTTTGCACCGACAAGGAAAGAGCTAGGATGGCTAAAACATGCTCAAGATGAATTACAATGCCATCCTTTGAAACAACATGACCCAAAATATTTCCACCTTGCTTTGAAAATTGAACTTCTTGGGGTTAAGAGATACCCCATAATTTCTACACCTCTCAAATAATTTATCCAAAGTGCGTCATATGATCCTCATTCTACTTTGAGAAATTTTTATGTCATCAATGTAAAACAAGATGAACTCGTTGATATAACATTTAAAGTCAATTTCCATGACACTTTGAAACATTGCACCTATAATTGATAGAACAAAGGGCATCTTCTCATATGCATATGCTCCCTACTTGGTTCTAAATTCTATTTTGAATTGATCCTCTTGACCACGATCTGATTGAAACTTAATAGTAATCTAACATTGATAATCTTTGCGTATCAGCCATAGGATACAAAATTTGCTCCATTAAAGGCAAAGGATAATGATCCTTTAGAGATTCCATGTTCAAATATCTGAAATAAACATAGAGTCTTATTTCACCATTCTTCTTGCGCACTAAAACTAGATTCACGATCCAGGTAGAAAAGTTGATGGGAAAAATAATATTCACCTCAATGAGTTTGGATAATTCCTTTCTCATGAGGGCTCTATCCTTGGATTGATTGGTCGCTACTTTTGTCTAATGGGCTTGATACCAAGATCAAGGTCAATAGAGTGTTGAGCAACACTTGGATCAAAACCTTTGAGGTATTCATACTCCCATGAGAAGATATCACTATATTTTTGATAAAGAGAGATGAAGACATGTTTTTCACTATGCGCACAAGATTTCTGAGAAAAAATTCTTTTCCGTGTACAATAGTGATTGAGGAGAAATCTTCTTGTGTGGCATGCATATAATTTTCTTCACCCTTGAACTCATTATCAGGGATAAACATTTACTCTAAGGTGACCAGCCCTTTAGGCAGCTTATTTGAATTTATTTGAATCACTTGGTCACCATAGTTGTCATACAAGTCAGCTTGCATGCTTGATGAGAACTCAACTTCATTTTGAATGAACTGGATGATCTACGCATCATTTTCAAACACATGCCAACTGGTGTTGTTGTCTAGAATGGACAGTTTGATCACCATCTTAATGTGATGAGTGTTTCCTTTGACAAAGTCCTCAGCGGAGAGAACCGCAAACCAAGTGGGACCATTTGATCAACTAACTTGTTCATATGGAGAGGTACTACCTACAGGTTTAAAGAATCAAAGTTCTCAAGGAGGTCCCAAACTCTATGTTTATACAATTTGAGAATCTTATTATTTTCTTAGAACTTATTGGTAACCTAGTGGATAACAAATTTTGTATCCCTGAATATATTCAACGCCTTAATCTTCTTCTTTTCAGCAATAAGCAAACCATGCACTAGCGCCTCATACTCTACCACATTATTGGAGCATGTGAACTACAACCTGTGTGTGAAGAATAATTTCTCATCCTTAGGGGAAATGAGAACAACTCCTACTCCCATGCCATTTTTGCTTCGGATCCATTAAAGTATAACTTCCATAGACCAGGGGTTCTCTTTGTTTTTCTTGAGTGCATGTGGAAACACAACTTATTCTTTAAGAATTCAGTAAGTACCAAGCCCTGTTTCATAAGCTTCTAGCTCTTCAGCATATGGGTCAAATTTATGGTGCCTCTCTGCCCACTCATCAAGTACTAGATCAAGAATAGAAGGTGGAAGAGGATGCTCTTTAGGAGCTGAAGCTTGTTCTTCTTGGATTAAATAGTTGGCTTGGAGAGAGGATGGGACATATGACTCTACATGATAGAAAAATATTGGCATAGCTTGTATGGTAAACTGGGTACCATACCTTGTCTTGAGTAACATATGAGACCAATCATAAGACAAGTAACCACCCACTTTTGTAGTAAATTCTCTTGACAGACATAGGGAAAACAAAGGAGGTAGGTGAATGATAGACATGTCTTGAGTTATGGTGAGACTTGGGCATGTATGAAGGGTCAACTCAATATCCTTGATGATTCCTAAGGTAGTAGCGGTTGAGCCATCAAGTTATAGGACTCCTTTTTTCAAGGGGCTATACTTGAGTCCTAAGACATCAACAATCCTTTTAGGCATGACAAAAGTACTAGAACCTAAGTCAATCATGCAATTATGGACAAGATGTTTACCTATGATAAAGGACATATAGAAGGGTGAAATTTTAGCAACTTTACTTAATTGCTTCTCATATTCTTAGCAGATGTTGATAGAAGCGCGCAACTTCTTCATAGTTTGATCGATGCGCGAGTGCACTAGAGCTTCATGTAATAAGTCACGCTGGGATGGAATGGTCAAGGTATCCCACATTGTAACATTTATTTTTTTATTTTTCATCTGGTCCACAATGTTGAATGGAAAACCCATTGACTTGCACATTTGAGGAATAACAACATCCTTTCTTGGTTGCTCGGGTACAGAGGTAGGAACCTTAGCTAGCGCAGAGGCTTGACCTACCAAAGGAGGGGCACACGCCACTTATGAAAGGGCTTTGCATGTAGCCTCGATGTTGGCACTTAAGTGATTTTACTATTGCATGTCTTAATTGCTTCCCTTTGCTTTTGAGGGTCTCGCTTGTGTTTTTGTTAGGATTATGACCTATGCGCCAAACTCAAGCATTCTCTTCTTATATCTTGTGTTATCTGTAACTTGGGCATGCGGCCTGCTTGTATCCTTTGTAGTTTGGTTGAATACACAAAATTCATCGGTGCCAAAGAACATCAAATTGGAATCAAGAGGAACCTCAGGCCCCTCCTAGTTCTCTATTTTAGGTGCACTTTTTGAAGGTTCATAGGTGGAAGCATTTTGGATCATGTAGGCTTGCGCACATGCGAGAATTGGCATAATGATACTGACTATGAGGCATGTTGCTAGGAAACACCATTCTATATCCTATTCCAAATTGTTTTGAACTGAACAGCGCAATACTTGCACTAGGTGCTTTGGAAGAGAGGGCACAGGGAGGAACAACTTATAAGGACATATGTGCCTTAGCATTCCATCTATCATTCTTATGGTTGGGTGTATATATTTGGTTTCCATATTGATTCCTCCAAGGATGATTTATTTTACTATGCACCTAATTAGAACTACCTATATAGGATTTTTCCTATTGTTCATCTAATGATATGACCTTGTTTGACAAATTTATAATCAGGGTCTTTAATTCTTCATCTTATTTCTATCGTGCCAAAGAGTAGGATGTTAATGAAACATGTTGCATGATTCTCACGGGAATAAGAATAGGGGCTAAAGAAGGCTACTACGCAGGTTGTGAAATTTATGGGAACAAGGGAATAGGTGGTCTAGGAGCTATCTTTCCTACCTGAATAAGACTATTTTCTACCATTACTATAATATTATAAGCGGCGGTAAATTCCTACCTCCCATGGATTGAATCATGACTGAGATATCGTTGTTTAACACCTTTAGATAATATAGAAAAGCATGTTGGGTTGTAGGTCTTACCAAAAGATGGATTCTGTCCCAAGTCTTTTGAAATCTGATGTTGAAATCAGTCATCTACTTGTTGGGTGCCCTCCTTGTTGTTGTAAGTTGCTCCACTAGAGATAGGTAATATAACTTATCTTCAAAATAATTGTAAAGATTGTTCTAAGATCATCCCAAGTGGTAATAGATCCAAGTCTCAAGCCTCGGTACCATTGGAGCAATTTTCCTTTGAAAGAGGTTGAGAGTAGCCTAACTTCTACATCATCATGTGTGATCAAATAGAGTGAACATAGGTTTGCTACATCCTGGATATGCTCCTCAAGGGTGACTTAATTCTCACTAGTAAAGTATGGAATAATTTTGAGCATGCCATTTGGCATATCATGTTTCATAGCAAGAACCGGGGACTTCCACAAGTGAAATTAGCAAAGTTCCTTAGTGTAGGAGGTGGTTGATGTGCCATTGCGGGGTGTGCATATTTTTGTTGTGAGGAGGAGTTGAATGGGTGCAACACGCTGGAGATGGATATGCACACATGGGGTTTTGGAACGAACTCTTCTTGGGTATAGCCGGAGGTATTCGAAAGAATCTTAAGTTGTTGCACTTCTCATGAAAGTCACTCAAGGATGCTAAAACAAAGATCTCAGTAGATGTTGGGAGTCGCCGATGTGTTGAAATGAGCTTCAAAGGCTGAAATAATAAGGCCACGCACAAAAACTTAGCAATATGAAATTTAAGCTTTTATTGTTGGTCACATCGGGTGTGCCGAAACTGTTGGTCATCAAACTTACACCCACGTCTTAGATCTAGAAGGATCAAACTTTTTGAGACAATAATGGAACCGTGTCTAAGATGTGGGACCTTGCACACTCGAGACGGATCTCTGTAGAAGGTCGGTTCCTATATCTCTTTTGAATGCTACTTGCTACTTTGAGTGCTAAAATGGAAAACTAAGCTAACAATGCTAAGGGACCAAGGATAAAGCTAAACACATGTAGTACAACTAAAACATATTTACTAGTTCGGTTTCATGGAACACAACTAGAAAGGAACTGCAAGGGACGTAGAATGACACAACAAGCATGCAATGTAGAAGAAAGGCAAGAATAAAGAATACAAACATACTTAGGATAGAGAACAATCAAAAATTATGCTTCCATTATGTTGTCCCCGAAAACCACTTTTCATTTTCCATGTTAAATTAAAAATTTCAAGCTCTCACCTTCCTAAAGTATTTAAGCCAAGTTGAAAAATAGAAGAGATAGAAAATGCATAACCTAGAGTTGTTTCAAATCCCCAATTTGCTTGTTTTGATAAATTTCCCATTTTCTTGTCTAGATGCGTGAAAATTTTATTGTTGTACTCATTTGAATGAAATTGTTAATCTATCTATGCCCCTTGATCGTCAAGCCTTTTATTTTTTTCAATTCCTCGGCTTGCGAAAGAAATTTGAAAATCAGGGGCGAAATGGTGGAGTTTTCTTCTTCTCTACATTTTTTCCCACAGTCGGGAACAATGGGCATTTTCTTCCTCGTCAAATTTTGGTGCCATCATCCACGAGTACATGGAAATACCTAATTAGAAGTGGGTTAGCAGAGAAATTTTTGTTTTTGAGCCTCTTTGTAAAAAAGGTGAAAAGTTAAAAAGTAACCCGCAGCCCCGATCAGGCTTAAAGAAAAAAGTCAAATCTTGAGCCCACAATCAAAGGATTCAAAGCAGGAAGGCGGACCATTGGGGGATTTGAGATTTTGAGCATCATTGTAAAAGAGGTGAAAAGTTAAAAGTGATCGCAGCCTTGATAAGGCTATTAGGGAAAAAGTCAAAGGTGAAGCTCGTCATTGAAAATTCAAAGTGGACGAGTGGGCCATCGGGGAACTTTTGGAAATTTAACCAAATTTTCAAAAGAGAAGTAAAATTTCTAGAATGCTTCGTGGCTCCACCAAGGTCTTGAGCCCTCCGATGAAAAGTCAAAGTAGGAGAGTGGAGGGGCAGAGAACTTTGAATTTTTGAGCATTTTTCTAAAAAAGGTTAAAATTGGAAAAAGCGAGCTGCGATTCCTTCACCACTAAAATAAATCCATGTGTCAGGCCTATGGCGGAGAGGCGAAGGGCAGACCAAAATGTCAAAAAATGCCAATTTTTTACAAAAGCATGAAATGCAAAAGGCATCCTCCACGCCCGCTCCAATAAATTTCTCCCACGTGGATGACTCTAGTTTAAATTTGTGAAGGCAAGATAAATGGTTCAAATTAAAATTTACAAAACGAATGTAACAATTGCATTATGAAAAGTTTGGTTTTTCCACCATTGGCATTTCTTTGTGAATCAAGAATCTGAACGGACGCAAATGATTAAAAAGAAATTGTAAATTATTTCTTGCTAACAAAGAAGAAGTTGTAACCATTTCTTGGAGGAGATTTAATGGCTTCTTCATGCCATTGTCGAGGGCTAGCGATTGATCTTGTAAACTCACGAGTGCATTGTACTTAGAGAAAACAAAGGAGATAGCCATTTTTCTTCCATTCCCCCTTTTCTCAATTTCATCCATTTCTCCACATGTACAACTTTTGATTAAGCATCAATATAAGAAGAAGGTTTTTAGCCTCTTTGATGAAGAGATTTTAGAAACTATGAGTTTGTAATATTATCTCATCTTGTTTCCCTTTGCGGGGTTATTTCTTCCCATGAATGCATGTGATGAATTTTCTAACTAGTGTGTGTAAGAATCTGATTTCCTACCTACAACATTAGTTCTCCTACCTCTTTTCTCACTCCCTTTCCCACTTTTAGACAAATTTCTCTCTTGCAAGTATCTGCAAGATTTGCCACAGGGTCAGTGGAGGGCCCCTGTTGGATCCCCGGCCAAAAGGCCACCACAAAAATCCACATTTTCTCGTGCATGCATATATGGTAGTTGCCCCGTTAAGTAGAGGGACTTAGATTCTGAAGCATTGGCAAGTAATTCCCAAGTTTGTCCAAATGAAAAATTCCCTCAAACAGTTTTGGCACCTTTGTGAGGCGATTTGGCAACATCTCACACTTTGAATGCGACCGCAAGGTCGAAAAATTCAAAATTCAAAAAGAGAAAATTTTCGGAATTTAAATGGCTACATGAACCACCGGATTCAAATAATGGCTATTCCATGGAGCCCTCCTATTTTTAACACCCTTGACAGCTTGTTATTTTCCTCCTTTACATTTCAAGTGTTGACATGTGATTTTCCTTATAAAAATATGTTCTTTTGAATCTTAGAGATCATGCTTGATATGGATAAATCATTTTTGTTCTTAATATCCTTTGATCGAATTGGAATGGCTTCCTTGAATCCATTTTTCATTTCTTGTAGGTGGGTTGCAATCTAGTTTAAGAATTGTAAACTTATCTACTAATCTGACTCATCCTTAGATTAATTTCAGTGATCCAAGGAATGTTTTAAAATCTATTCTAGTTGAATGAATGGTAAAATTGGCATTCCAGAATTAATAAGACATATGACTGAACTTTGATGGTTACAAGTTCTTTGATTGTTGTGCTTGGATCTTTTTAGTTTGAATGTGACAGGACAATGTTGTCGCAAACTAACTATAGACTGTTCATGGCATAGGAAAAGATCTAGGATCCTAAGAAGGACTATCCTACGGAATCCTAAGATAGGTAAAAATATTTACTACCTAAACTATGTTACGTAACATAATTCCTATTTTAACCTAAAGCTTCCTATTCTACTTTGATTTGGTTGATTGGCATCCTAACCTAAGCTCGGTGCTAAGGAATTTGGAAAGGTTTCTAGGTTATTAAAAATTTACCTAGAACCTAATACTACAAGGTTATATTATGATCTAACCTAATGCCTAAAACTATAGTGTTGTAAATTAATCTAACCTATGTGGAAACTACCTTAGGCTATGTGCTAAGACCTATTGTGGTAATTGTTGTTTGGGTTATAACCTAAGGTATATATTACAAACTACCTAAGGTCTAACCTAAGCAATATGATCTACCCTAAACTAATGGATTTGAATGGGGAACTAAGTGGTCGCATACATTATAGGCGACAGTTCCAAGGCATTAAATTTGTTGATAAGGTTTTAATTGCATGGAGGTACTACCAGCTTTGGCAGGGGTTAGTGAACTTGGTGGAAGCTTAGGTGGAGACTTCAATAAAATGGAATTCTTTGTTAAATTTGATTTGGCACTCGCCAAACTTGGAAGGCGGTGGAAAGGGAAGGTAGGAAAGAAAATCATAATAAATGGAATTTATTTTTTCGGGTTTGTGCTCGAACTGTTTTGGAAAGCATGCAAACTAGTTTGTATGGGGTTATTTCACTTTGCATACCCCACAATTTTTAGTCTGCATGCTCACTAGTTTTTTTGAACCAACAGATTGAACTGCACTTAATGGCTATTTTTGAGGTTTTAAACCTATTTTTAGTTCGTGGAATATATAGGAGGCATTGTGGAAAAAGAACATTGTTATTTGATTTTTCGTGGAGAAGAGGAGAAGTTTTGAGCTCGGCTGGAGGTTCTTTTCGATTTCACAGAAGCACTATCAGGCATGATAGGCTCTAAACTTTAAGATCTCTTTCTTTCTTATAAATGTCTCATTAAAACAAGTCTGCTCTTTTGAGATTCTTGGATTTCTTATTTTATCTAGTTAATGGCTTGTTGGGTTTATTAAATCTTGTTATATTGGTTTTTGAATCCTTGGTAAATGATGTTCTGTTGGGAAACTTACCATATATAGTTCTTAAAAAATAAAATGCAAAATGTTTTTCTGTTCTCGATTTTGCATTTTGGAACTAGAAATGGAAGTGATCTGTTAAGATAACCATCGTTTCTATTTTTATGGTTCAAGTGTTTGGGAAAACTTGAATCCTATTGGAAATTCAGATGAGCTCATTTGGCGTGGAGTAGAGCCTGTATACGGGTTTGTTTTTAACTTGTGTTGAGCTCATGTTTTGTTGAACCTTTATTTTGAGCTCGTCCTTGATTTGGAACTTAGTTCGGGATTTGTGTTTGTTGAGACATGTTCCTTGTTGCTCTTAATCATGTGGGAATTTTGTATCTTATTTCTTGTGGTAATATGAACTACTCTTATGTCATTCATAAGGTACACGATATTTAAATGTTAATGCTCTTTTCTGGGCTCGAAATTTGGGTGAAAATCAAGTTCTATTGAGAGACAATATTGGGCTCTGTACCCATGTTTTACATTCTTTTGAAATTTGGAATAGTTATTGTAGATTAGTAACTACAAAGCACTCGTATTTGTTACTTGTGTGGACTCTGTACTCTATGGGAATTCCTAGTTCTTTTTGAGCTAGTATTTGGACTTCGTGTTTTCATATAAATCAGTGCGGGAGCTTCTTGTTGTTCTGAACTCGAGTTTGGAGACCTAGGTAACTCCGAACTATTGTTAGAAGTTTGTATTTGATATTGAACATGTAAATTATTACTCACGTCTTCCTGAACTATTGTTAGATAAATTTTGTTCTTAGGGATCGTGATTTTTATACTTGTAATGACCTGGACTATTGTTGAAGTCCGTAAATGACTTAGAGCATGTGTTTTTCTCTAGTGATCATTTTTACTATTAATGCAAGATTATAATGTACATGACACTCACATTTTATTATTTATGTGGACTCTAAACTTTGTGGGAAACCTTAGTTCTGTTGAGTTAGTATTTGGACTTGCATTTTAATTTGAACTCATGTAGGAGTCACTTGTTGTGTTGAACTAGTGTTGGTATCTCGGTAACTAAGAACTGTTAATGAAGCCACACGTGACTATGTATTTGTGCCTTACTATTGTGGTATTTTGAACTATTAACAGAAGTTCATAATTTCACCGTACTCTTATCTTGTGACTGTTCACTTCTGAACTCTCTTTGGAAACTCGTGTTTCATTTTTAAAAAGGGAAGTAGACCTCTTGTTTTGAGTATGAACTAGTTTTGGATATGTGTATCTCATACCGCCCCATACTAAGATACTGTGCACAATTGAGCTCATGTTGAGTTTTTGTAATTTGATCCTGTACATGAAATCTAGTACATAGTGTTTGGAAATAAGTAACAGGAGTGATGCGAAGGTTCTGTTATAATATGTTGAATTTTATTATTATTGATTTAACTTAGATGGAAAATTGTAGTATGTTCCCTTCTTACCGTGAAGAGGATCTTGTACCTTCCCTTGGGAACTCATGTGTGAACTTATTTACCTGTTAAAAAAAAGGAAATTGATGTTATGTATAGTGAAGGATTTAATGATTCAATCTTATTCGTAAAATTTCTTTTTCTTTAAAATATGGAATAATATCTTTTGATTTAACTTTTGTGATTAATAAGTTATCTTGTATTACAGAAATTTTTAATTTAAACAATCTTCTTGTACACATCATTGTCTTAAATGATGTAAAAATAGATTGGTTAATTTGTCTTGTTAAACAGAACAAGTTAACTTAATGATTGAATGTTTGATCCTGTTAACCTCCTTGGATTTATATAGGATTTTGTTCTATTGAATATCTTAAACATGAATTTTAAGGTAGAGGTCCTCCAAAAATTATAGTTAGAATCATGCTATGGACTTGTTTTTGCTTTGCGGATGTTATGTGTTTTGGCATAATGGAAATGGTCTCTCTTCTTCTTTGCTTGTAAGATAGATGAAACATCCTAACGTGAACCATGCAGTAAACACTTCTTTTGTCTTATGATAGAGACAAGTGTTGTACTCTATTATGGAAGAATTGGGAAAAATGAGATGTCGTGATCTGTTGTTTGTTAAAGGAAACTGATAGGATCAATTAACTATAATTTGTAAGACAGATATTATAGATTATATTCTGTCCTTTCCTTTTTGGAAGTGTAATCAATTGTTTAATATGTAATTATTTTCCGTGGCTTTTGATTTATTGATTTTATGATGTAATAATTGTCTCATTAAAGCAGAATTGTTTTAATGAAACAATTATTGGAATGCACTTCTTTTTAAGGCTTAGTGCTTATCATGCTCAGTTCATTGAACTGACCCGTGCTAGCGATTTTTGCAGATGGACTTCGTAAGTGAAA
Organism: Taxus wallichiana var. yunnanensis; assembly: GCA_018340775.1. Lineage (NCBI taxonomy): Eukaryota > Viridiplantae > Streptophyta > Pinopsida > Cupressales > Taxaceae > Taxus > Taxus wallichiana. Next base: position 262,997,438 of record CM031238.1, on the reverse strand, counting down.
GTAAAAGGCAAAAACTTATATGATTCATTGACTAATTTAAGTCTTATTTATGTGAAGAACGCTAATTCGTTATTGAGATTGTATTGGAAAAGAAACTTTGTATTCTTTTATATTTAAGATGATTGTTATGTAGTATACCTAAATGCATAAGTCTTGTAAATGTAAGGGTTACAATGATACATTGAAAGATCGTGGGATTATCTGAGTCGATTGTGTAAATTATTTTGTATTTGTATGAAAGATATTGGTTCTATCTTGTTGATAATCTTCATAGTATTATGTTAGATGGCTAAATTTTAATAAGATTGGATCAAGGTATTAAGTTCAATCTCCCTAATTTTAAGGCAACTTGTAAGTTGTAGAATATGATATTTGTTATTTAAACTATATAACATAGTAATACAAAGTAGGATGAACATACATTAAAAAATGTGGTCATTGGGTAGAATAAACCCTAACGCCTTACATATAGTGAAAGAATCTTCATCTTTCATAAATGTTCATAAACCACAAAGGTTTGGTATCATGAATTCAATTTATCAAACTTCATTTGTTATGAAGTCTACTTTATTTTGGATATATTCTGGCGCTGAACTTTCTAAAAATTTATTGTACTTTTTACATAAGACATATTATAACACTCTTTGTGCGATTATGATTAGATGACAGTTTAACTATGTATTTGAATAGTAAAAGTGACAATAAATATAACAAAGTTCTTAATGGGCTAAATGAATCAATTTAGAAAAGAACTTAAGGAATGTTGGATTAGGGTTAGGCAAGTGGCTGAAATCTTTTAAATAATCCAAATTAATTAAATAATTAATAAATTCCTTGGGTATGTACATCTTGATGAGGTTGTTCTGTAGGATGCTTTGGCACACCACTGCGCAGTTATACCTTCGAGAAGATTAGGATCTTCTCGAGGATACAACGATGTAGTCGACATGTGGCAACACCCTTCTACATTGATCATCTAGATCTACACACATTGGACTTGATCTTAGTTTATCTCTAGATCTGGGTAGTAGCATGGTTAAGATATGGAGTAGCCCTCTAAAACTCGGGGTACCTTGGCACACGGGGTTGACTTAGGTCGACCCAGTATGCCAACTTACCCTAAGTTTTCAGGAGCCTCCCCTATCATAACATATGTTGTTAACTCGAACTAGGGTTAAACCCTTGGCAAGTGGACTGAGAAGTCAGTAAAGGACATTCTAGATAACAATAGAGTGGGGTGAAGGATGTATTCCAGATTGACGTGTATGCCATCAAGGAATAGTAATACAAACAATATGTTAAAAATCTTTGGCCAAAGTATTGCAAGTTGTTGGTTGCATTTTACTATGTCACCTAGTCTAAGGCTCGTGATGCAGATGAATATTGGTAACAAATATTCAGATAGGATCCTTAAACAGATCACTCAATACCCTAAACAGGGAAAGAGAACCAAGTATATGTAGTATAAGGAAAAGTATTCAATACTTAATGTTAAACATGAATATATCGGTATTTTACTAAGTCATGAAATGAATAGATCGGTAGCACACCGAGTCATTACAGTTGCATATGGTTATCTATTATATGAATGGTTGATAAAGAATGTGTGATCTAAGTTCTGAATTTAGATCGGGAACATTATTTATAAAAAAAAATTCCCTTGTTTCTAAATTCTTAAAATGGGAATGTTACATCTTGGTATCAGAGCTGAAGGTTGCAACTCTTGAACCTATTGTGTCCACAATCTGATTAAACTTAAATTTTCTTGTAACAGAAAATGGTGAGAACAAGAGGAAATGTTACAAATAACCCTCCACCTGAGGGAGGAGTGGAAACTGCCGAAACATAATGATATTCTTGCTACCCTTTTAGACACAAGAGATCGTTTGGATGTGCTTGAACAACAAGTAATGGGCAATGAGGAGGAAGAAGAAGCTGATAACAATAATCAGCCACCTCCAAGGGACAATGCCAATGTGGGTGTTGATAATAACAATGTTAACATACCTATTCAACCTGAGAACAAAAAGGCTAGACTAGCAGCAGAACTCACTAATGACATAAAAGGATAAGTCCACCCAAGTTTGATGGAACCACATTAGGAGATGGAGCTGATAATTGGATCAGTGAAATGGAGAAGTACTTTGCAATAAGGAACTTCTCAGAGGAAACCAAGGCTATATGGGGAGCATATTAACTTTCCCATGAAGCATCTTCATGGTGGGATAGCCGTAAGGCTGAGTTAAATATTGATGAAACTAACATCACTTGGGATCAATTTAAAAGTTATTTTAGACAATGATGGCTGCCACAACTCTACTATGATTAGAAAATGATTGAATTTCAGAACTTAGCTCAAGGAAAGATAACGATGGCGAGTATTGGGAACAGTTTACGAAACTCCTCAAGTATGTACCTCAATATCAGACTGATGAGAAGTTCAGGATTCAAAAATTCATTATGGGATTGAATCCCATTATTGGGGGAGAAGTTGATGTTCACAGCCCAACCACTATGGAAGGGGTTGTTGAAAAATCCATAAGGCAGGAACAGAAATTAAAGGCTATTTCTGCTCATAAAGAGGAAGTAAGGAAGAAAGTTCCAAACCCCTCTTCAACTTCTCTTGCACCTAAAAATGGACCATGGAAGAATTTTGGTAATAAAATAAAGTTTTTAGCTGATAATAATAAAAAACCAACAACGAATAAGACTGCTAGAAATGCATAAAACAATTTTTCGAATAATAATAACAATAGACAAAAGTCATATGGAGGTCAGAACAATAACTTTAAGACTAGAAACAACTCTGAGTCTAGAAAGGGACCTGTAGGAGGTTGTTATAATTGCGGTAAGGATCATTACACAAATCAATGTCCTTTGAAGAAGGATGATCGTAATCAACAACACAAGATACATGTTACAGTAGCTGACAAGCAAGCTGAAAA